>CM059878.1:2191904-2561904 GCA_030490815.1 Acer saccharum
TTCACAAATAATAATAATAATAATAACGGTTAGAGCAAAAAAAGTAAGAAAATTTTAACAACACACCCTCGGAATTAGGAATTTAACTAAATTAGTAGCGGATAAAAAAATTGGTTAAAAATATATGAATGAATTCTAAAAGATTATATATATATAGCGAGAGAAATTTACTCATGATTAAGGTTCAAATGTTGTACCTTTTAAGTGATAACAATGGTGTCCTAAATTTTATTTACCAGGTAGGTTTTCGGTAATATCTTACTAATAAGTAACAAGATCGTCCACAGGAGGGACAAGTGTCTAATTAAAACCGATCTTCGGACGGAGAGATATGGAGATGCACAAGAGGTCTTATACCGGCAATCTTTGCTGCTTAATCGAAGTGGTTGGTGAGAAGTGGAAATAATGGTTGATCTTGTGGTGAAGCTGACGAGAAGCATCGGAATTGAGACGGCATGATCTGATAGGCAAGAATGAGAGGAACAAAAGCCCATGGAATGAAAATGAGAGCTCCAAGCAAGCACGGGAGCAAGACGGAGAGAGTGAGACTGAAGAAAGTGATCCCGATACAATAGCTATGGGGACGGATCGTTGAGCTGCAGAGAAGTAGATGATCAAGGAAAACACAAAAACCCACATTTGTGCAGGGTGCGTTTCGAAGGGAGACTTGCCCTTGCCTTCATTGTTCACTTGGATAACACCGAGGAGTATCGGAATTACATACTTGAAGGACTCGGCGATCTGCACATTTAATTGAACCATCAACCATATATATGATTAGAAATATTAATGAGCTTGATACAAGACATCAATAATTGCCAATACACATACATGAAACCCCTTCCCTCTTGCATCGGTTGCTGTTGTCCCTCCATTCTTTGTTGTATAACCATTTGAAGCTCGAAGGATATTTATATAGGTGAGAGAAGTTTATATGGGTTTGTCTTGGAAAGCGCTACAATTTTAGTCACTATTTAGTCTTTTTCGAAGACAGACTCGTACAACCATGTATGTATGTACGCAAAAAAACTTCCACACAAATTTTAACTTTTGTTGAAAGTTTTTGTTTTTCGGCCGGTTCTGTTCACAGATAATTACAGACCCAAAAACACAAATATATTATTATCATTATTACTATTTTATCTCCTCACCACGCAACTTAGACAGCTGTTTCGAGATATTTTTCCTCTCCAAATCCTATTCACCAAACCCTTCTATTTCCATCCCTTTCGCTGCCGACCCCCAATGGAGGTGTGGGTGTCGGCGGCGACGTTCGGCGCTCTCCGGCGAGGCTCAGCGGTGTGTCTCCTCCTCCCTCTGCTGATTGCTGGGTTATTTTGTTTTTTCGGCGGATTCTGCCCGATCCTTCTAGGGATCTTCCTCGGGTCGCTTCGCCGGTGGGGCTTTCCGTTCTGGGCCGATCCTTTTTGCCAGATCGTAGATCCAGTCGGACCTTCACCGACGTCTTCCAACCGGGGGTTGGACGTTTTCCGGCAGCCAAGGAGCTCGGTTTCTTCGAGGGTAGTTTAGGTTTCTTTTTGTTTTATTTTGGTTTGGTTTTATGGATGAATTCCAGCTTGTGTTCGGAAACCTGCAAATGACCTCGTTACGGCCGATAGACTCTCCTTTGGAGACTCTACCACCAGAGCGTCAAGGTTTGCTCGGATTGAGCTTCTATTCTATGTCCACCTTGTGGGTGGTAGCTGTTCCTCCCTGTGAGGATTTTGTACCTCTTTGTGAGGGTGTTCTTCCCACTTGTTTGTGGGTGTTCTCTGTGGGTGTTCTTCCCACTTGTTTGTGGGTGTTCTCTGGGCTGTGCTTCGTTGTATAACTCTCGATCGTCCCAGTTGTGTAATAGTTGTGTAAATGTCTGGACCTGGTTTCCAGTTGTTGTAACCTTGTTGTTACTTCCAATCAATGTATTAGTATTTCAAAAAAAAAAAAAATTACAGACCCAAACATTTCAGTCACGTACAAATAATTAAATGATCAATATTTTTTCTATTATGAAGTATGAACAAAATATGTGAGAGTGATTGAGTGATTCAATACTTTTCTCAGCTTTAGGGCACGTGGTATGACTCATTTATTTTATTTTTATAATTATTGTAAATTTGAACGATCTCTTTATCAATTGAGAATTGATTTTCCAAATATACATGTTGTTATGAATATTGTGAATTTAATATTTTGTTTTGTATTGAAATTTTAGGATTACCATAATTCTTAGTTTATAAAATTTATTAGTAATCTAATTATCAGTTCTAACTTTAAATTTACAACCTAACAATATTATTTATTAAATTTCTTTTTGTTTTACTATAAATTTAGATATAGGCATGTTAAGTTATTATTTTTTATTTTATGGGTTTTTAAATAGTCTTTTGTTTTTAGATTTGTTGGTAAATAGTAATATAAATGCATAATTATTTCTCTGAAGTGAATACTCCATCATAACTAAGCTAATATAATAATCAAATAAATTAGAATTTTTAAAAAAGTAATAAAATACCGTGCTATTGCTATTGATCTTAATTTTATAATTGACAAGTTTGATATTTTGAAAACTCTTATGATACAACTCAATTAATATATGATTGTATTTGCATTTCATGTTTATTTTATAATTTATTTTGACTTTATTTTTTTTATTAATTTTGTTAATATATTTATTTAGAATAAACATTTACAGATTAAGCCTTGCTATTTCTTCTTGACTAGGTGTATCTTATTTTTAATTAAAAAAATCATATATTAATGATCGATAATATATATATATATATATATATATATATATATATATATATATATATTCTAGCCTACTCTAATGTTTAATCCTAGTTACGTCCTTGATGACAACTCACTTTCTACATTATTTTGTGTGGGCCTAGCGATCCTTTTGGGGTTTGCCTCTCATTAAGATTGTAAATCCTCTATGGGTTAGGATTCAAGTAAATAACAATATATATAGGGGTCCACACTCTCGCTCATGTATCACACATTGATTCAGTATAATGTAGCCTCTCCATTAGGTTATCTAAAGTAAGGTGAAGACAGGGTAGAAGACTCTCTATAACGTTGATGGTTTCCGTTGCGCTTCCAAATACGTCTATTTACATTTACGCATACAATACGAGATTTAATTATCTTTATATAATGGTTACACTCACAGCCAAATAGTGTTGTAAAAGTCGCTAGGTATTAGTCGGGCGGCGACCAACTGTATAGTGCCTAGGGAGATTAATTGAGGACTAGACAGATGGTCGAAAGTCGACCGGCCGGCCGGGAGCAGATCGGCGGACAATTGGAAAATTTTTTATAGTTTTTTTTTTCAAAATTTTTATAACTTATCTGAATTATAAATAATATATAAAGTAATCAATTAAACTTATCTGAATTTCAAAAACTGATTTTAATTGTACTACCGACATTCAATGTGTATTACTTTTTTTTTTTTTTTTTTTTTTAATGTACAACAACTACCGGAATCCTATGAGGATTAGACACTACGAGCACAGCCCGGACAACTAATCTCACAAGTGGGGAGAGGACACCCACACATGAGGTGGGACAAGGAAATAATGAGTGTATATATATACACGGTGCCGGGTGTTAAACCGTGGTGGTGGAGTCTCCCTTTAGAGAGTCGCACCACATTGGCAAGAGGCCTAATGGCCAATGTGTATTACTATTGAACTAATGGACTATTGGTGTTTACTGTTGACTCACACGGTTACTAACAAAAGTAAAAAATAATGTGAAAATTGGTGTGGTCTTATTCAAACTATTCAAACATTGGTGTGGTCCTAATCAAACCAGAAGACTCTGGTCACTAAATAACGGCGAATACACATAACATGAAATTCAGCTGCGGGGCATCTCCAGCACCCCTTCCCTCTTGCATCGCCTGCTGTTGTCCCACTCCCTCCATTCAGCAGCTGTTTTTTTTTTTTTTCTTTCTTTCTTTCTGTTTCTTTTCTGACCTCATGACTTATTTGTTCTCGTACTAAAACTTTACATGTCTTTTTCCAGGACAGACCCACTTAACTTCATCCAAGTGGAACCATTTTATTCATCCAAACCATTTTAGAGCATCTCTAGTATTGCTTTAAACATCCCACCAACTTCAAGTTGGAGCATACTGTTCACAATTGGAGTCTCTATCGTTACCCCAATTTTCTTAGAATCAAGATTCTCTCTTTGGCTTGTTTTATTTGATTTTTTATAATCTAATGACACATAAACAAAATACAAAATATATGGTCAAGATTGGTTCACTTTTTTCTCTCTCATACAACTTGATATTTGATTTACACTTGAAGAATATCAAAAACAAACCAGGACCAAGGAGAGGATCCCAACTCATTTTCTTTTCCCCAATTTTTTTTAGCTACAGTACCCACTATATATATAGTGAGCACTACTCACAACACTAAATCCAACTACTTTTTTTTTTTTTTTTTTTTTTATAAAAAATTACTTAAATATCACATCAAACTTTTTTTAAATTTTTTTTTTTTTTCTAATTTAACCCTTTTATGCTTAATTAAAATAATATATATTCCCAAAAAATATATCATTGGAAAGATCTCAATGCGATCTTTCCAATGACACCCATATTGATATATGTTTTATGTCAATAAAATTATTAAATATTGTATAAGTTAACTAATATAAATTAATTGATATTATATAAATATTTATTGGAAGAATATTCTTAAAGATGTATTTTTGGTATAACATTTGGTGTTGAATATTTGAGTGGAAAAAAATTTAGTGTAAGTATATTTCTAGAATTAGAAGATTCTCATTTAACTTCAAATTGGAGTTGAAGTTGGAGCAATACATTGGAGATGCTCTTAGGCACAATAACGGGAATTTATAGATACTTTTAAAAAACAACCGTGTACACAAGTTTGACTATTTGCGAGACCTCTCACACAAATTTTTAACTTTTGTTGAAAGATTTTTAGTTTTTTATTTATAACGCAGTGCAGTTCTATTCACAGATAGTTAGAGCATCTCCAATGGTAATGTGACTTGCATTTGAAAAAACGGTGATATATCAACATTGTCAAGCTAATTACTTCATATGTGGCATGTAACTAAACTTGATAGACATCCAAATGAAAAAGTGGTTTCCAATGCTTCACTTGTAAAATACATGTTTTTAATGATATGTTAATTTATTATTGGTCACCTTTAATATACTTTAGAATTGTTGAATAAAATAGAGTAGAAGACAAGAGTGGTTGATGATTGGGCCAACAAGATGGCTGTCCAACAAACCCTCTGAAATCAGAGAGTCATGTTGGCAGCTTCTAAAAAAACAATTGTCATCTCAGCTTGAAGTTGTACTAGAAAGGTTGTATTAAAGATGGATTTTTTAACAAAGTGGTTGTTCATTCTACGTGGCATTTAATTTTTTTGTTATAAATAAGGAACCCACATTCTCCAAATTGGTATGATATTGTCCGCTTTGAGCTTAAGCCCGCACGGATTTATTCTTGGGACACTTCCCAAAAGGCGTCATACAATGGTGGTTATTTCCATACTTATATACCCAAGATTATCCCCATGTCTAGCCAATGTGGGACTTTGATTGCACACCCAACAATCCTCCCCTCGAACAAAAAACCATCATTATCTTTTCTCGCCATAGCACAGTAAGACCATGTACACAAGTTTTTTTCGCCAAGAAAATCATTTGATTCTTTTCTCCCAAGAAATCCATGTCAGATATATGTGGTCATCTCAATCATCAAAATCCATTCTCTCTTCTGACTAAAACTTGGGTGCATTCGATGCACAGTGCATCGTCCACCCTGATGCTGCCACGTCACTTTACTGACGTGGCAGCATCAGGGGACGTGGCAGCATCAGGGTGGTGATGCACCGTGCATCACGCTGCACCCAAGACTTTCTCCTCTCTTCTTCCCTCTCTTAAGACATGAGTGACGAGTCACATCTAACGTCCCAACTCTCAATTCTTTCTCCTTTTCCAATTAATTAATAATTTTTTTCGTCCTTTGAAATTTGTAATTACAAAATTAAATATAAAAAACAATAATAATATACATTCCATTCAAAAATCAAAATTCCAGTTTTTTCATCACAACTTTCTCATTTACCAAATGCACCTACTCACAATTTAACACCTCAACTGTTCAACTGCCACATGAATTGAGATAAAAAGTTGAGATTTTAGGTAAGATGCCAATCATTATATATATATAACACTAATATTAGACCACCCAAAAATTTAGCCTAAATTTCAACATAAATAATGTGGCAAGTGGTTTTTTCATTAACCACGTCATCTCATATTGTGTGTAGTGATGACAACTCACTTGCCACATCATTTGAGTTAATTATTTGGGTTGTATATCATTATTAAAAAAAAAAAACAACAAAACAAAATCACTAATACTAGATAACCCAAAAAAAATGGCCCAAAAATCAACATAAATGACGTGATAAGTGATTTATTCATTAGCCACATCATCCTATGATTTATGTGGTGATGACAACTTACTTGCTACATTATTTTAGTTAATTATTTGGGTTGTATAGTATTACTGTACTTAAAAAAAAAAAATATCCATCTTCAATTATTTTCCTTAGTTAAAATTTATTTTTTCTAATTATCAAGTTAGTGTTTTGAGTTTGTTATTCATAATTTTAATGTATTTTGTTTAATATATACATTTTTTAGGCTAAGACTCATTGTGTCCCTCTATCTATCTAGGTATTTTTTGTTTTTCAATTAATGAAATTTTCATCATTTCATATTTTCATCTATTTTTTATTTTCTTACATCTTACATCTTTATTTATTCTTTGAATTATTTTAATAAATAAATCTATCTATTTTTTACATTTTATTTTATTACTAAAATAATAAATAAGATAAATAAATTACAATAAAAATACATATGTTAAATCGTAAAATAATATTATAACAAATAAATTTAATACTTTTATAAATTAAAAAAAAAAAACTTTTAAAAAAGAAGAAGTGGGCCAGCCGGTGTGCTGGCATGGCACGGCCCATTGAGGCCATGCCTACGGGCTGTACCGTGCCACCCGTTTCTTTTAACGAGCTATGCTTGGCACGACATAGTATGTTAAGGCGACCGGGGCCTAAGGGGGGCGTGCTGGCACGTTTTAACAGCTTTAGCTGGCTTGAATATGTCAAGTCAAGCAGAGCCCTTGCAGCTGAATGGTTGGACTATCACTCCGTACGAGGAAAAACCAAAGAGCACAAGTGCACAACACTATGACTATGCTAGACATGGAACTCCAGAGCACATCTGTGTTGGCATGATGCTATAAGCTTTGCAAAGCAAACTGCAGTTTATTTTTTGTTTGTCTGGTTTTTCAAACTTGTTATTTAATGTTTGTTTGGGATTTTCTAATAATTCTGTTTGTGCAGAATTGGATGATTATATTGAATTTGGTCTGTTTGAATTTCCATTGTCATGTCTAAATTCAATTTGCATCATGTATTGTCATGACTTTGTTCTTGTCTCATTTATTGTCTATGCTCAAACATGCAAAATACTGTACATTTATCCAATATTATTTTATAGGTTTTGCCATTATTATAGGAGTGCCTTAAAGATTTTACATTTTTTGGAAAGAATATATCAAAAAATTTCAATTCCATCAACTAATACTGAACTAGTCTAATCTAAGAATTGCAATAATGTTGTGCATCCCTTTAGACTTTGTTCTCTAACCGAGTAGAAATGCGCCTCCGTCTCCTTACGAAGAGACATTTCCCCTGTATTGTGATCAGGGATGGAGCCAGAAATGGTTTCCAGAGGGGGCGTCGTAATATAATGAGTTATATCATATATTTTAGAGGGTATGTTAAAGAAAAAATTAATAAAATAAAAAATATCGTTAATGTATATTCATTTGACAATCGACACATTAGTAGTTGGAATATAAGTTAATTTATAGAGTTAGAATGTCTAAAAATTACTCTAAAAATAATATAGGAAAACCTTATGGTCATTTATTCATGATTCAATAATAGTGTTTAGGAGTTAGAAAATTAATTAAAATTTAAATTGTACTCATAGTATTTTTCTAACATCCAAAGATATTTTAATTTTTTATAATTATAAAAGTTTGTTTGATAAAATATCATAACAGTTACACATAAATATATGTACATGTTTTTGAAATATTGTAATCATTCAGGGTATGGGGAGGGGGAGAGACTCGAACACACAACCTCATGGTGTGAGTGTGATGGGCATACACTAGGCCAACCTTATCTTGTGTAATATGTGTGTATGTGTATATGTTTGGTTGATATGTTTTAATTATATAAAACAACACCGATTATTTAAAAATAAATAACATATCAAAAATATAATATGGTATTAGGGGTGAGTGAGATAGCTAGGTAAGATTATAAGAGAAAACACCATTATTTAAATAGGAAAATAATATTACAAGTTGAGATACAATATAACATATGTTATGAATTATGAATTATGATTCTTCTTAACTCGAACACGTATTTTTGGTTCGGTTCAGTTTGGCTTATCTCGAAACATAGAATCGTGCCCATCCCTAGATGTGAGAGGCCTAATGTTTGATGTCCATGGATTCTTGATCCGTATTACCCTCAGTTGAAATAAGCACAAAGAGAGATCCGTATTATCCGTATTACACAAAGTAATCATTTTTTTTTTCCTCTTTCTGTCAAAAAAAAAAAAAGTTCGACCCGGACCAGTGACCAATCATTTGAATAACAGTATCCATTTTATCATCGTCAAGACCCGAATTTTGCAGTCTCTGTAACATTATAAACAAAAAGAGAGATGGGTTCGGTTGCCTACCCCTCCACGTTCATGGAGTTAAGGTGGGTAACAACAAGAACAAAGAAAGACAAAAACAACATCAACAACCCAAAAGAGCTCAACTTGAAACCAGCAGCAACCATACCCGTTTATATCTCCACAAACCCATCTGACATCAACCCTCCAGAGCTCAGAGAGCTCTTCACAGTCTGCAATCACTCCTGCTACAGATTTCCCAGGTTGGACCCTGAAGAACCAGTTGATGTTGACAAGCTCAGGGTTGCTCTCTCACACAGTTGTGCTCTTGTCTCTCTTTTCTCCAGACCACATGATTGTTTTGAGACTGATTTTGATGGTGATATTGAGTCCACTGAGTTATCTGATGATGGGTCTAAAAAGGTGGTTCCTTTATTGGGAAATTTGATGGACAGACTTATGCCGGTTTCTCCATCAAATGGCAAGCTTGTGGGATTTGGAAGGGCTGTTTCTGATGTGGGATTGACTGCTTCTATCTATGATGTCGTGGTAATGTGTTTTCTTCAATTTTGACAAATTTTTGTGTAATTATAGTTGAATTTACTGTTTTTAAGTTTCTTAGTGTATGTGGGTGTCTTCTAGGATGTATAATCTATTAGTGTATCACAAACCATCAGCAAATTGTAGTCTGTGACATTGTCTTCCAGGTGATTCCTTCTTTGCGGCGACTGGGAATTGGCCAGATGATAGTTAGAAGAATTGTAAGGTTTGTCAGTTATTTTGCTATTTGATCAGAATTTTGTCTTTTGAAGTTCAAATTGTGAAGTTAAATCGCAATGGCACATAAATGTAGCAGATTGTATTGCTTGCCATACCGTTAGTCGTATAGTCTTCGAATTTGAATTCGATAATGCTTTCATTTCTTTGTTCCTGCTGTTTGGTCTCATTCAATAGATGCTACCATTTCATGGCATATAGTCACTTTGATCCAATTCATCCAGTTGTTCTGGCTTTTCCGGGAC
The DNA here is from genome assembly GCA_030490815.1 of Acer saccharum. NCBI lineage: Eukaryota > Viridiplantae > Streptophyta > Magnoliopsida > Sapindales > Sapindaceae > Acer > Acer saccharum. The sequence continues at coordinate 2,201,721 of CM059878.1, forward strand.
ACAGATAGAACGTTAATTGATTTTTTTGTTAAACTCCAAAGACTGATGAATGGTGATTGATCTGAATCCTATTCTGTCTAAATTCATGTATAATGTAGCTTTTGATCTATGAATACTGCTATTTTTATGTTTGTCTTAGTAGTTTCCCTTTTCTCCTTCCAGAATGCTGACAAGTAGAGACATTTATGACATATCAGCCCTTTGCTCAGAGGACGAGAGGTATTTATACTCATCTTTCCTAAATGTCGAAATCTCGATCTTTTGTTTTCAGTATCGTTATATTCTATCCAATTTTGTCTCAAAACTCGAGAATCTTCCAACTCATGTCCACGTGACTTGGACACAAATTTTGTTATGTATTATGCATCTTCATAAAATATTGAGAATTGACACACATGATCAAATAAAATATGAAACTTTTTCATCAATCAAGTTTCGATTAATCAATGATTACTTCCCTGATGAGCTACTATGAACCAAAGTTAGGAATTTACCTTTATTCTTTCTGATGTAGAAAGGATAAAGTCTCAGAATTTGAAGGCAGCATTGATTTATACCCTCAATATTCACATCACCTGAAGCATTTATGTTGTTTTGTCCAACCAAACAACATTTTATAGAATTCTAGGAGATAACTTATAATGATCGTGGACTCGTTATCACCATGTCAGGCTGTGCCCTAGTTGTTTCATTCATGGATCATAAGTTCAAGAAAATAATCTAGAATGATAATTTCTTTATGATTGTCAATTTGTCATGACTGGATAATTCGATGTATTTAACATGAAAAATATATATAGTTATTAATCATATGATTTACCTGGTTTTTCATCAGGTTGTTCTTTGAAGCATGTGGATTTGGTGGTGACATTTTGAACTCCACTACAATGATGTATTCAAAGACTGTTGCAACACACTTTGGAGACGATCAAACAGTTAAACGTGCAGGTAGAAAGCTCTTGTTAGTTCCCCCATTGAGAGAGCCTTTTGCATCTTTGAATCCTATCGATTCGCAGAGTTGAGCAACATATTGTACTTTCAGCTGAAGTATCATAACGTGAAGGCCAAAGATTAGATATTTTTCTATGGCGTAATAGATGACAGATAAACAAACGAAATATTTTAAAGATGTTGAATCACAAGCTTATGTATCAATATTGAACTTTCAAAGAAAATTTTAGTTTTTACTTTACACATTTGTAAAAAGCATCAATGATTCTCTCTCTCTCTCTCTCTCTCTCTGTGGGAAACTGTTCACTTATTGACTTTTAGTTCCCAGGTTTGAAATTTGAAAATTTTCATTATCCATATGACTATTTTAACCATTTCCCACATACTGTTGTGCCACATATTTCTAATCTTATACAGATTCCTGCTTATCTGGGTTGCTCTTTGTTGGAGAAAAGTTGACAAAAGCTTGCCCCACATGCTTTTTCAGGTATAAGAATTTTCTCTCCCTCTAAGTAAAGTATAGCCTTCTAAACAATGCAAAACATTTTCACTTTCCTCTTTTCTCTATAAACTTTATCGAAAGAAGAACAGGCCCTGTACAAATTCTCTTTCATTTTCATTATCTTGGCTTGTATGGGGAAAATCTGGGTTGAAGTTTGTCTGATCTCTGCTCGGGGACTCCGGCGTACTTCCTCTCTCTGGAAGCTACAGTGGTTTGCTGTTGGGTGGATTGATCCGAACAACAAATATTGTACCAAGATTGATGCTTCTGGGAATGCCAACCCGGTATGGAAAACCAAGTTTGCAGCTGTAGTTGATGACTCAAACTTGCAAGATACGGTGCTGAATATCGAAGTCTACAGCAGAGAGCCCGTTTTTCTTAAAGAGAGGCTTCAAGGTACTGCAACTGTTGTTTTGAAAGAATTTTTGGCTAAGTATAGCAAGAGTTCTGAGGGTTCAAGACCAGGAGCTGAAGAAGTCGGCAGCTATCAACTACGCAAAAAAAACTCCAACAAACCTCAAGGATTCATTGATATTTCGATTCGTATATCAGAAGAAAAGGAAGAGCTGAGTTCGTACCCAGGTAAATCTTTTATGTATGATAAATTTTTGTGACTCAAACAAATATTATGATTATGGTTATGTTAAACAACTTGATATTGGACATATGAATTTATGTTTTTCTAGACAATGATGGAGGAATCATTCTCATGGATCGCAGCAACAACGTTAGATTTTCAAGTGAAGATGGTTCAGATCTGGCCAATCAAACACAGCTGCCTCTAGCACCAACAAATCGACCAGAAAATCAATCTCAGACAAATTTTCCGTACTCCCAATCAATGCCGCGCCCTGCAAACTATTCCAACATTTCCATTGAAGGACCAAGCAACCCTCTAGCTGGAGGACTGAGCAACCCTCTAGCTGCTGGACCGAGCTATTCTGCAGCTGGTGGATCCAGCTACCCCCCGGCTGCTGGTCCCAGCTATCGTCCACCACGAACTCCTCCACCGCCACCCCCACCTTCCAATGTAGGTTACATACCTACTTTTATCCCCAGAACAAATACTTTCTCAGACACTTACATAAATATGCCATCATCTGGACCCCCTGGCCATGGACGAGCGATGACAAGACCTGGCTTCGGAATGGGACTAGGTGCCGGAGCACTGGCAGCTGGAGCTGTTATCTTTGGTGAAGACTTCATGTCAGGATTTGATGTTCCTTCAGGCTTAAATGATGCTAGTCTTACCATTTCAACTGATCCTCCCTTCTGAGTTTCATTCGTTATCTCTCCTGTAATTACTTTTTAATTCTATTTCTGTTATTCTATAGTCATGTATTTTGCTTGTTAAACCCCATTTGGTTGCAATATCAGAAATTCTAAAACCTGTGAAAAGCTGAAATGGTCTCAAATTATCTGTGCAAAATCATCACAAATGTTAACACTTCTTGTATATATCAGTAATATCACAATATGAATGTTGTATAGACATTAGCATGAAAGCCAGAAAAGACTTTTAAACGACAGCTTGCACGCTCTTCCCCTCCGAACAACCAAAAGCATTTTGCAGAAACCTCTCAACAATTGACACAAACTCCTCGACTTTTTCCTCGTGGGGAAGGTGGCCACAATGCTTAATTACTTCAAGTTTAGATCCGGGTATGGCTCGCGAAAGCCTCTCAGCATTCCAAGAGGGGACAATTCGGTCAGTGTCACCCGTGACAATCAAAACTGGGAATCATAGAGAGAATGATAAATATCACCATTACATTCTACCCTTTTTCAAAATATGATTATACATATAGCAAGACTCGAAATGATTCCACGAAATCAAACTTTCGTAGGGTGGCAAGACATTAACATTCATTAATCAATGAAACAACTATCAATCAATGAGAAAACAGTAACCTTCATAAAATGTACACTAGATAAAATTGACTACGTGGGTAAGATATAGGTTTGTTATTACCAGGACATGAGATTTCATTAAGTCTTTTTGCTACTGGCGGCTTTGGATCAGAATCAGTATCTGTAAGCATTGCTGCCGTGAATTCCAGAAGCGCCCTGTCCCAACCCTTAGCCCTCAATGGCTGTGTATAGTCAAAATCTGGGTCAGTAACTCAGTATTATGCAGGTAACAATAAACTAGTGCCAGCAAAATATCCCGCGATTTATTTTACCATACAAAAATTAAGAAGGAATGGCAAGGACAAAAGTATTAGGATAGATTACCTTTGTATAACCATAGGCAATGTGTTCAGTGAATTTTTTAGAATCATAAAACGCGTTCCGTACAGCAACTAAACCAAATTTATCTATCACCATTCTTACCTGAGAATTATGGAGGAAAGTCATTGCCAAGTAGATCACTTTATTTAAGATATGAAAAAAAAAATAAAGAGCCAAATGCATTTTAAAAATCGAAGAAACATATTAACAACCGAAACAAAAATATGTTGTTTCTCTTATTTTGAAGCTGTAACGCTTCAATTGTACTGTGAAAATCATCTAGAAAAAAATTATGTACCAGTGTCACGGCAAAGGCAGAACGAAGAAAGGCTGCCAACGCTTTCTTATACAGAGAATTAATCATATCTGCCATCCCTTTTGCCATTTGCATTATCGACCGCATAATGTACTTGAAAAACATTGACAAAATCTTAAGAAGCTTGATAAATGGGTTCATAGGATTTAAATCTGATCTTTCTTTTTCAATCTGGTCATTTGACTCATTTCTTTCAGAGCGATTTCTTTCAACAACTTTCTGCGCAACACGTGGAGCCAATATAGCAGGAGCAACGAGGATCAGAGCAGCAACTCTTTCAGGAGCTTCAAAATAAGAATTAACTGCTACAAGAGAACCAGCTGAATGCCTGAAATGTCATTTTTTCAACAAGTTCAGACAGATCTTAACTTGTCGTAAAGAGAAAAGAGAAGAAACCAATTTGAATAAAATTGATTATAGAAATATAAAGGGCACAATTAGTCTAATCTTAGTAAACAATAATGTGAAATAGAAGGAAAAAGTTCCACAGAAGATTGCTAACTATTTTAACAGGCTATCCTTGACCGAAAAAATCTCAATAGTAACAGGACTAAAAACTAATGTCCTCTCCACCTAAGTTGTATGTTTAAATTTGTACTGGAAATGGCATCCCAATACGGGCTTGCTGGAAGTTTGATGAGATAAAACAGACAAATAATGAAACAAAAATGTAAGATTATTACATACCCAACCAAAATTGCCTTCTCAGCTGCCAAGAAACCAATTAAGTACAAGGTAGCAAGCACGGAAAACGCCATGGAGTATGGATTCAAGGGCTTTTTATCCTTGTTATCAGGAGATGAATGGTGAAAAGAAAATACCCGTGATGTCAACCCAAAGGCGGGTCTGTCAAAGGCAAGAACTTTGGAGCCAGTGACCTCTCCCAAAGGCTTCATAACTCGACTCCATGAGAAAACTGAGGCTCCAAACCCATGTAATAAAATCATTGGAAAGCCTATTTTCTTAATTTGTTGAGGAAGTTGAGTAAGAGCCTGGTTCTGTAACGAGTTATTTGGTTTTGATTCTGCATCGTACACTTTGTGGTGTATGTGCACCCCTTTGAACTCACAGAAACAGCTGTCTGCATCGGCCAAAACTTTTGGATCCAACAGCTCATCTTGATCAATGCCAGCTATTCTCTTCCCGCTCTGCTTTGTTTTCACATCCACCCATTGATCTGGAGACCCAAAGTGAACAAAGAACTATTATAACAAACCATTCAAAACCTAAAACACCAAGCTCTTGTTTGATTCTCTGAAAAACAATGGCAATGATATATATATATATATATACACTCAACGATATTTGACAAATTAAAGGTATGCAAGCTCAAAATATTTCAAACCCTTTGCCTCAAATGTTTCTAGTTTCAGTTTCCAAACATGCGTAGGGTGTTGTGGGCATCCCATCAAGCCAACAACAGCAACAACAGCAACAAGCCATACCATTGATATCGGCACACGCAAAGACAGACAAACAAACAATACAAAAGCAGAACAAGAAACTACAACAACTTGGTCTTGAACATACCATCAATCGCAAAACGATAAACCATACTATTGCTAACAACATAATAGAAGGAAACAAACAATTGCCACAAAAAATCAATGTTGAAACAGGTAAATCAGTAGTTGCCTAGTCTGGTTTTCTTCACACTGAGACACTGAATACATAATTGTACACATTCATATATATTAAACACATACACACACACACACAGGCAATTCCAGAAATAAATTAAAAAATGATACTAATCAAAACTGTAAATCAAAGTTGATTCCATGTGGGCAGCTTGCATAATTCACAATCTAAGAACAAGAGCAATCAATTCAAAGCAGTAGAGTAGTGATACATAAAGATTGGAGAAATAGAGTGAAGAAAATACCAGAAAACTGGCCACCAGGAGCTGCAGAAGAAGAGGAAGCAGAAGCACTGAGAGAGGAGGTCCTTGTGGAGACAGTAGTAGTGATGATAAGAGATGGGTTGAACTTGGTTTTGGACTTGAAGTTGGAGTTGCAGAGTTGTTTGACATTGAAAGAACCACACCCACCATGTCTTCTTGCATAATTCAAAGAGATTGAATTTGCAGCTCCAGCTGCAGTAGTCATCATCATAGCTTCATTTGTTTCTTCACTGATGTAATTGAAGAGGGTACAATCCCAGTCGAACAAGATTGACCCAACTGAAGCTGAAATTGAACTGAACCCAGATAAGCTGACCAGACCAGACAGAAAGAACACAAGAGAAAGAAAGAGAAGGACTTTCAACTTCCAATTGATTCGGATAACACTAACATTAAAAAAGGAAAAAAAAAATGTTAAATTTTTATTAGATTAAATTTTCAGATTTTGTTATTTATTAGATACTGTATACATATCACATCGACATTGCCTATAAGCAAACAACCAGCCGTTTTGAACCCCCAATCAATTTCACACACAAAACACAACAATCGCACTAGTTTAGCCTATCAAATCCCTAGAATCTGATCGAGCAAGCTCAAAAACAAAATCTTTCAATGGTCTTCTTGATTTTTGTCGAACCAAAAACGCTTTTCTTTTCCATAAAACTTCTTGTTTGGGGATTTATCGTTAGCAGCAGACAGTGAAAATCCCCAACCCACGCTTTTGCTCCACAATTAAAAAATTTTTAAAAATAAATAAATAAAAAATCAACCATCTGACGTGTCATTCCAAGTCTTCACTTTTTGTCGATATGCCTACCCATGCTGGAGAACACTTTTGCTCAACCCCCAGATCCAAATCCAGATGATGGAGTAAACGTGGTCTTCTGCCAAAGTCCAGATGATGAAGCACGATTAGGGTTTGTTCGTTTCTCCGGTGGCTGATTACAACCAATAAGCCTGTCGTAGCTTGCCCTCCTCCTCGAATCCGAAAGAAGATCCCAAGCTGCATTTACAATCTTGGTTGCCCCTTCCGCGGCAACAGACCTACATTTATCAGGATGGAGCATCAAAACCATTCGTTTATAACTCTTCTTGATATCGACCACTCCAGCACTGTAATCTTTCACTTGAAGCACACTATACCAGTTTTTCTTCGATCCCACTTTGTGAACCATGTATGAATGTATGTATCCATCAAGACCGCCAAGATTAGGGTTTTTCAAGAATGCTAACATGAGGCAGAAGATACCCTTGTTGATACTTTGCTTCCTGAACAAGTCTTCTGCCATGTCTCGTGCCTCAACGGCTTCTTTGTCTTTGAGTTTCTCAACCAGGGAGACATTCGTCTCCAGGTCCCCGAATACACCAACCAATTCGTGAAGAGTCCCGGCGTCTACATTGTTGCCCAAGAAACGGATAAGTTCTCTGAAAAGACGATCACATAATGCAAGCAGTTCATCGGAATACATTCTCTGAAACAGAGTAGTTTCAGAGATTGTTTTTGGTGTGGGAAAGACGCACAGAGAGAGAGAGAGAGATAGAGAACACTCTGAACAGAGCAATTCTGTTTTTCCTTATTGAATTTGGAAAAAGGTGTTGGATTAGGTTTAGAAACATATTTTGGAATTTTAAAAGGTTTTGGATTTGGAGATAAGTATTAAGAAGAGCTTCCTAATTCTCCTTAAATACTTTTGTGGATCTCTATATTTATATGATTGCATAAATTTTCAAAACAAATTCAATTCTTGAAAAGCTATGTTTTCAACGTTTTGCAAAATATCTAGAAATTTGACTCTCTTTATAAACAATTTACTCGACTCATATTCTCTCCCATTACAAAATACTTTCGGAATTGTTTTTCCCTGTTTTTTTGTTTTAGGTATGATGTAGGTTTTTCTAATTTAGAAAGATTTTTTTCTTTCGGTTTGTTTATGAATTAAGTTTAGGTTTAGGAAATAAATCAAAGATTTGATCTTTTCTTTTCAGTCAAGTTAGGAGTTTCGAATCCAGATTCAGGTTCGTTTTTCTATGCAAGATTCGGAAGAGGTTTTTTTGTAACTTTTCTTGAATATTAATAAAAATCGTTCTTTTTGACAAAATTATTGTCGTGGATTCGACAAACATTCTAATTTTAATACTTTTTACGTGAATAGTAATTTGTTAAGTAGCACCGATTACCGAAAGACATTGAGGTGGTTGGAACATGCAAGTAAAATGAAGAGCAGAAGCAGACTGAAAATCATTAATAGCTTATTAATGAATAATCATAGACATACAATTACTTTCTTAGGCAGTATACAGAGACAATCATTTAAAAGTACAACTAGTACACACTAATCATCACATTGTCACACGCACATTGGCACATCGTCTTGATCGCTGAAACATGATCAGTTTAATCCTCGACGACAGCGATGAATACTAGAGCAGCCACGATTGTATTCGTTAGCTTTCTGAGGAGGAGCTTGCTTGTTCTTGCCACCACCGCACCCTGGTGCCGTATTACCAGACAGTTTGCATGGGTCAAGTACAGCTACGATTCTAGCTGCACCAACTTGGACTTGGTTTGCCACCACCAAGCTAACCAAAGCCAAACACAATATCCATGACTTCATGTTCGATGCACTCATTTTCTTCTCCTCTTTCTATTTCTTCTTTTGTTGTGATGATTATGTTGTCTTCTGTGAAAGCTTCAATGTTGAGGGTGTTATATATATAGAGCTTTTAATATGTTGGGAATTAGCTTTAACAGAAGACGGTTACAACGTTTTTGCAATTAATATTGGTACATGTTATTTTTGGCATAATTTGGTTATATATGTTTGGGAATTGTTCTATATATAGTCTATATTGTTAGATAATACTGTTTATTAGTTAGATTTTAACAAGATAATATATTTATTTAGCATATTAATTCATCTACCTGATTGAATTAGAAAGTCTAGTGTGTTTGGTAGGGATGAAAAGGGAGAGGAAAGAAAAGGGTGGACGGAAAAGGAAGAAGAAAAAGAGAAATTATATGTTTAGTATGGAGAGAAATGGGAGGAAAAATTATAGGTGGGACCCACTATTTTTAATCCTCCCAAAAGTGGATGGAAAAAGGAGAGAAGAGTACTTTTAATTAAAATTACAAATTTGACCATTGTTTTTAATATATAAAGGTAAAATTTCACATAAGTCCTACCTTTTTGGAGATTTGTCACCTTTATAAATGTCTTTCCAAATTCATCACTTTAGTCCTTACTTTTTTCAAAACTCATCACTTTAGTCCATTTGATCAAATATGTGAAAGTCAACTATTTTAAAACATGTGAAAGTACACTTTTGCCCTTATTACTATTTAATTTAGCTGAAATGATTATATTAGCTTTAAATTAAAATGAAAAATAATAAAATTCTTAATAATAAAATCTTAAATAAATATATTACAAAAAAAATCTTAAATAAATAATAATAATAAAATCTATTAATTATTTTATTTTATTTTTTTATTTTTATAATGGATATTAATTTAACTAAAATGATTATCCTAGCTTTAAATGATTTTTTTTTTTCATTTTTTTTTTTTTTTTGTAATCTATTTATTTAAGATTTGATTATTGAGAATTTTATTGTTTTTCAATTTAATTTAAAGCTAAGATAATCATTTTAGTTAAATAAAAATCCATTATGAAAAAAATATAAAATAAGAAAAAAATAATGGATTTTTTAATTATTTATTTAAGCTTTTTTTTTTTTTGTAATATATTTATTTAAGATTTTATTATTAAGAATTTTATTGTTTTTCATTATAATTTAAAGTTAAGATAATCATTTTAATTAAATTAAATAATAATAAGGGTAAAAATGTACTTTCACAGGTTTTAAAATAGTTAACTTTCACATATTTAGTCAAATAGACTAAAGTGACGAGTTTTAAAAAAAGTAAAGACTAAAGTGATGAATTTAGAAAAACAATTATAAAAATGACAAATCACCAAAAAGGTAAGACTTATGTGAAATTCTGCCAATAAAAAGCTCTCACGTACGCACTCCGGTTTTCTTGATGGAGCGTGACGGTAGTTGGATTACAAGGTCTACGAGAAGCCCATATCACAGAGACTTGTATAGTTATATACATCAGTGGATCTTATAATTAAGCTGTGGCCATTGTCACTCAATGCAACAAAATTATTTTTTTTATTCATATATACAACTGGGTTTATGGATTGGCTTTGGATTCATTTGTTGTTTGTCAATTATATTTCATCCTATCTCATATTTCATTTTTCACATTCGACAATATATTTTGAATCTTTTTTCTCCTTTTTTTTCTTCTTCTTTTTATTTTTACATGAAAAAGAAGTAATTTTTGTAAAAATAAATTATTTCGTCCAAAATAAACTCTCATTACAAACGATTATTTCCAGAAAAATAAATAGTTTTCGAGAAAATTCATTTATTACTTAAAAAAAAAAAAAAAAAAATTAGTGATTTGTCACGATACAACAATTTCTCGTGACAAATCAACAGAAGTGAGCATTGTTGTACTGATTTGTCACGCAGTATACATTTTTCATGAAAAATAAACAACCGTTTTTCATAACAAATCATTAACCATTTTTCGTGACAAATTCAACTAATTTATCACTAAGTAAGAATATTTTCGTGACAAATCAACAACAGTGACCATTTTTCGTGACAAATCAGTTGGAGTTATTACGATATAAGCATTTTTCGTGAAAAATCATTACAATTTTTCGTCACAAATCCAAACATTTTTCGTGACAAATCACGAACCATTTTTCATTACAAATCACTTGGATTTGTCACGAAGTAAGCACTTTTCGTGACAAATCGACAAATCTAAACATTTTTCGTGACATATCTTACTTCGTGACAAATCAACAACGATTTTTCGTGACAAGTCAAGAACCATTTTTCGTTACAAATCAGTTAGATTTGTCACGATGTGAGCACTTTTCGTGACAAATCCAAACGTTTTTCGTGACAAGTATTTTATTTCGTAACAATACAACAACGATTTTTCGTGACAAATCAGTTGGATATGTCACGAAGCAAGCATTTTTCGTGACAAATCCAAACATTTTTCGTGATAAATCAGTTGGATATGTCACGAAGGAAGCATTTTTCGTGACAAATCAACAACCATTTTTCTTGACAAATCCAAAAAATAATTCTTAACAAATCTTATTTCGTGACAAATCAGTTAACTGATACAGATTTGTCACGAAGTAAGGAATAGATTTGTCACGATAAAAACAATTTTCGTGACAAATCAAAAATTAACTTTCGTGTCAAATTTTAGTGAAAATAAATAAAATCTACTTTTTTGGGGGGTAAAAATAAATACAAACAAGTATTTAGCAAGAGAGCAGAAAACTACATACCTTACCTGTCATTTTAAACAAGACAAGCTTTTCAACGGAGAAGAAGAGTGACCGGAGTTGAAGAGAAGAGAAGAGAAGAGAAGAGAAGAGTGATTTTACCTTACCTGTAATTTTAATTTTTAGGGTTGTTCGGTTTATAAAAATAAGAAATCAAAATAAAGTCCTCCTCGAAACCATAAACGATTAAAGTGGGTTAGTGGTGTAGTCCCCAATAATCACTATTTATTTATTATCCACCATTAATTGATGATTGATGGTTGACATGACTATTCAATTTTCGAATTTTAAAAACAGATTTAATAATTTTAGGGAAAATTGCACAAAAATCCCCTAATCTGGATAGTCATGAATTTCGTTGAACCACTGAAAAGTCATATTACCCTTGACCTTCAACATGAAAAATCACATTTATCCCTGCCCTATAATAATTGAATATAAATTTATAATATTTTAATATTTTAATTAAAAAATGAAAACATAACTAAAAATACATAATGGAGATCAAACAAAAAAAACAAAAAGAAAAATTGAAGGGAAAAAAAAAAAAAAAACGTAGGGGCAGACCGAATCTCCATGGATGATTTTGTTTTTATTTTTTTCACTCTGGATCAATGGTTTCCGGATATATCCACCAATCTCTATCCTTTTTTTTTTTTCTCTTTTTCTTTTTTTCACTTTTTCTTTCTTTTAAATTAATATTTGTTTATGTGAGAGTATGCAACTCTCCTCAAGAAGCTGATACCCAAAGGAAAGCTTCAGTACAACAACACTCCTCAGCATACTCTGGACTAGCAGTTTACAAACCTTTTGATGACAGGTCAAATGTTAATTATCCTGATCATCAAGGATGCTGGAGAAGCTTCTCTCACTAAGCACTGCCAGCTGGAGGACCTGAGCTGGCATTAAACTTGGCTAAATTATTTCCCGCCAGAATTGGGAATCAGTTAGATTTGGCGGGAAAACTCATTTACAGGATTAGTGATGTCACTCTTAGTATAAATAGATTCACTCTCTCTCTTGTTGATTATTGGATCATTTTCTGTAAAAGTTTCTCTCAATGAAGATATTTTCTCTTCCGCCATTTTTGTTCATATAAGCTTTTCAGTTCTTCATTTAAGTTCTTCTTATAAACCTTTAATCAAACACCTGTGGTGTTAATCTTCTTCTACTCTGTTCATTGAACATTTACATGGTATCAGAGCCATAGACCAACGTCAATGGCAACCACAAACTCCGCTGATTCAGACACCACAAGGCAATCAAATAGATCGTCCTCGATCTATGCTGGTATGGATCTAAATTCCTTAGCAAAAACTCTGAGTTTTAACATCACACTAAAACTCGATCGAAGCAACTATCTCTACTGGAAGACACAACTCTTACCAGTGATTCGTGCTTTGGATCTGGAAAATCTCATCACAAGGACGACATCTGTTCCAGAGAGATTTATTGAATCTCGTACACAAAATGATCAAGGAGAAGCTGTTGTTGAACAACAACTAAATGGTGAATATGAGAAGTGGAGGAAAGCAGATCAACTTCTACTCAGCTGGTTGATCTCCACAATCAGTCCCAGTCTCATCGGTCAGGTAACTCAGTGCAAAACCTCCCTTGAACTTTGGACAAAAGTGGAAAAACTCTATTCACAGCAATCTTTAGCTAGAGTTTTGCAACTTAGACAACAGTTGCAGTCAATCAAGAAAGGAAGTGATTGCATTAGTGACTTTGTGATGAAAATTAAGAATGTTGGTGATGCACTAATGGCAGCTGGAGATACGGTGACAGATCGTGATCTCATCATTAGTCTAATGCATGGTGTTGGACAGGAGTATGACTCTGTTGTTGTACTGATTTCTTCACAACAGCACACAATGTCAGTAGAGGATGCTCAATTCCTTTTCTTAATGCACGAACAAAGAATAGAACAACAGAATTCTGTTGCTCAAATCAACACTCCTGGTTTCTCAGCCAATTTTGCTTCTGGTGGATCTGGTAATATTGATAAGAGATATCAAAAGAATGCAAATAATTTTGGAAACAATAGAGGAGGAGGTGCTAGAGGCAGAGGTCAGAATGGCAGGTTTACCAAGTCAAACCAGAGAATTCATTGCCAAGTATGTGGTAAACCAGGCCATGGAGCTCTCAAATGCTTCAAGCGTTTTGATCAAGGTTTTCAGGGACCAAATCAAATGAACCAGATGAATCAAGCTCATTTTGTTCAACAACAGCAAGGACATCTGGTTACTGCAGAACCATCTTGGTACAATCAACAGGTCTCAATGCAGCAAGCAAACAATCAGAATCAGTTCAATCAGAATCAGTACCATAATCAGTCACATTTTCAACCGAATTTTACTCAGTTTGCTACACCTGAAACCGTTAATGATCAGACCTGGTATATGGACAGTGGAGCAACCAATCATATAACTTCAGAACTGGGTAATCTCTCTATGCAATCTGAATACAAAGGTAATGACACTGTCATGGTTGGTAATGGTAATCAGTTAAGCATAGCACATGTTGGAAATGCTTTGGTTAAATCACACACGTCACCTGCAAAAGATTTGCATCTCAAACATATTTTGCATGTGCCTGAAATATCTAAGAACTTACTTAGCATTTCTAAACTTACCAAGGATAATAATGCTTGTGCTGAATTCTATGCTGAAAACTGTGTTGTTAAGGACCTGAACACCAAGAAGGTGCTTCTTCAAGGTTCACTTAGAGATGGGCTGTACCAAATGAAGCTTGATGAGAGAAGGCCTTGCTCTCTTAACAAGTCAAGACGGCTGCCTGCAAGGACGTTTTTTGTTTCAAATAAGCCAGCTTGTAATAAAACAAATGTTACTCAATCACATTTGTATAGTGCTGATATTGCTACTAAGAATAACTCTGTGATTTGGCATGCCAAACTTGGGCATCCATCACCTATTGTACTTCAAAAAGCATTAAAGACTATCAAATTTCCTTTTACACTTCATTCTTTGGATTTTTGTGATTCCTGTCAGTTAGGAAAGCTGCATAAATTGCCTTTTCAAAGGCATAATATCACAGCTCAGAAACCTCTTGAACTATTGTATTCTGACATCTGGGGGCCAGCTCCTATGCCTTCCACAGATGGATTCAGATATTACATAATTTTTGTGGATGCATATACTAGGTACACTTGGTGTTTTCCGTTGAAACTGAAATCTGAGGCTTTGTCATGTTTTCTAGCACTCAAAAGACAGGTTGAAAATCAATTTGGTATGACAATTAAGTGCCTCCAAACTGACATGGGAAAGGAGTATCAATTTTTTGCTTCCACGCTGAAAGACATGGGTATTCAGCTGAGATTTTCTTGCCCATACATTCATCAACAGAACGGAGTCCCTGAACGCAAACATAGACATCTAGTAGAGCTTGGTTTGACTCTTCTTGCTCATGCACAAATGCCACTTCAGTTCTGGTATGAAGCCTTCTCAACTGCTACTTTTTTGGTCAATAATCTACCTTCAGCTGTGCTTAGTTTTACTTCTCCATATGAGAAATTATTTGCTAGGAAACCCAACTATAATTTCTTCAAAACCTTTGGCTGCACTTGTTTCCCATATCTGAGAGATTACAACAAGCATAAGTTGGATTTCCACACTAGTAAGTGTGTGTTTATTGGTTATAGCATTAATCATAAAGGGTACAAATGCTTACACTCAAATGGGAAAGTTTTTATCTCACGTAATGTGGTGTTTAATGAGCTGGAATTTCCATTCAAGAGCCTATTTGGTGCCAAACCAGCCGAAGAACCTGTCACCAATTCTCAAGTGACCGTGTTTCTACCATCTTTTACATCACCTGCCTCTTATAATGGTTCAGCTGGTCGACTGCAAGCTGCTGCCCCAGCTACTTCAATCAGGTCACAAGCTCCTGCTGCTGCTGCAGTTGATCAAATACCTTTACACAGATCAGTTTTGTGTCAGCAGCCTTCTTCGGAATTTCATATGCCAGTTGTACAGCCTACTACTTGTATGCCACAATGTGAGCAAACTGCTGCAGATACAACCTCCAGACACAAAATGATCACACGGTCCAAAACAGGATCTCTCAAGCCAAAAACTTTTCTATCCACTTCAAATATCTCCTCAGCAGTATCCTCTGAGCCTAAGACTGTCAAGCAAGCTTTGTCTGATCCCAAGTGGTACTCAGCAATGCAAGAAGAGTTTAGAGCCTTGCAATCCAACAATACATGGTCTTTAGTGCCTCATTCCTCTGATAAAAGTATAGTTGGATGCAAGTGGGTCTTCCGAACTAAATACAGACAAGATGGGACTCTTCTCAAGCACAAGGCAAGGTTAGTAGCCAAAGGTTTTCATCAAATTCCGGGCTTAGATTTTACTGACACTTATAGTCCAGTTGTTAAGTCATCTACCATTAGGGTCATTTTCACATTAGCTGTGCAGTATAATTGGGATATTCAACAAATAGACATTAACAATGCATTTTTGAATGGAGACTTAAAGGAATTAGTATATATGGAGCAGCCTCCTGGATTCATTGATGCTAAGTTCCCATCGCATGTATGCAAGCTTAACAAAGCACTATATGGCCTGAAACAGGCTCCACGCTCCTGGTTTAATAAACTCAGGACAGCCCTCCTGGCTTGGGGGTTCAAAAATGCAGCTTCAGATGTTTCTCTTTTTATTCAGCATCAGGGTTCAGATGTTATCTATCTTCTAGTGTATGTAGATGACATATTGATCACTGGAAATCAGTCTTCAAGGATTCTTCAGCTCATTGATAAACTCAACAGTGTGTTTGCTCTCAAGACTCTCGGCTCTGTTAATTTCTTTCTTGGATTCGAAGCATTTCGGGATTCAACTGGACTCTACTTAACTCAGTCCAAGTATATCACTGATTTGCTTCACAAAATGCACATGGATGATTGCAAACCGTGTGACACTCCTATCAGCTCTTGCTTGAAGCTTTCCAAGACTGATGGTGAACCGTTTGATGATCCCACCTTATATAGAAGCATGATTGGAGCACTGCAATACCTGACTCACACTCGGCCTGACATTGCCTTTGTGGTTAACAGGCTGAGTCAATTTCTGACTTCTCCTTCTCAAGTCCATTGGCAGGTCTGCAAGAGAGTAATGAGATATCTAAAAGGAACAATACACACTGGTCTTTGGTTCAAACCAGCATCCTCGCTTACATTAGAGGCATATTGTGATGCTGACTGGGCTAGTGACATTGATGATCGACGTTCGACCAATGGTTCATGTGTCTTTCTAGCTGGGAATCTGATTTCTTGGTCTTCCAAAAAGCAGCAGGTGGTGGCTCGATCCAGTACTGAGGCTGAATATAGATCCATGGCAAACACAACAACTGAACTGTTATGGCTGCAATCCCTTTTCAGTGAGCTTCAGATTCCATTACCAAAGTCTGCTGTGCTATGGTGTGACAATATTGGAGCAAACTCTCTGGCCAGAAATCCTGTTTTCCATGCTCGAACCAAACATATTGAGCTTGATGCTCATTTCTTGCGAGAGAAGGTGGAAGCAGGGCTCATTGATCCTAGATATGTTCCCACAGAATGTCAAACTGCTGATGTATTCACAAAGGGATTGGCAAAGGATCGTTTCTTGTTTCATCGGTCCAAACTGAATATGGTGTCATCCCCACAGTTCAGTTTGCGGGGGGATGTGAGAGTATGCAACTCTCCTCAAGAAGCTGATACCCAAAGGAAAGCTTCAGTACAACAACACTCCTCAGCATACTCTGGACTAGCAGTTTACAAACCTTTTGATGACAGGTCAAATGTTAATTATCCTGATCATCAAGGATGCTGGAGAAGCTTCTCTCACTAAGCACTGCCAGCTGGAGGACCTGAGCTGGCATTAAACTTGGCTAAATTATTTCCCGCCAGAATTGGGAATCAGTTAGATTTGGCGGGAAAACTCATTTACAGGATTAGTGATGTCACTCTTAGTATAAATAGATTCACTCTCTCTCTTGTTGATTATTGGATCATTTTCTGTAAAAGTTTCTCTCAATGAAGATATTTTCTCTTCCGCCATTTTTGTTCATATAAGCTTTTCAGTTCTTCATTTAAGTTCTTCTTATAAACCTTTAATCAAACACCTGTGGTGTTAATCTTCTTCTACTCTGTTCATTGAACATTTACAGTTTAGGAGCTGCCATAGAATTATTGCCAAAGATTCATCCCGTCCACGATCCCTGCAGCTTAAGAGTACAGTGAAGTGATCAACTAATTGCAGAATAGAAAAGACATGAACAATCTATTTCATCATTCAACATGGAAAATAAATCAAATATGTCAGGTTAACCGATAAAAACTTTAACTTCTCTCATGGCATAACTGATAACCATGTCGAAATCCATCTCTAGGTAGAACCGGAGGTAGTAATCTTCTTTTCCAAGCAAGTGGAGGAAAAAAAATGGATTGTGTATACAAAAAATCTGTCAAGTTTTGTTATGGTATAATGCTATCACTCCAGATGATGCCTGTAGACTCATTTCACACTTCTTCAACCTACAACAGAGAAATTAAAGCTTTAACAGTTTATATATGTGTAACCGGAGGTAAAAAAGAAATTTCTTGCTTATTTGGAGAGTTCAAAAGACCTGAGGGAGACTCATCAATTCGAGAACAGCTTTCTTTGGTGTCAGTTCGTTGTCCATGATCCGAGCAACTGCTGTCAAAACTGGCATCTTAACGTTGTATTTCTGGGCCAATGCAATCACAGCACCAGCAGTTGATACACCTTCAGCTACCTATAACATATGGTCATTGGATTACCAACACAACTAGCAAAATTTCGAGTAGTAATAGGTAAATATACGAAAATTTACAAACCTGATTCATTGAACTTAGTATATCATCAAGTTTCTCTCCTGATCCAAGTCGAACTCCAACCGTTCTGTTTCTTGAAAGATTGACGAAACATGTAAGCATGATGTCCCCGGTTCCTGATAGACCAGTAATTGTTGTTGGCTTAGCACCCATCTTCAAGAAAATGAGTGGGAGGAAAAATTTGTGAGATAATAGCAATTACAGAAAAGCAATATTTCTTTGTACAAGAAGCATAAAAAGATTGGATTCTAGGTATTGAAACTTAAAGAAATGGTAATACGATAAACAATTTCAAACCAGGGTCAAAATAAATGCATGTTTCGCCGAAATAACACAAATCGCTTCTCCACATAGACTTCCACAGCATCATCATATATTATAAACATCAAAAAGAAGCTTATACAAATGTTGATGTTTTGTACAGTATCGTGTGTATTTACTAATGGGTTACGACTTGAAAAGAAATTAGGCAGGAAATAATTTCTTAAGTATAGAAACCACAATGAACCTTTGTTGCCAGCCATCGTATCTCTGAGCAACCTTGCGCGACAAGAGCTGCCATAGAATTATTGCCAAGATTCATCCCGTCCACAATTCCTGCAGCTATTGCAAGAACATTCTTTAGTGCACCAGCAATTTCCACCCCTGTAACATCACTGGAGTCATCAGGGGTTACAAGCTGAACACAATACTTCACTTTATCCATGTCGTTCTTGATTTAACAAAGCATAAACCATAAAAACCTAGACTACACTAACCTAGACACAAGGTCTTAATAAGAGATAGGAGAAACTAAAGCAGATTGGAAACGTAACATAAGGCAAATGTAGAATATCTAAGAAATTGAGTGTATGAGCTACAAAAGAAATTGAAAATTTTCATTTCTTCTTCATTGAAGATCCTCTACCTTGAAGTGCTAATTCTTAAATGACTAGAAGCTAGTAGCTGCTGCACAGCATTTGCCAATTTTTTGTCTTTTGATGCCACCACCATTGCTGCAAAAGCAGAAAGCAGTGTAACTACTACGATACTACTCAAAAACGTCAATCACTTGAACTTATAGCTTTTAATGTCTATACTGGTGTAGTTTTTTCCATACAAATAGTCACCTGTTGGTAATTCATTCATCAATTCCAGTGCAAATGAAGGACCCGATAATGCAATAAAAGGTTGACGAGGGTTCTTCAAGGCTCGGGGAATAATTTGAGACATCATCCTCAGTGTATTCAACTCTAAGCCTTTACTAAGGGATATAAAAGGCAAGCCTGGATCAACAAAATCCGCAATGCCCTCCAGAAAAGACGAACTGAACTGCATTAAAAGAGTCGAGATTCAGGCATTTGTCTTCGCTTCATGCAAAACAATGGCGCAACAACTTAATTATTACTATTTCCAGTGAAAATTAATACTATATAATGTGATAAAAGATTGTATAGAACGCTTTCAAAATCACAAAACTTCCAAGTAAGGGAAGAATGAAAACATTGTAGGAACTTGAAAGACCTGCACAGGTACAGCGTGGAGGCAGTAGTCAGCACCAAGCAAGGCAGCTTTGGCATCAGTTGTTGCAATCACATTATCAGGCAGCTTGTGTTCTGGGAAGTACCGACTGATCATGAAATAGAAGATAAACAACATGAAAAAAAAAAAAAAAAAAGTGTGATTACACAAGTCCTTATCATCATGTACATTTTATTCAATTTATGGAACGATTCAGTTAAAAAACTCACCGATTAAAGTGTGTCTCATTGATGGATTGACAAACAAGCGGGTCGCGAACAAGCATATAAACTTCCAATTGATTCTTTTTATTGGCAACATGAGCTGCCATTGCTGTGCCAAATGACCCTCCACCAAGCACCACCACCTAACAAACAAACCCACAAGATTATATAAAAAAAATTAAAATTTTTGATACCATAAAACCATCATTAGAACATATCAAACATGAAACAATCGTACATACAAAATCAAGAGAACAGATAAAAATCAAAACTTTAACATACTTGCATACTATAAACACCATATTAAAACCACAAAAACAAATTAAAAGTAATATCAAACATGAAAAGCAATTGTACATATAAAGTTAAGAGGAAAAAAAAGAGACCTTTTTAGTGCGTTCGAGTATGTCAGTTTTGGCCTTGGACCTCCAAGAGCGAGACCACCTGACAAGCTTTTCCCAGGCAACTCTGACAATTTTGCGGCGGTCCCGGGTCCTGTCCGGAGCGACATTAGTGATGGCAACCGGGTCGGATTCGTTGTCGGAGTTTGGCGGCGGAGAAGGAGTTGCAAAACAGCGAGGAGTGGTGGTGGTGGAGGAAGAAGAAAAAGAGTTGAGAGTGAAAAGTAAAGGTGGAATCTTTGTGGGAAAATTTGGGAGTTTTAAAATGAGACTGTGAACGTGAAGTGGGGTTTTTGAATGAGAGCTTTTTGCGGTCAATATTGGGTTGAAGAACAACAGCTGTGACTCCAATGAAGCTACCATTTGTTGCAGAGAGAGACTTCAGAGAGAACATTTTTTTTTTTCTTTTTTATTTATCTTCAATCTTGAGTGAACACGTATGTTTGGGCCCTTATTGGGCCTTTTTGTTAATTGAATGGGCCCTAAGGCTTGGGTTGTATTTTAAAGCCCAATGTATTTAAAGATACGGGTCGTGCTATTATACCACATGTGGTGCGGCGATTCAAACTTATGACATTGTCAAACTGAATGAACATTGTTGATTTACGACATTTCTAAATGATCCAACATACGAGTTGTCAATATTATGTAGCGATGTAGATAATGAGGTGGGATTTTTTATTTATTTTTGACAATATCTATCTATCTATCTATCTAAACCATGTATTTTTTTTGAAGTTTTTGTCATTGGTAGGATTCAAACCGCTGATTTTGAGAGTCATTTGTCCAAGCCCAAACCCGTCCATCTACCAACTGAGCTACGTCCGTGTGGACTAATGAGGCGGCTACTTACTAATTAGGTATGGAAATTTAACACTACTCTAAAGGTGCCTTTATTAATAAGGAATTCCAACCGAAAGGAAGGAAATTTAATTTTCAATTTATGATTAAAATGTTTATTACAAACGATTAGAGATCGAGTTAGGTGGGTAAAGTTTCACAAAAAGTACTTATTATATTCAAAATCATACATCACAAGCAATATGAGACACACCTACCCTTTTCTTTGTCATCATTGATCATCCTATGACCTTTTTTCAAATACAAAAGACTTTCTCAAACACACATAATTTGCACCTATAGGTCCTACACCAACTTTTTAGATTATTATATATAATCAAAGTCTAAACAATGATTATAATTTGTCAAATTCACCTACAAAAACTTCTTAGATTATCATATATAATCAAAGTTTAAACTCCGGGATGTGCTTGTAGAGCCCAATCTCGTCCGTCTCAGTAGTTGTTGTATAATAAAAATAAAAATAAAAATAAAAAAATCAAAGTCTAAACAATGATTAAAAAATTGTCATATTCATCAAAGTTCTTTCTTCCTCTAATTTCTAACCCATCACATAGCCAAAAACAATTAGTGTAGCAACAAAACACGCAAACACGTCTCTCTCTCTCTGTTTCTTTAAACTTGTAGGGCTCTTTTTTGCTTGCTTCTTCTCCAATCAGAAAAAAAAAAAAAAAAAAAAAACCACACTTTTTTCTTGTCTCCCAACTGGGTTCTTCTCTTTTTCCACAACTTGAAAATCTTTCAAGGTATTTTTCTGTGTCTTTGTTGTATACGATCTCTGTTTTCTTCTGTTGTATGCTCTGTGTGGTTGTGTGAAATGACTTGTTGTGTGTTTTCCAAGTGTTTTAGGTGATTGATTGTTATGGAGAGGCATGAAAATTGTCAGAGAAGAAAGTTGAAGAGAAGAAATAGTGGTGGTGGTGGTGGTTGGTGGTGGGGTTGCAAAAATGCAGTTTCTTCAGTTTTCAAAGGGATTGGGAGATGCATGTTTGTCACATGTTATCCTGTTGTGCAGTGCTTTGCTTTAGATGATTGCAGACACCACCACCACCACCACAAGCATTTTTATTGATATCTATCTATCTCTGCTAATCTGAGGTAGGGGATCTCCTTGATTAGTATGTGATTTCATACGTTCTGGTTTTAATTCCATCCGGACCTAATCCTGATTGTGACTGCGGTTGTTATGGTTGCGAGTCTAGCGAAAAAAAAAAAAAAAAAAACATCAAGATAGTTCTGATGGAAGAATTCCTAGCGATGCAAATATCAAATATACAAGAACAATTTATCTGCAAGTGTAAAAATATAGTAAGAATTTAGAAACTTGTATTCGAAGAACAGTTGAAATAGTTCAATGCAATGTTCATCACATGCCACCACAATATGTCAAAATTTTGTTCTCCAATCCGATACATAAAACATTAATGTTGCAGATTGGTTGAATTTTCAAGCAAAAAAGAAAAAAAAAAAAAAAATCAATCTTGAGATCAGTTCATCAAATGACATTTCAGTTTCTTCACATCAGCTTGTTTAAGAGGCTTTAACATGAACATCTGAGCTCCTTCTTCCAAGCACCTGTTTTCACACATACATGGGAAATTAATTACAAGACACAACCTCTCTAGAGCTTTCAAAAAAAAAAAAAATGGAATTTGAAAAATTGTAAATTACTGGTTAATTCTAGTTGGGATGTTCTCTGATGACACAATCACAACTGGTACCTCCTTCATGACAGATGACTCCTGTTTTAATAATCACCAAACCATACATTGATTGGATCTCACACCAGGAAGAGTTGTCGGAAAAAAAAAAAAAAAGGAGCAAGATCACACGCCAGGAAGGTACTAGTCAAATTTACAATACCTTGATTTTCTTGAGAAGCTCATAGCCTGTCATTCCTGGCATACAGTAATCTGTAATTACTAAATTTACTTTTGAAACCTGCAAACACATACATGATACATAATAATACAGTTAATAAGTGTTTTTATTTAAGTACTTTTACCAAAAGTGAAAGTGCTTCTTCCCACAAGTTACTTACAGAGCTCTCCAATGTTTTCTGTTGTTGTTCATCTACCAATCCCAGAAACTCCAATGCCCTCCACCCATTCTCTGCAGTTGTAACTATCACATCACGAAAACGTAATCAGAAGTATTAGTTACCTTTAAAAAGAGTTCTTTTACGAAAAAAAAGTTGGTCGTTTGGTTACAAAGATTAATTACCTTTGCAAGATGAGTTCTTGAGTAACTTTTCGACGAGTTTTCGATCAATGAGATTATCATCCACAGCCAAAACATGAAAATCACTACCAAAACTCACCATCTGATGATCCTTTGATGTTGTTGTTGTTGAAGAAGAAGAAGAAGAAGAAGAGTCCATTATCAATTAAAAATATTATGAGTCTCTCTCTCTCTATATATATATCCTCTGATATTCTCTATTAAATACCCACCAAAAAGAAAACTCTTAAAAGCTCTTAGAATTCAAGTAACAGAAACTGGAAATAATTAATGTGAGACTTTATAAAGCTCACAAGAGATTTATGACTTTTTAATGAAAAAATGCATTGGAACCATAAAATTATGATAACGTATTTGAAGTTATTATAAAGAATAAGAAGAAGAAAAAGAGAAACCAATTGGTGGGTGGGTATGAGAGAAGAATTTTGAAAAAAATATATATAATCAAAAATCAAAGTAGATCACAGATATTTCGTGATCCTTTTTGGGTTTCTCTCTTTGATTTGATTCAGTCTCTATTATTCTTCCAAAATCCGAAGATCTTTCGGATTCCGTGTATCCGAAGATCTTTCAGATTCCATGTAAATGTCAGCATTTTACCGGCATGTGTGGGAAGAATATCTACAACCATCCATAATCTCATTGAGATAAGTATGAAAATGTTTGAAGAAATGATGCAATGCATGTGTAATCTTTTATAAGATGTGATATGATAAGATTGACATGATATACCAAGTGGCTTACCAGATCTGGGTTGCAGCTGGACCGATTTTCTCGACAACAATTTTTCAAAAGTCAAAACATTTGATTAACTGAATCTTTGTCAATTGCATCTCTGTCATGGAGAGTTTGTACGGATTATTATGGAGAAAAAACCCTACATGAAATCTCCCATTCTGATTCTTTGCATCAAATTATAGTAATTGAAAATTCTCAAATGCAGATGTCTTGATGAATTCCTGATATCTCAACGTAGGATATATTAACCTGAAAACGAAGCATCCTACAATTGCTTCCGAGGTTATTTATTGTTTTAGGGTTCTTCGAAACATACGGGTTCAGATTCTGAATGCATTTGAACACTTGGTACACCTTTGAAGGAAAGCCCCTGTGCAGGCCATGACTGACAGTTGAAGAACAAAGCCTTCATCGCGACCTAATCATTATTTACAAATTATTATTTTAGAGATAATTTTTACTGAATAGAATAATCTTTCAAATTACCATGTGTTTTATGGAAAATCTGCTTAACAGAAACTGTTCTCTTAACTTTCTGAATTATCATATTCAAATACCAATTGATATGACAATGATCGATCAAAAAAGAAGAAGAAAATGATAGCATATTTGTGACATTATCTTCGTTAAGAGCTTTAATCCGGGACAAAAACCTGTGAACAGCTATATTTTTTTTCGAGGCTGGATAGATATATCGTAGTCATCATTTGATGGTTGCCCGAGGAATTGAAGACGTGCATGGTCCAGCAGATGTCATAAATGGTATACCCTTAAATGTAGCCACCCCTTTGTCATCAGTGAAGAGATTCTGCAACCATGAAAACTCATAGTTATAGTATTTTTTTAAATGTTTTGTTGTAATAAATGACTGAGCATCCTTCCGAATCAACAGATCGGTGAAGATCATTGATTGCTCTGGATGTGTAGGTGTCCACTTAAAGAAAATACAGCAAACCACAGACCTAGAGAAAGAAACACATACCGGTGTAATCTTATCCAACTGTTTTTTCTTCGGGTTTAGAACATCTTCTGGTTTCCCATCAATCCTAGATGAAAATATTTACAATTATACGTAAGATACCGCAAATTCCAGAGAGAACGGAATATGCAAACATTTGTCTCGATTAATAAAGTTGTATAAAAGTATCATGAAGCTGAAATTTATTTGAAGGACTGAAAGCTACCTCCGGTGGTCATTATACACATATAGTTCTAGTTCCTTAATGAATGATGCATGCTTACCCGGAAAATGAAATATGCTCCCCAGGCTTGGCCCCTTCTGGAGGAAGCAAAGGCTCTACAATGGTGTGATCTTCATTCGATGCACAAAGCACCTATCACAAAGTTGAACACAAATCAATCTCGTCACTTTAAATTTGTTAGCGTGTATGAACCATTATTAGTAAACAAAGCAACCACTAAAAATTGAAGAGGATATAGAGAATTATTGAGACTCTAGGTTGCTTCAAGCGAAGGAAAGAAGAGAATATACATTTGAAATATATTTATCTTGTACTCTTTTCAGATGCATCGTGTTATAACCAAAGTAAAAACACTGATATCTTTTAATCGATGGGTTCTCAAAAGCTAGAAAACATAGATCAAATCTTTATTCGACATTTAACAAACATGTGAATAGAATTTAATGAAAATGCAAAAACATTTTACCAGTCCTTCTGACATTACATCCCGTAGCTTTCCAGGTTTTACATTTGTAATCAGCACGACACGACGATTCTTCAAAACACATGCAAACACCAAAGAACAACATGGGAAAGTAAGTTTCATAATTCAATAAATTTAAAAACTATGAACATGAAAACTGAACCAGGTAAGCAAAAATGAATATAATAGATGTCATCAAATCCGGGAATAATTATACCGTCAACTCGTCTGGATTGCAAAACTTTGCCAAACCACTGACCACCTGCCGCAGTTTAGCTTCTCCAACATCTATCTCCTCAACCAGTAAACTGTAAAATCATTTAATGAAATGAAATTATGACAGGTTATAAAACTCACAGTAGAACTACATAATTCAGACAACTTCAAAATGTAGGCTACTTTGATTAGATCTAGTGAATAAAACCAGGCTAGAGGAGAAAAGAAAGAGTAAAGCTTGTCATCATACCTATCAGCTGATGGATGCTTCCATGCTTTGCGAATGAGACCAACCTGTATATTCAGTAAACTGACACTAAGTTCTTTGTCTTTCTCAACTGCTTCGGTCTCAGACTTTTTCTTCTCTTGAGTAGCCTCCTTATCTCCTGTGGCCTTCTTCTTTTTGTCTTTCGCAACTGCTTCTGTTTCAACTGATTTTTTCTTCTCTTGAGTAGCTCCTTTATCCCCTGTAGCCTTTTTCTGTTCTCAAAAGAAAATGCAGACATGTCAAATTGTGCAAGAATTCACCAAGATGAACATCTAAAAGAACGAGACAACAATTTGATTCTCGAAGTTCAACGAGACAAAACCGCTCCCACTTATTGTACGCTAAAAATGTGGTAATGCTTAATTAAAGCAGGTTAGCAGACTAATAAACATAAGCAAACCATATGGGAGTAATAAAATATATTTTAAAAAGACTGCATAATATTTCTCAATTATTCATATAGACATGAGATCTTATCTAGTAGAAGGAAAATGTCTGTCATAGCAGGCAAAGGTTTTGTGACGTAAATATGCATTTCGTTATCCTGATGCTTTTCTGATGTATGCATACTACTTCTTGATGGTCCAATCAAGGGAAACCCATGAATTAATCTTCCAATTGATGTACAATTTATCCATCACAAAATCACAACTCATGCTCACGCGACTATAATAACATTGGAACAAAAACCAATCTTGAGAGAAACTAAGTCCAAATAAATATAACAGGGAACAAATCATATACCGAGATATGTACTAAAATAAACCCAAGAAGAAAAAGAATATTACTGCAGCATCACTTGTCTTTCCACCGGAGTCTGCTTCTGACTTGTTGGCACTTTTTGTGCTTTCTGCAGTCTTTTTGGCATTTGAATCTGCTCCTGCCTTAGCTGGAGGTTTTACTGACTAAAATCCAGAAATAAATATCAGAAACCCACCCAATAGAACGTCACAAGTAGTTAACTAACTTTTGTTGGGGAGGGAGGGTGTTATTAAAAAAATATGGTCCAGAGGGGTGAATAACTCATTCATAAAGGTCGTTGTTAGAAACAAAATTATTTCTTTTCTTCCTTTTTTTTTTCAGCTATAAACCAAATATTTTTACTACATGCTTTAAGTTTGAACACGCAAATTTTAAGCACCCTATGTAACAAATATACATCATGCACATTGAAACATATAGATCTCATTTCATCTAAAACAGTTGAGCGCTTGTCTCTAACACTGATTGATATCAGAAAACAACTCACCGGAGGGTCAAAGAAAGGCTTCTTTACCAATATCTTTCCAAATAATTCCCCAAAATCTTCCTTGTTCTGAAACAATGAATGACAAGACGTTTACAACCAGAAGTTAATTAAATTATCCATGGATCTGAAGAGGTACCACTTTCTAATGCAACGGCATCCAGAACATACTCCTCCAAGAACCACTTCAAAAATTAAAAAAAACTAGCATAAAATAATAGCCTTTTTTTTCCAATAAAAACAATACTATTTAATCAAGACTTCCTAAAAGGTTAGAGAGCAAATGGGAGGTGCAGGATTCCCATTAAAACTCCTGAAGCATTATATGGCACCACCAATGTGGGGGTAAATAGGATCAACATTCTGTAAATGAGTTATAACTTCTTTCAGTAAATTCACATCATTGCCGTGAGTGACATCATCCCAAAAAACAAAATGAAATTTGACCTTGCCCAATAATAATGAAACACCAAATTGAAACTATTTCTTCAAACCGAATATCTAAGAATGAAATTAGCTTAAGGTCACAAAAGTGATAACAGAAGACTGTTTATAAGTTGTAAACCAGTATTTCAGATTAGCACTTATAAATACAAACACTAATGCTGCCTGATTTCCAACTCACACTCATTTACGCAATAGCTTTCATGGCTGGACACTTATTCAGAATAATTGCCTCAGAATCAGCACTCATCTAGTGATACCATATGCTGACTAAGTAAAAGATTTTCTTTCCCAGGATGCCAACAAAACATCAAATGAATTTAAGATAAAAGATAATAATCAGGATATGTCCCACCTGTATGTAATCCATCCATCTCATTACACGTGGCAACTTTTCGCAGTCTGAATTTGGAAGGCCCATCTGGCAACAAGTAATCACACAAATCAGTTACAATTTCAAGAATGTTAAGAAAATAACAGATTTTCCTTAATGAAAACCCATTGAAAAGAATCAGTTTATGTAGCCACACTCAATCGAAAGGTAACTTTGCCAAAAAATGTCGTCTAAACAAGATTCCTAGAAACAACTGAAAGCGTAAAAATCCAAAAGAAAGAAGAAAAAAAATTGTAACATAAAGCAGGAAATGCTTACCACAAAAGAATGTATTGCGGAAAACACAATAACATCAGCTTCAGTGGGACTTAATCCATTGTCCAAAAGCACCGATATGGTAGCCAAGTCTTCATTCAATTTGTTAAGAACATCAAAGCATTCCTTAGGATCAGTAGGAAAACTCTCTGCAAAATCTATCCACTTCATAACCTAAACAAAAAATTTAATTTATCAAATTCACAATCAATACTAATCTTGTCAATAAGAATCAAGCATAAACAGGAGCGATACTAAGCTAAGCAAGCATTTCCGATTTGTCCCGACTGAGCAAGCCAATCTCACTAGTCATTTACAAAACTACATCCTCATCAAACCCAACCCTATATTCAAACACTTTTTCTGGCTGTCCAAGTAATAATCTACATCTAGATGGTTGCTTATGCATCAAACAATTTATCTACAACAGACTCATGACCAAACCCAACTGAAATTTACCTCATCTTTGTGTCCTGGAAAAGAATCCTTTCCTGATGACTGTAAAATGTTCAAGTACAAGGTCTTGATATCATTCTCTGCGGGATCACCCAAAAAAGCTTTCTGCACAGATAAATTTTAAATTTAAACCTCACAAGCCTCAGTTTACAAATATAGCCAACACAAATTCACACATAAACCAATACTACAGCTACTCGATAATAGATAAAACTTTGTAAAAAAAAATAAAAATTGGAAGCACCCAAATATAGCCTCAGCAAACAATGCTGTCCAAAATTTAATTTTTCCTAGTAAACAGTAACTAAAAAACTATAAAGCAAAAAACTTGGTAAAAACTAAACAACTACGCATATCAATTCAAAACCCAAAACAAAGATAACCCAAGTGAGAACTTGAAGCAGAACCCACTTACAAGAACAGAACAAATCACAATAAAAATTGCTCATCACTGTGAATTATTAATATATATAAAAAATATATTATTCAGATACCAAAAAATGTAAAATCTTTTGCTTACAGGATCAAGAGAAAAGTGTTTGCAGAGAGATGATGCTATCAACTGCTTCTTTGTAAGGTTGGGACTTTCGTTTGCAACCATTTTTGCTATTTCTCTCTCTCACTGTGTCTCTGTGTTTCTTCAAGCTGCGTGTCTGGTTTTGGAGACTAGAAGAGACACTCGACTTTTGTGTCTTCGATAGGTTTTTTTTTTCTTTTTTCATTTTATGAGGTTGATGGGCTTCAAAGCTGCGGCCCATTATCAAGGCCCAAAGTAAAAAAATTTGGGCCCAATATTTGGGTTGTTGGGCCGAATGTTCTAAATGGGTAGAATTTGGTATGGATTTATTGAGAGAAATTCGACCTAAAAAAATAATCAAAAGTGTACTTTAAGAAGATAATCAATTTGTTAGAAGCGGTAGAATGTCGTTTTGTTTACATAGAGGTTAACTTTGAAGCTCATTCGTTAGCTCAATTGGCTCTCTTTAAGGACCAAAAATTGGTCTAGATGGAGGAAGTCCCGCTGTATATTGTTAAGTTTGTTCAGATGTCCGATGTGATTTGTAATTCCTTTTGGTTATTTATAAAATTCTATTTCAAATAATAATAATAATAATTAGTGTGATCCATATAGGCTATAGCTACTTCAATTATACAAAGGGGATCTCCACACTTTTTTTTTTTAAGATGGGACTTAAATCATCGTTACAATTTATAAATACTGAAAGGGGGTGCACAAATAATTCCCACTACAAAAGAAAGGGATATAAAAATGAAAGTCGAACCCGCATCACATTTGTAAAGAGGAAGTGCACAATTATTTGAATCGTGATTAACTGTTTTATGTTTAGTATGACTTTTGTATGGGCTAAAAGCGTTTTTTTTAATGTTAAAAGCTGTTTTGATGGGTTTTTTTTTTTTTTTTTTTGGTGAAATTGAAAAAGTGTTTTTTTTAATATTAAAAAAAAACTATTTTATGTCTTTTGGGTTGAGCTTCTTCAATAAGCTCTTTTTGAGATTTTTTTTAAGAGGTAAATAGTCTTAAATACCATCAATGAACTTTAAATATTTCACCATATACCTTTATATTACAAATACATTGTTAGTGTTCATTTTTATAATTTTTAACAACAAAAGCTTTTTTAGAAATATTTTGAAAAATAATCTATTAACTTAAAAACACCCTTTTAAGTTAATACCAAACAATATAGTGTTTCTTATTAAAAGTGTAATATCCAAATTTTTTTTGAAGCTTGATCATTTTACAAAGGAGAAGTTACCATGATTGTTTGAGTTTTGAGATACGTTAGTAAAATTTCAAGGACAAAATTTCTATAAGGGGGTAGAATTGTAATAGCTGTATTTTTTTCAAACTGAATTAAATCAAGAAAGAAATAAACTCTTTCTATATTAGTTAGTCAACCCAAAAATCTTGCAAGGAATAATAGCTAATGTAGACAATTAAATCTTAATAAATGGAGTTTCCATTCTAGAGTGACTCCTTAATGAGTTGGGGTTTTGAATACTCTTGTTATATATGTATATATAGATGCACCTTTTACAGAAGGAAAAAAAAAAAAAAGAATGTGAAGGGAATCGGCTGCAGTTTCTTTGGACGAGGGTTCGTGTGATTTTTGGTGTTAAGATGAAGAGCTAAATTCTTATACGAATTAGAGGTAAGTAAACTCACTCATAACTTATTACGTTTTCAAATGTGTTTATATTAATACATTCATTCATTGTTTATACAAAAATATACATGTTGGACAGTTATATTTTACTAGAAAAATTCAGCGATTCAGCTTTCATTTAAAGGATTTTAAATGCTGAAAATACAAGTCCAAGGTTATCAGAATTTTGTGATTTATTTGATAGAGCAAATGATATTAGAAAATTTTGAAACTTTTTATGTAGTATGTTATTGGTGTCTAGTTTCATGTTCTAAAATTTCATAATTTTTAAAATTGTATTCGAAGAGTTTTCGATTTTTAACAGTATAAGTGGTTCGTACTAGTTGCACTATATTGGAATTATTTGGGCTGGATCACCGGGGTACAGGTGACACTAATTGTAATTACTTGGACTGGGTCACCGGACTACAGGTGACACTATTGGAATTATTTGGGCCGGGTTACCGGGCTACGGGTGACGCTATTGGACTTATTTGGAGTCGGATCACCGAGTTATGGGTGACACTATTTTGGATTTGTGACACTATGATATATGAGCTATTTGTTTACGTACTGTTTTATAAAATGATTAATTTGTATTGATTATTTCCGTCAAATTAGAGAGTATCAAATTATGATTTTATTTAAAAAGATCCTTGATTTATAAATGTCTATTGCTAATGAAATTCTTATGATTTCAGATTATGAATATATATAAATGATTTATAAAGGTCATTCCATTTGTTATATTGATATTAATTACATGAATTGTATTAAACGTTATTTATTATTATTTTTTATTTTTTTGTTAAATATTATCTTGATTGAATTCTTCCTAAAGTTTATGAGCAAGGTTTTTGAACATAAAGGTTTTACAAAGGCTGTTTACTTTACATGTTATACATGAATTTACTTACCGAGTTGACGGCTCATCCCTTGTCACCACCGTTTTGCAGATTAAGTTCTTAGATATGGGAGTGATGGAGTTTGTGTAAGCAATATTGGAGATACGTACCGCTAGAGGATTTAGTTCCATGTGTGCAAGTGTTGTAAGGATTCAATTTATTTCATTGTTTTAATTACATTTGTCTTGGAGATTTAATTAAAATGAATGGTATCAGGTTTGAGTATTGTAATTTGTGGATATATTGTTGAAGATTCTAATTTGAATATTTGTGAATTAAGATTTTTGTAAGGTTTGAACTCCGTAACATCCTAGTCCGTTGGGTCCTGAATTTGGGGTGTTATAAAAAGTTATACTCATTAGAAACTCTACTTGTAAAAGATCTACTCCTGAAACTCTACTTGAAAAGCATCCTAAACACACCCTAAAGCTTGGCTACACTAATTAGCTTGACAATGATTAAAATCAACTTTGTGACATAAAATCTTGTCATCTCCATCTAATTTTTTTTTTTTTTTAAATATAAAAAATTTAAATTGACCTGAATTAATATTCTCTGCGCTTGCATTTACATCTCCTAGAAAATGGTCCCAAATTGGCCCCCACTTAAAAACCCCATACATAATCAAACAATTAAATTCCAAATAAAATAAAATAAAATAAAATAAAATAATCAATTTTTATTCCAATCAATCCATTTTGGCAGTCACATTTTTTATTGACCAACAAGCACACACAAATAAATAAATAAAATACCAAAAAAAAAAAAAAAAAAGAGTTTACAAAAGTACAACCACTAAAAAACAAAATACGCATGTATGGCATGTCGTTTTACTGTCTGGCATTTTTATTATTTTTCACTTTTTTTTAACATTGAAAGAAGAGAAAATGAAAAATAATAATAATAATGACAATAATATTGACTTTCTCTGGCGGGAGATTCCTTTCCTTTTTTATTCACAGTTCGAAATTCGCAGCTATTTATTATTATTTGTACTAACGAAACCCTAACAGCAACGGAACGGAAGTTTTGGGTGGTGCTGCCGGCGGTGGACCCGCCTTTGTAGGCACTTGCCGTTAACTCCCATTAATGTTTCACTTTACTTCATAAACTATCCAACTTTATAGATTTTGGATTTTTGGATTTATGTAATTAATCGGCTTGGATAAATATAGTAAATGTCTAAATTTATGGAAAATTTCGTTAGTATTCTCAAAATATGGAGAATATATTTGATATTAATATTCAAAATATTAAAGATGTATCGAAAATATTATCAATATTTACTTAATTGTTCTACCTTGATGTATTTTAAAATAATAATAATAATAATTGACATGTACTTATGATTTGTTGAAATGAAATGATAGTAATAAGAATTAGATTAGTTACCTTTCAACACAAGTGATATCCTTTCTTGAAAATGACACCAAAACGAATCAAAGGTTTGTTGGATATTTTGGTGAAATCTAATACTACTAGAACGATCTAACTAGTTACTTTGACAATACAAAAGAGGGATGTCTTCTGTAGTAAATCGATAATTAATTTATATTTATTTGTAGTCCCGTATAGATATGTCATCTATCTTTATAACTCAAATCAACAATCTCAATGATTCGAAATGTGAGTAGCTTACAACCGAACAAATCTACATGATTTGACATAATAATGACAAATTAAAGACTTAAAGTTTTACTATGACACTTTTTTTTTTTTTTTTTTGATTGTATCTATTTATTTACTAGGTATTTTTTGAAACTTTTGTTATCGGTAGGATTCAAACTGCTAACACAATTGTTTTAGTCTTCTAAAGGAAAAAAAAATATATATATAATCTATAAAAGTTAACTATTTTTCATCAAATCTAAGTATCTAACATGCATAAAATCATATATTATATAAAAATAAAAGCTTATTTTGCCAAGCTTTGAAAGAAACTGTTTGTTTTATTTGGTGATGTTACATTTTTTGTATTGACTAGAAAAAGTGTCTAGATAAGCATACAATCCTATACTTGTATTGTTTCTTTCATCAATCCCACTTTTATTCTTTCCATTTTATATACATGGTACCTGTGAGTTGTGAAAATGTGAACCCTTAAAAAGGAATTTTATATTATTCTATACAACAAAATTTGGATATATGGAATTACGTATGTGATCTTCGATATTAACATGTTAATTTACGAAGTGAATATTAGTCAACACTAAACTTTTCTATTTAATCAGTACGTGGTTATTAAGGGATGTACGTGCGTATGTACATAATAGTTAAGATGAATCAACAGAGTTATGTTTGAGTCCTCTCACGTGGCAATACTTATATATTATCATAATTGTACGTCTGATGATTCATTGCTAAATGAAGATATATAAACGATTAGAATTGTAAGATGATTTAGAGATAGACTATCGTATCGTAAGATGACTCAAAGCTAAGTAGAGATCATAAGACCGACGATGTTTTCTAATCTCATTTTAATTAAGATCCTATATGAATTCAGAGTAGTTTATTACTGTACTTGCCTGCTCCCCATTAATAAAAGCAGTATCTATCTGTGCAACAAGTCTGATGTCTGTAATCAGAAATTCCAAGCTTTGTAATAAGTCAAACCATATATATATATATAGAGAGAGAGAGATATGAAAAGTGTAGAAGATGATAACACACAAAGGTTAGATATATAATATAAGACAAGAAGTGTCTGATCAAACTTCACGGGCACTTTTATGAAATTTCCCCATCAAAAAGGTATACATAGCTGCCTGAGATCGACAACACCAACTTGAGTTATTGTGAAGACAGAATCTAGTCGATCTATTCTATAGCCTGAAGAAAAAAATCCCTTTTAATTATATTTCTCTTATATACACTTGTGAACTCGATATTGACTATATCTTGTATATATATTTTCGCTCTCGCATGAAACGTAATTGTGTTAGTAAAAGTACGTACCCGTGTTCAAGTTGAAAGTTGATTATTTTGAATGAACGTTAACATGTGAAGTTGAATACGAATAATCTTGTGCATGAGATTCAAAGAGCTTTTGTTGACAAATGGATGGGCAAATATAATGAGTAATGATGGCAAATTGAAGAAGTTTCACAAAGGTGTGTTTGTGTAATCAATTAATGTAAGCAAACAGAAGAGAAGATTCTGAAGAATTGTTGAAAAATTCAAAAACACCCTACTAGGTTAAAAGAATAAATGAAATGAATATATATATAAATATATATACATGCATTTAAGAGAATGAAGGAGGGACCCTTTTTCATTGATTGTTGAATGAGATTTTGATGCTTCTTCAAAGCACACACACAAAAGTGGGTCTCTCTCTCTCACTGTTGATGGTGCTGCAAAGTCTGTCACCAGTCCACCACCACCACCCCTCCTCTCTCTCTCTCTCTCTCTCTCTCTCTCTCTCTCTCTCTCTCTCTCTCTCTCTCTCTCTTTTTCTCTCAATTCTTGTGTTGTGTGTTGTGTGTGCTTTTATTTAATCTTTATAATTACACTACACCCACCAATCCACCTACTTGCCTTTTGCTTTTATTACTTTGCCTCACTTTTTGCTTTGCTCTCTCTTCTTGATCCACCACCACCACTACTACTTCTCCAACACCATCAATTATGCATCCACGCCTGTCCTTGTTCTTTGCTTTTATTTCCTCCATATGCCATTATGTCATGTGTCCCCCCTTTCACCATGCACACATATACGCCGTAGCGATTTCGTTTTGGTACCGTCAGGGTGGGAGTTTATTTATAAAATGCACATGATAGTGAGGAGAAAATCTTGCATGGGACTGCCAGTCTGCAACGTGGTGAGATCTGAGACCGTCTAATGAGATTGCACTAAATTAGAATTTTATAATTTTTTTTTATATTTCCAAGATAAATTATGCAATCTCATTGGACGGTCTCACAATCTCATCGGACGGTCTCACAATCTCATCATGTGGTAGTCTCATGCAAGATTTTCTCAACGGTGAGACCAAGCTTTACGGTTTACACCACTAATGTGGGAAGAGAGACGCATATTCTTTGCTAAGTAGTGATATGCAAATAACACAAGACTTGTATCTTAATTTAAGATATTCTTTGTTAACTATGTGAAACATGAAACGCATAATAACATGATTTGAAATCACTATAATAATATATTGGTATTTTGAAATCTGACACCAAACGGGTCCGAGATATGCTCATATATGAGATCAAACACTACATGCACAAACATCATGATCCGAATATCTATACCCATAATCGGGAGATATTTACTCTCATAATATCGATGAAAAAACTCCTTATACATATTTGAAAAATACACATGGTGAGACTTGATCCTCAACATTTGTCATAGCTTTGCTCTAAGGTGAGTGTCACATTAGTAATTATATAGAAATAGGAGGTCCATTTCAAAGTCAGTTTCTCGGTCACGTCCTTCTTCCTACCTCCCAAAGGAAGCAAAGCAAAAATCACTGACTGTGAAAAAGACTTACGTGTATGCCACGTCGGACTCCTCTCCAACCTTACACATCATTCCACGTGTTCACTTTCTCATTAAATAGCCCCCACCTACTTACCTGGGCCCCATTTTTTTTTTCTTTTTCTTTCTTTTTTGCCGTTAAAAATAAAAACTTCAACTTTACAATAAAAACCTCTGTCTCTCTTTGTCTCTCTCTGTCTCTCTCTCTCACACAAACCACCCTTTCTTCTCTCTCTCTCTCTCTCTCTCTGAAATCACCGGCGACGCTAACCGGAACCCTAAGGTTGCCGGAGAACCCTCGAAGTTTCCGGCCAGGCTTGGGACTCTGAAATGCTTCACGGGTTTGCATTGTAGTGTTATCAGATCGAAACTCGTGAGTGTTTCTCTGTTTTTTTTTTTAGTGTTCCTGTGTTTTGAAGCTCAAAGTTTTCTCCTTTCAAGAGAATTCTAGCAAAAAACAGAAGAAAAGTGAAGACCCTTGTCGTTTTGGTCGGTGATACTGTTTTTCTAGTCTGTTCAAAGTCTTTTCTTTGACTCATTTTGTGTTCTGTTTTCACCTCCTAATCTAGCCGTCAAAGTTTAGTTTTTTATGCTAAATTTTCGGATGGATTTGTAAAGCTTTTATTATTTTTTCTTGGGTTGTTTTGATTTTGTAAGTTTTGGTTGGAGAAGCAAAACAAATGGGTGTCATGTTGAAGACGAAAGCGAAAAGCTTGCTGGGTATGTTCTTCGCATTTCTTGTTCTCTCTCCGGTTCTTACAAGATCTGTGACCCCTTCTTTAAACGACGACGTGTTGGGGCTGATAGTGTTCAAAGCAGACATTCGAGATCCAAACCAGAAGCTTGTGTCCTGGAACGAAGACGACGACAGCCCCTGCAACTGGTTCGGTGTCAAATGCAACCCGAGATCCAACCGGGTCACAGAGCTGACTCTCGACGGGCTCTCTCTTTCGGGTCGGATCGGTCGTGGTCTTTTGCAGCTCAAGCTCCTCAGAAAGCTCTCTCTTTCAAGTAACAATCTTACTGGAAACATTAGTCCTAATCTTGCAAAGCTTGAAAATTTAAGAATTATTGATTTGAGTAGCAATAGTCTGTCTGGGTCAATTCCAGATGATTTTTTCAAACAATGTGGATCACTTAGAGAGATATCTTTAGCTAAGAACATGTTTTCAGGGAAGATACCAAGTAGTTTGAGTTTATGTTCAACTCTTGCCACTATTAACTTGTCATCTAATCGTTTTTCGGGGCCTTTACCTTCCGGGATTTGGGGTTTGAATGCATTAAGATCACTTGATTTGTCTGATAATTTGTTAGATGGTGAGATTCCAAAGGGTGTTGAGAGTTTGAACAATTTGAGGTTGATTAATTTGAGTAAGAATAGGTTTTCCGGGTTTGTTCCTGATGGGATTGGGAGCTGTTTGTTGTTGAGGACTATTGATTTTAGTGAGAATTCGTTTTCCGGGAATCTCCCAGAGACAATGCGGAAGCTTACCTTGTGTACTTTGATGAATATGAGGAAGAATTCATTTTCCGGTGAGGTTCCCAATTGGATTGGAGAAATGAAGAGTCTTGATACTTTGGATCTTTCGGGGAATAAGTTTTCTGGAGGGGTGCCTGTTTCAATTGGGAATCTTCAGTTACTAAAGGTGTTAAATTTTTCTGCGAATGAGTTAACGGGGAGCTTGCCGGAATCTATGACCAATTGTGCAAGCCTTGTGGCCTTAGATTTTAGCCAGAATCTGATAAAGGGTGATCTACCTCAATGGATTTTCGACTCAAGCTTAAAGAAAGTTTCTCTCTCAGAGAAGAAGGTACTAGCTAGGATGAATGGTCCTTTCGCTTCTTCAATGGGAAACTCATTCGAGAAGCTTCAAGTCTTGGATTTGTCACACAATCAGTTTTCGGGTGAAATTGCTTCTAGCATTCTGGTTTTAAGCAGCTTGCAGCAGTTGAATCTTTCAAGGAACACACTTGTAGGTTCAATTCCAGTGACTGTTGGAGAGTTGAAGGCCTTGAATGTCCTTGATTTGAGTGAGAATTGGTTGAATGGAAGCATTCCTGTGGAAATCAGTGGAGCTTATTCTCTGAAGGAGCTGAGACTTGAGGGGAACTTTTTAGCTGGGAAAATTCCGACTTCAATTGAGAACTGTTCTTCACTCACAACATTGTAAGTTACTTTTGCTGTTGTCTTTATATTTGAGTCAAGCTTTTGAGTGTGTTTTATTTTTCGTGGTTGATGACTGTCCTAGAATTCCTTAGTTAAGAGAAAGTAGATAGTATATTTTCATTCTGTTAACTGCTTTCTCTTTTTTGTTTTGTTTCGTTTTTCGCCATTCGTTGGATTGGTGTAGGGTACTATCAAAGAACAACTTGACTGGTCCAATACCAGCAGCAGTAGCAAAACTTACAAACCTACAAAATGTGGACTTGTCTTTTAATGGTCTCGCTGGAAGCCTACCCAAACAGTTGGCTAATCTTGTCCATCTTGTATCTTTCAACATTTCACACAACCATCTACAAGGAGAATTACCTGCCGGTGTGTTTTTCAACACCATATCACCGTCATCTGTCTCTGGCAATCCATCTCTTTGTGGCTCTGCAGCTAATAAGTCTTGCCCTGCAGTCCTTCCGAAAC
Source organism: Acer saccharum (assembly GCA_030490815.1). Classification (NCBI taxonomy): domain Eukaryota; kingdom Viridiplantae; phylum Streptophyta; class Magnoliopsida; order Sapindales; family Sapindaceae; genus Acer; species Acer saccharum. The sequence continues at coordinate 2,240,977 of CM059878.1, forward strand.
CTATTGTCCTCAACCCGAACTCTTCCTCTGACTCCACACCTGGTGCTGTGCCTCCAACTCTTGGTCACAAAAGAATCATCCTCAGCATATCTGCTCTCATTGCCATTGGTGCAGCTGCTGTAATTGTTGTTGGTGTTATTGCCATCACCGTCCTCAATCTCCGTGTGCGCTCATCGTCATCTCGATCTGCAGCAGCCCTCACATTATCTGCCGGAGATGACTACAGCCAATCACCTACCACAGATGCCAACTCTGGCAAACTTGTCATGTTTTCGGGGGATCCTGACTTCAGCACAGGAGCACATGCATTGCTCAACAAGGATTGTGAGCTTGGGCGCGGTGGGTTTGGAGCTGTCTATCGGACAGCCTTACGAGATGGTCGTTCAGTTGCAATCAAAAAGCTCACTGTCTCAAGTCTCGTCAAGTCCCAAGAAGAATTTGAAAGGGAAGTCAAGAAACTGGGAAAGGTCAGGCATCCGAATCTTGTGGCTCTCGATGGTTATTACTGGACTCAGTCATTGCAGCTCCTCATATATGAATTTGTCTCTGGTGGAAGTTTGTATAAACATCTCCATGAAAAATCCAGTGGAAATCACCTTTCATGGAACGAGAGGTTCAACGTAATTCTGGGAACAGCAAAAAGCCTGGCTCACTTGCACCAATCAAACATTATTCACTACAACATAAAATCAAGTAACGTGTTGATAGACGACTCTGGTGAACCTAAAGTGGGAGATTATGGCTTAGCGAGGTTGTTGCCAATGCTAGACCGATATGTTTTAAGCAGCAAGATTCAGAGTGCACTTGGCTACATGGCACCCGAGTTTGCCTGCAGAACAGTGAAGATCACTGAGAAATGTGATGTATACGGATTTGGTGTCCTAGTTCTAGAGATTGTTACCGGGAAGAGGCCTGTCGAGTACATGGAAGATGACGTGGTGGTGCTTTGTGACATGGTTAGAGGAGCATTGGAAGAAGGCAGAGTGGAGGAATGTGTTGACGCGAGGTTGCAAGGGAAATTCCCGGTAGAGGAAGCGATTCCAGTAATGAAATTAGGCTTGATCTGCACGTCACAAGTGCCATCAAACCGGCCAGACATGGGAGAGGTAGTTAATATATTGGAACTGATCAGATGCCCTTCAGAAGGGCAAGAGGAGTTGGGATAAAATTCTACGAAAAAAATATTTTCATAAACCGAGTGAAGGGATTTACGATGATTTATCCGGCGAAGAGGAATCCGGTTTGTTCATTAGATTTAGAGAGAAGAACACTGATTGTTGTAATCTTTTTTTCTTTTTTGCCTTTCTTGTTGTATTGTTTCTTCTCTTTTCTATTTTCCGGTTATGTTTGCAAGTTCTTCTCTATAAATAGTTAGGTTACCGGATTCCTCTTCACCGGGTTCCAATTTGGGACCCCTTATGATAATATTGTGTACCCAGTTTACAAAATCTTCTTCTTCTCACTTTGTGTTTTCTCTGAACTTTTGATAGAATGCAAATTGGGAGCAAATCTTCTTCCTTTCACATGAAGGAATGGTTGTTGAGGTAGGAATTTTGATATCACTTGGATGATTAGGTATCTTAATCAAATGAAACCCTTTGAAATCATCCCCAAACGCGTGTAGATAGTTTTCACTCAGGTATAGTGAAAATAGGTATCCTATGATTACAGGAGTGAATATCCGGACCGTATATATGCCGTTTGATTTCAACATGTCCTCGGATGAAATTTGACTTCTCTTGAGTGATGATTATACATAAAGAATTAGAAGAGAATGGTTGTCCCATTTAACAAGAACATGTGTTTCCAATGATAGCAATTGTGAAGATCATTAAGAATAAACACATCTCATTTTACAAGTCAAAAGTGACTCAAGAGCATGAGCAGAAAACTCTCAAAAAGATTCTCAGCACCCACTTTGAAGCAAAATTAAAAATCTTTAGTGCTCAATATAATAATGGAAAAAGTGAATGAATAGAAAAAAGAGAAAGTAAAGAAAGAATAAAAAAAAGGTTAACGCTCAGCAAGATAAAAAGTGTTTTTCAAAGTAAGAAAAATATATATTATTACAACAACATGATGCTGTCGGAATATAAGCATTCTTTTTCTTTAATGTTTTTTTTTTTTTTTTTCAATGTCTTAAGCTTCTTTTGTCAATCTACTATTTCTTTTAAATGCATTCTTTGTTTTCTTTCATTTGAATCTTACTTCATTTTCCCTTATTCCAATGTGGGGGTTTCTTTTTTATAAGTATTTTAAAGCAACGAGATCCTCGCCTTGTCTCTCCTCATCTCTTTTTCGGTTTATTTTTTTAACGAATATCAACTATACGACTTATATTGCATCATCGAATCATTAAAAGTGGTTGTTGAGGTATAATAAAAGAGAAGAGATAAATTAAATTCATTCATGTTCTCTTAACATAATGATTAACGGAACAATTATTATCATTCTTGTAAATAATTCAAATGAATACAAATACATAATCTTTACATATGTTTTTAGGTCACCCTAAAACATTCTTTTAAGTAAACAAAATTTTTGTTTGGAGAAGCATGTGCATGGATAACAAACGATGAGTTGTCCTTGTAGCTAGGGTTCATGAGTCTATAAAGAAAGGATGGTGTTGGGCCCAAGGAAAACCTAATTAAACTAGCATTTGTCATTATCAACTATCACATGGGAGTCTTTGATAATCTTCATTTTTTTTGGGATTTAGACAAGGAATATGCAAATCCTCCTTTGTTTACTAGATATGACAGAAAGAAAATACCTACTTTTTCCTATTTTTTGTATTATTGCTTGAAAGAAACTACTTGACCATATTCTTTGTTTTCCATGCCCATATATATCTTAATCTCCTTTAAAAAAAAAAAAAAAAAAATTCATATTAAGAGTAGGTGTAAGAGTTCGTTTGGATAGCTATTCTAATAACACAAGTGAGAGATCTCTCAAACTTACTGGTTTATGAGTTAAACGCTTATCATAAATATAATGTGCGTTTACTAATCAGGAATGAAAATAAAAGGGAATCAAGTTTCATTAGAAATGGAACTTACTTCTCTGTGTGGGAAAAAAAATAAAGAAGAAAGTGATTGAATGCGTACATTTCTTCGGATCACTTCACAAATTGTTTCACTAGTAAAGATCACAAAAATGAATTCTTTACTCTAATCACGGTATAAAAATCTCTACTCTTTTTGTTACTCTCTCTTTTTGTATTTTTTTTTTCTTTGCACACACACTGTATTTTACATAATACACTCATCACAAATTACGGATTAAGTTTATTTCACTTGTCAGCATTTCCGATCAATAAACACCCCCATACAGAGGAAGGTATATATAATCAATCTTGTTGATGTTATAGTCTTATAGACCCAACCCACCACTAGCTTATATATCAAAGGGTCCATCTACTATGTAAATCAATATAAACCCAAGATGCATAGCAGCACATAGCCCAATAATAATTAAAATTTTTTTTGAAACAGATAGTGCATTGAAAGAACAGAAAGTGTGATTGAGGTGAGGTAGGAGAATGTGTTGTTGCCTATAAATATATATGTTATAATATGTGGTTTTTACCACATGTGATAACAAGCAAAATATCACCACAAATATCACCACAAAATATCTTCTCTTACACATGCAAAATATCACCACAAATATCACCACAAATATCTTCTCTTACACATGCAAAATATCATCACAAAATATCTTCCCTTACCTCCACTCCACCGTCTCTCTCTCTCACCTGATGCCACCCATTTGTTCAAAATGCTTTGCCTATATATATGTTTGTATCTCATGTAATTTTTTGGTTAGAAAAATTATCCAATATCAATACATGTAATACAGTGCTCTCTCTCCCCTCTCTTGTTTACATTTTTCTCTCATATCTCTCTCTCAATTATTAATTAATTGTTCTTCATCTATCAATTCTTCTTTTATTTTACAACACGTTATCAGCACGATCGTATGTAAGTAAAAATGATCCCTGATGGGTGATTAGATTACATCTCAATATTCTGAATCTATATATATTCCGTATAAACTGGCTTTTGCCGACAACGGATCATATATATATAGTTCTGAATTTATTCTCTCTAAAATCTCAATATTCTGAATCTGTATATATTCCGTATAAACTGGCTTTTGCCGACAACGGATCATATATATATAGTTCTGAATTTATTCTCTCTAAAATCTCAATATTCTGAATCTGTATATATTTCGTATAAACTGGCTTTTGCCGACAACGGAACATATATATATAGTTCTGAATTTATTCTCTCTAAAATCTCAATATTCTGAATCTGTATATATTTCGTATAAACTGGCTTATGCTGACAATGGAACTATTTATTTACGGTACATAACAGGTGAGCTTAGCCTCCTGGAATTGTTTTTACAGAACATATATACCGTTCTGGAACTATTTATTTACGGTACATAACAGGTGAGCTCAGCCTCCTGGAATTGTTTATTTTTCATGTACATAAACAGGTAGGCTGAGCCTCCTGGAATTGTTTATTTTTATGCACATAAACAGGTAGGCTGAGCCTCCTGGAATTGATTATTTACAGAATATATATACCGTTCTGGAACTGTTTATTTACGGAATATATGGGATTGGCTAGACCGACGAACCAGAACTTAAAGCTTCTGGAATTATTATATTTAATTCGGCACGGTTTTGAAAACCGATGAAAACCTGGAGTTCTGGATCCAGTGTTATATTCATGAATGCCATACGGCACGGTATTGAAAACCGATGAGAACCTGGAGTTCTGGATCCAGTGTTATATTCATGAATGCCATACTTCATTATTTGGAACGTGGGATTTCAAATCCACTAAGAATCTGAAGTTTTCTGAATTTTATATCTGAACTTACAGTTCATGGTCGAACCGAAAGTTTAAAAAATTAATAGGATCCATGATTTTATTTTATCTCATATATATAAAGTGATATATTTACATATCATTCATTTGAGAAAAAGGATTTACACATCCAATAGGATGTTGTGAGTATCATAAAAATGATTTAAGATCCTAATGTTTAATGAAATTGGAAATAATATTTTATCCATTTCATACACATCCAACAGGATGTTGAGAGTATCATAAAAGAGATTTAAGATCCTAACATATAATGAAATGAGATTTAAGATCCTAACATATAATGAAATTGGAAATAATATTTTATCCATTTCATACACATCCAACAGGATGATGTGAGTATCACATAAAAGGATTTAAGATCCTAACGTATAATGAAACTGGATGTAATATTTTATCCATTTCATTCATGTTTGATGCTCCTAGAGAGCAAAATTTAGAGTTGCTGAAAAAGGGGAATTATGAGATTAGTAGTCTACTTGACAGTAGATGAACTTGATAAACACGTGAATGTGATGGGTGTTGGATCATCAGATCATCTATTTTGGTATCACCAAACCCCTATATGGGTTTGCTTCTGGGTTTGGTGGGTTTCAACCCAGACCCATCGCCTCCTCAGGTCAACGCCACCTTGTTGGTGGGCTTCGTCTGTTTTCACACCAGCCTAGTGCGTTTTACGGCGACGATTAGAGATCGTCGATCATGACCCATGATCTGGTCCAGATCAGTCACAAAGCTCTTTTTTCTTTTGGGCCACTTTTGGAGAATTTGATAATCTTGATGGACTGTTTTGCAATTATTTTGGGCAATTTTGTAATTTTGACAAAATTTTGGATCAATATAAAATTACCAAAACTTATTGGTCCAGTTTGCAATTTTCAAAGAGTTTTGGGTTGATTTATAATTAATAAAAATTTTGAGGGGTCTTTATTATCATTCCAGATGAGATATAAAATGATATTACAAATAATGTCCATAAAATTCCTAGAAGAAAAAATATATGTCTTGCTGAGAGTGCAACAACTCATATAATTCTGCGGAGTCAGAAATATTTTATAAATTCGACTTTGCTGAGAGCAAATGTTATTGATGTATTAGGTCTAACGGATCTGATAGAAAGCTCTGAAAGAGCCATGATATTGTTATCAAACAATACTAAATTATGAATCAGATCCAACGGATCTGATAGAAAGCTCTGGAAGAGCCACGATATTGTTATCAAACAATACTAAATTATGTATCAATGATACTTGATATTATTTAAAGAACAACATAAAGAAATATGTTTAGTTCAAAAGCATATAAAGTTAATACCATATCAGATTCAGCGGATCTGATTAAATGCTCTAGAAGAGCCACAATCTTATTACCAGACAGTATTAAATTGTGTATCAATGATACTTTATATCATTCAATCAGAATATAAAGAAATCTGTTTAGATCAAAGATATATAACTTTATTAATGTCATATTAAAACTATGAATAAAAATGAGTGTTTAATATCTGTGCATGATTCAGGCCAGAAACTTATTATAGAAAAGTTGTGTGATTTATCAGCTGGATTATATTGCTGATCAGAAAAGGGGGATATATGTGAATATATTCATCCATCAAATAAATCATCTCATTATAAAGTTGGTTTTAAATCCCTATCATTCAAGGGGATATATGTGGAAATATTCATCCACCAAAAGAACTCTTTCATTATTTTATGGTTCTAGTTGATGCATCTACGAGATGGTCACATGTTTATGTATTATCAAACGTCTCCAGTTGAGATCGACGTTCAATATCCAGTTTTCGCATGTACTTATAACCAAAATGGATCAGCGGAATCACTTATCAAATGTTTCCAGGTAATTACGAGAACTTTATTATTTCAATACAATTACCGATTTTTATATGGAATATTCTATATTACAAGTTGATGCATTCATCTATGACTCACTACCTATCATTGGTATTTACCATTACAACTTGTAATTGGTCATTGAATTGCTCACATTTTTAAGGTATTTGATTGTGTAATATATCGCCTTATTTCATCTCTGGCATGATCTAAGATAAGAATTATATATTATTATGAGATTAATTTTGATTTTAATTAATCTCTATTAGATCATTTAAACTTCTGAGAGTTTACATTTTTATACACAATCTATATATCATTATATTGATTAATTTCCAAATGGAAAGTTTCTCCAGAAAGAGTAAATGAAAAGTTACTCTTATACAAAATAGAGATATCAGTTCGGTTCTCTATATATAAATGTGTCTCATTTCAAATCTTTGTATCACTCAAATATGAAAGATAATTAATCATCAGATAATTATTAATCTGTTACTTGATATATTAAAGGTAACAAGATTTTATAAGTTGTCATCTCATTAACCCCGGCCGGGTGATTGTTCTTAAAGAATGATCATAGTAAATGACAACAAATAAATCATCTGATGCATATTATAAGCTTATGAACCTTTTTGAAAGGTATTGTTATCAGGATCCTAATGTAAACAAAACTCGAGTTATAAATAAATCCACTTTCTCTAAATCAACTCTGAATGAGTCTGATATATCTAATGAGACACAAGTCTATGAAATGACTAAATCCATTGAAAATGGAAGAAATCTCAACAGAGATACAGGTATATTGAAATTGAGAAAATTTCTATACTAGTCTATGAAATGACTAAATCCGTTGTAATGGAAGAAATCTCAACAGAGATTCAAGTATATTGAAATTGAGAAAATTTCTATAAATCATATAAGAGAAATGTGGAATCATAAAGAAACAATCATTGATGATGTATTTTTATACACAGTAGCGCTACTGAAATTATAAATGATAATTATGATATTCATAATATCAATGATTGTATACAAAAGGCATGATTGACCTTAGTGAAAAGAAGCAATTCAAGAAGAATTGACTTCATATGTCAAACATAAAGTATTTAGACCAATAGTACTCCAGACACCTGGAGATGTCAAATTAGTTGGATACTAATGGGTCTTTATACGGAAACGTAATGAGAAAAACGAGATCGTGAGATATAGGGCACGACTCGTAATACAAGGTTTCTTACAGAAACTTGGTATTCACTATTGATGAATACGATTACGTTCCGAATTTTTGATAAAATTGGCTGCCTTTGAAAGGCTTGAAATGCGTCTTCAGACGTAATAATAATTTATCTATATGATTCACTCAATGCAGATATTTATAATCCCAGAAGGATTTAAAATGCTAGAAGCATGTAAATCGAGATCTCGTAATCTGTATTTGATGAACATACAAAAATCCTTATATGGATTAAAAACAATCTGGACGGATGTGGTATAACCGTCTCAGTGAATATCTGATAAAGTAAGAGTATAATAATTATATTATATACCCAAGTGTCTTTGCAAAGAAATCAGAATTCTAATTTACTATATTCACAACATATGTTGATGATATGAATTTAATTGGAGCTCCCGGAGAGCTCTTGAAAACTCTTGAATTTTTGGTAAATGAGTTTAAAAATGAAAGACATGGGAAATGAAATATTGTCTCAACCTGAAGGTCGAGCATGGATCAAATGGAATGTTTGTTCATCAATCAGAATATACTGAAAAGATTCTGAAAAGATTCCATATTGATATTACTCTATAAAGCAAGTCTTTGCTTATACTCCCTCCCATCATTTATGATGTTATTTCATTTCATGAAATAAATGTCTGTATACCCCAGTTTAGCAATCTAGAATATTGCTTTAAAATAACTTTTATCAGGGGGAGCGTCCCATCAGGGGGAGCATCCCATCAGGGGGAGCATATCAAATGAATTATATTAATTATATTGGGGCATATGTGCATTGTACTCTTTTCCCTTTCAATCTGGTTTTTCGTCCCATTGGGTTTTCCTGATAAGGTTTTTAATGAGGCAATTCTCTAAGCACACCCAAAAATCATCATAAATATTACATTGATTCAATATATCATCGTATATATGTTATTTTGATCAAAAATATCATTGTAAATATTACTTTGATCTTGCTAATCATCGTATATATATTACTTTGATCTAAAAGATCATTATAAATATTACTTTGATCCGACAGATCAATGGATATCTTTGCTCAGGTTTTTATCCCACTGGGTTTTTCCTAGCAAAGTATAAATGTGAGAAATGTTTTGAAGAAAACATTAACTATTGTTATATTTGCATTGTACTCTTTTTCTTTTGATCAGGTTTTGTCCCACTGGGTTTTCCTGACAAGGTTTTTAACGAGACAATCAGGGGGAGCAAAGTTTAGAATGGACAAATGTGCACTATACTCTTTTTCCCTTCGATCAGGTTTTATCCCACTGGGTTTTCCTGACAAGGTTTTTAACGAGATAGTTTTGAGATCGTCCAACATCACAAGATCCAGGAGATCATTGTATATATTTTACTTAAGTTTTATCCCATTGAGTTTTTTCCCTAAAAGATTAATACATGTGGTATAAATCCAAGGGGGAGTGTTATAATATGTGGTTTTTACCACATGTGATAACAAGCAAAATATCACCACAAATATCACCACAAAATATCTTCTCTTACACATGCAAAATATCACCACAAATATCACCACAAATATCTTCTCTTACACATGCAAAATATCATCACAAAATATCTTCCCTTACCTCCACTCCACCGTCTCTCTCTCTCACCTGATGCCACCCATTTGTTCAAAATGCTTTGCCTATATATATGTTTGTATCTCATGTAATTTTTTGGTTAGAAAAATTATCCAATATCAATACATGTAATACAGTGCTCTCTCTCCCCTCTCTTGTTTACATTTTTCTCTCATATCTCTCTCTCAATTATTAATTAATTGTTCTTCATCTATCAATTCTTCTTTTATTTTACAACATATATATATATATGCACTTAAAACATGGTTCATTTTATAAAGAACTTTCAAATATTGTCTATAGATGTCCTTGCTTTATTGAGAGGTAAAATTCTACCTTCCAACTTTTGGTAAACACAGAGAAGTGGATACCTGAGTGAGAGCATATAAATGATGTTGAATTGGTGATTGGAGAGACAATTGGTTGATATATTATATAAATGAAAAGTGTATTTGGAGTTTTAATATATATATATATATATATATATTTATTCCAGAGGACTGAAAGGATCCGTATTAGAAAGTCCGAAAACAAGACTATAAAAGCTTATTGTTCAAAACAATAAACTCGGGGTTTGATGGAGGGGTAAACTACAGAGTGTAGGTGTGATAGATATACCATTAGATCAATCTCATATTGTCTGAAACATATATAGACATGTTAATTCACCATATTTTTATAACCTAACTAAACCATTTCACCATTGTTGATTGGATGGAAAAGAAATAAAAATTATGGTCTTTACAAACTCCCTAGACCCAACTTTTTCATCAATATTTGCTGCTAAAATTTTAATCCAGCATTTACCCAACTATGTTAAAGGGCATTTATATACGTTGCATCTTCTGGAATCTATAATTAAGGATTAAAATTAGGCTTGGTCCGGTATGCAACACTGGGCTTTGTCAGAAACAACTTAGTCCCACATCGAAACAGCAAACAAAACTCTATTAGTATATTAACACCAACAAGAGGCACACTAATTGTGTTAGTACAAAGGAGAGATGGTTGGCATCCGGTTAAGGCTTTCTATCTCGGCGGATCTTATAACCCAATTTTTTTTTTTTTATTTATTTTAATTCTTTCTAAATTTTACTAAAATTAGAGCCCTTTTTTTCTGGGTAATCTAAGTTGGTTTAGCTAGGTGTGGCATCACAATACCGGAAAATTAAATTTGATTTGGTCCATGTATTGACAAGTTAATTACCTAAAAGAAGGTTAATTTGTCAAGACACATTGTTTAAACTTGTTTTTATTAAATTAGGTTGTATTTTATTTATATTTGAAGCACGATCGGGACAAAAGTTTAAACTCATGGACATGAACACATGCGATATATGTTGTACTGGCTACAATCTGAAAAGAAAAGAATAATCAGAGTTATTATTATATGAAATAATCAAGAAATATTTCACTCAAATTCTTTTAATCTGCGCTTCATAACATGTCCAGTGACATCGTAGCAAACACTATATGCAATAAAGAAGAACCGATGATTGATAACCAAACTGAACTCTAAGGTTAAACAATGATAATATACATCACTTTTTTTTTCCCCTTTTTATTTATTTTTTCAAAAAATACATTAATGTTATGGGGATGGTATAAAGTAAAAAACCAATCCCCGAATGGGAAATCCTTATACCCGCACCGTTTATTTTCAGGTGGGTATTCACAAGGGATGGTATTTTTCATACAAATTGGAATTGGGGACGGCAATGGAAAACATTTCCCCGACTCGTACCATTGACATCTCTATGTTGATCATCACAAATACTGCAAAAAGAATTTCAAGTGATGAGTTTTTTCTTCAAGATTACACACCATGGGTGATCTGTTAAACGTCAACTGATGACATGGGTCAGACACATCACCCAATTATTGTTTGATACTAATTATTTTAAAAGAGTTGTCGATGTCAACTCGAAACAAATTTTCCCACCATTGTTGAAATGACAAGACCTAAACTCTTATAAAATGCTTAAAAGAACAGAATAGAAAGAGCATTGAAAGCAATGACTAATAAGTAATGACAATTCCAAAAGAAAAGCATGTAAATCGAATATCATAAATTACTTACTTTTGACAATGGATTCAATTGTGGTTTGTGAGCTTTATTTTGTCTCCATTTCAACAAGGTTATATACTACCTTGTACAACTCTCCTCTGATACACAGATGCAAAGAGAATTACATTTTTTTTTATAAAAAAAATTCCATTTATCAATCTGGGATATGGTCAAAGGATGGCCTCAGGAAACCATTTAAAAAAACTCCTGTGAGGAACAAAAATGGAAAAAAATTTGAAGGGGAAGGTGTACAAGATCTCAAGGAACTGACAATCACTGTGTGCCAGATTTTTCAATCTTTTCGATTTCTTCTCGGTGTTTTCTTTCTGCCTCTTGGAGTTCTCTTTCAGCATCCTCCTCTTCCTCAATTTCGTCAAGATTGTCGAATTCTTTGGTTGCTGCCATTGCTCTCACTACAGGCTCTCTCAGTTCAGATATCAGTCCACCACCGACCTTGTACTCTTCTTCATCCCCTATCAGGAACAATCGCTGGTCAGGTCCTGATGCCATGGGAATGTCGACTGCCAACAGTTTCATATCGTACTGCATATTTCAACAGCAAACTCTTAAATAAACACGGCTTCAAAAAATTTAATATTTCTATTAGCTCTCACAGAAATATAGAGGAAAATGAGTGTCAAATTCCGTCTTTTTGCCTATTGAATGATATAATAAGGAATCACATTTCATGTATATTCCAAGCACCAATATATATGAATCTAATAGCAATACACAAATGATGTAGGTGGTATGCAATTCGCTCCCTTGAGGGAGCCATATTATCAGTTAACAAGAGGAAATACTTAACACAAAAAAATCAAATTGGTTCAAGATTCATAAATTTTAGCGAGAAACCATTCTTGCAATCTACATTTTTCAACAACAACAGAGAGAAGGGCATGCATGTAGACATGTAGTTATACTTCGGAACCTATTGTGTGTTAGTGTTAACAAGACACATGACTTACTGAAGAATAGAAAGTAATTTAAGTACTAAGAGAAAGTTTTGATTACTCTTTTCAGATTGGGGTTGAGGATGGAGAGTATAGAACAAGAAGCAAACCTGTCCTTTTTTCTTCTTGACTTCAACACTGACTAGACCCCTTCTCTCAGAACCTCTTATCGGGAAAATGAGAAAACATCGCTTGCTCCTGAAACTTGGTTTGAAGTTCTTCAGTGTAAGTCCACCACCTGACATCACATATGCTCTTAAACTTGTTCCTGAGAGAGGGGCACCCATAACTTCAAGAATCCCAGCAGCTGTATTAAGCCTCGTCATAGCAATTCGATAAACTTTATCAGGATTGATTGTGTATCTTGCACGGAGATACAGGCCCTTAAAGTGACAAGAAAACACACAAAAAACATGAAACTGTTATTAGAGCCAATAGGAACATATTGAGAAACTGGACAAGTTGTTGGAGGTTTCAGATTTAAACGTAGATGTTGCAGACAATAATAAATAATAATCATAATAACCAGTTGAACTTTGCACTAATATCATCTAAAAGGAAGCACCGAATTGATTTGTGTCCACCCGTGGAAGCTAGTTGCTCAGTAAGTATTTACAACCTATAAACCAGGACATAGCCACAGATTCATGAACTGTGGCAAAATATTTAAAAAGGTAGACTAGCACCAGAAAATCTCATTGCCACTCATAAAATAGCAATTTAAGAAATCAAATCATCCACCAACTTAACAATTTAACTGTAAATATTACTTTCTTATGTAATAAAATAACTACGACAAGTAGAAAACATTTAGCAGGGAATCGGAAAACAAAGAAACAGATAGCCTCTGATTGTGCTGCTCTACTAGTTGGAAAATAATAGGTACACTGCAAATTCCCAATTCAAAACCATGTCAGGCAATGGTGTGGAGAACATATACCTCTTTCATAGGAAGACAAAATTGGAGTGAAATTCTGAATGCTTAGAAGTGAGATCAACAGAAGAATTAGCATTATAGAAGAGTGGCCAGTACTACGTTACAGGGAATTTATCAAAAAAAAAAAAAAAAGATCTACAATACAGGGAAGCTTAGTTCCCAACCAAGATCAGTAACAATTTGGATTGGAATCTCACTGGTCCATTCTGTGATAATTGGGATATAGATAATTGGGAAGTCACTTGGAGCCTCTGAAAGTACAAAGTCAATGCTGCTACAAGAGGCTTTAATAACTTTGTACTTTCAGAGGCTCCACTGAGTTCCCAATTATCCTGAATGCATCAGTGAGATGACTGAGATCTCAATTGAAGTCTAGGACTCTATAGCCATAGCAGTGATGGTGCTTTTCCACCTGTTTTATATTTCAATGCTCTATTTCTGGACTTTGAACTCCGTTCACGTTCTTTTCTGTGGAGACAAACAGGTTCAAGAGGAAGACAAGAAAGAAAATGGTTATGTGAAGGCTGATGCTTTTGATTGAGAATTTGATTTTCATGGGTTGTGAGTTGGTATTTATTCAAGAGAGAAACAAAAGAGTTGAAAATGGATACGAAAGAAAGTGCAAGTCATTTAACCAAATTTCCCAAGCACCCAAATTCATGACCTTCACCTACTAATTTCTAACAAGTTGAGTCTTGTTAGAGATCTATGCCATGGCATCTGCACCTACTAATTTTTTAATAAGTTGAGTCTTGTTAGAGTTAAGTATTGAATTGTTATTACATCAACTTCGTAAGGAATCGATTAATTTTTTTCTAAATGTAAGGTTAAAAGAGAATTAAAGTCCAGCAAATAACAATGTGAAAGAAAGTGCAAGTCATTTAACCAAATTTCCCAAGCACCAAATTCATGATCTTCATCTACTAATTTCTAACAAGTTGAGTCTTGTTAGAGATCTCTGCCATGGGATCTGCACCTACTAATTTTTTTTAATAAGTTGTATCTTGTTAGAGTTAAGTATCGCATTGTTATTACATCAACTTCGTATGGAATCAATTAATTTGTTTTTAAATGTAAGGTTAAAAGAGAATTTAAGTCCAGCAAAGCACAATTGCAGTGTTATCAAAATGCCCCGCATTCATGGATCAATCACTGGTCAAGAAACTAAAGGGAACACTTCTACGTGACAATCTATTGTGCTCGATAAATACATCGAAGAGCCAGCAATACGACAATTCAATCATAATATCAAATTCACTCCCTACATATTAAGTTTCAATATCACACTCCTATACACAAACTCAATTTCCAAGTTAATCAACATCATTCATTCGCATAGAAACCATGAAGCATTTCATATCCAAGTAAACTACGAAAGCGAAAATGCAGGGAACAATGTGGGAGACTTAGAAGAACTTACAGCAAAAGCAACAATGGCAGACGAAAGCGCGAGGAATCCATACTTGGCCATGCCTTCTGATATACCAACAAAAGTGCTTGCAATCCCAAACATGATCCTCCAAAGCAATGCGCAAACCAGAACCCCACCGGCACCTAACAAGAACAGATAATTTCTCCGACAAAACGCATCAATTTGCAGTCCAATAGCTGCCCGGTACCGTGAAAAGGTAGATGAAACAGCTGCCGCCGGCTTCTCAAGAACCTTTTTTGCGAAATTCCCATTAATCTTCTGACCAAATTCTGAGGTTTTGAAGGAAACAAACCTGAACCCAGTTGAGAACTTGTCATGTTTTGCGAGAATCTGAGTCAAACCGAGATTTGCAGAGGTGGGTTTTGAAGGGAACTGAGAGCGGACATAAGAGGTCAAAGTAGAGAAATTTGAAGACCCATTTGAGAGTAAATGAGAGGGTTTTGAAATGGAAGCTGAGTTGACTCGAAGATTGTGATTGATGAAGTGGAGTCTCAGTAGGCCGTGGATGATTTTTGTATTCGAGGGTTTTGACATTTTTCTCTCTCTCTCTCTCACAAACTGATTAGATTCAACAGACGCACAAACTCGAACTGCAAGAAAAGACTTTCAACGTTGAACAAGAAGAAGAAGACAAATTGAAAGGTTGATTGATCATAGAAGGAAAATGTTATTTTGAGCTGTCGACGCCCGATTTGATGTGTGTACGGTTTGGTTCGTTTTGGGTTTTTTGTTTGCTTAAATTTTGGACTAAAAAGATTAGATCGATCAACTAATTTTTATGTTTATAATTTGATCTTTCTCTCTGAATTGTGTTCTGATTAATGATTATTAAACTAATAAGAGATTAGCGAAAATGATTTAATTATTTTAAAATAACTTCGAAACCGTGAGTAGTGTCGGTGACACACGGACAGATACCGAGAAGAACCTTCCAAAACCAAACACTAGTAGCTTTTGGTCTTAGTAGGTATCAAAACTCGATCACAATATTTGTGACAACAATTAGAAAAGAGGTAGAATTTGAACCCTCACCATCGAAACAAAGAATGAGATGCAAAATCACCCAGCCAAAATTGATGGACAAGCGAAAATGGTATTAACAGTCAGATAATTCGATTAGTTTGTAGGACAATCGGTTTAGCCTAATGTCATTAGTGAAAAATGTTGATTGAAAATGTACAATTACTTAAAAACATTTGTTTGCAAAAATGTTGAATTCATTTGATATGTTTTGTTTTGGAAAAACAGAACATGAAGTTTAAAAACAGTTACTCGACACAACCTAAGAAAGATTGTCACATATCTCGTGGCATGATTTACATGTATATACGCAATTTTTTTATGACCCATAAATACCCTGTACTTAGGCACCCACAAGAGGATTCGAACCCGAGTCTTTATCGGAACAAACCACAAACCGAACCATTCTGCTAATGCATCATGGTTAAGTTCACACATTTAGATACCCACGAGAGGATTCGAACCGCAGGGTTTGTAGGAACAAACCACAAATCCGACCATTATGCTAATGCATCCTGGTTAAGTTTACACATTTGTTTGTCACTATTGTAAAATTAACAGGTTTCATGAATAGCTAAACAGGGACGATTATTAATCAGCAAGCGAGAGTAAAAGAGGTGCACACAGACAATAATACAAATTCTGGTATATAAGGGGTTCAAATAGCAAAAATTCATTACCAAAAATCCAAAATTGCAAAATCGAAGACATGTCACATATTTTTAACCACCAGACAAGCATGTTGAACAGAAGAAAATCCGATTCAACTAACAAAAATTACGAAATTGGACTATCAAAATCTAGAAGTAGAGTTCTGCAAAAGATCTCTGAAAAATGTTTCCACCATCTTGGAGAAGCGAAACTCTTCAAGTTGATGATACAGCATCCAGGAAAGCTCTTCCAGGTTGACGATTAGCCAATCGACCATGGCATCCAAGGAGCTGCAACAATTGAAAACGGAAACAAGTTATAGATCCATTACAATTACATCTCCTATCTAAGTTACCAGAAACTAAGGCTCAATTGAACAATACAGAATTCAAGAGCTTAACGAGGGTAAAAGCACTTAGCATTGACACATAGAGGTTTTCAACTTTAATATAGTTTTCCGATATTTTACCTTAGCATTGACACCATCTGGCATGATCCTGTTCTCTTGCTTCCACCTCACATAATCAGCACGGCTGAACTTGGTGAATCCCCTGTAAAAATTTACAAATACAATTGAGAAAAAAAAACCAAACAAAATCTTAAGAAGTAGATATCTTCATTTTATTACAAATGATCACTATGGGAATAGAATTAATGATATATATGTATATATTCGTTAGAGACAAGAATGGATAGATGAAAAATTTTATAAACGAGGCATCTAATATCAAAACAACCTTTCAAATAACAAAATAAACAAAAATCAATCTAACACGGAAAAGAAAACTGTAAGCTTTGTTCACCAAAGGGTCCCCTACCCCCACCCAATAGAGAGAAAATCAAATCATTACCCTGCCAAACATACATAATTCTCACAAAAAAAGGTGAAATACAAAACAGAGACACAGAAGTAAAATTCGCAGAATCATATAAAAAGCATACCACTTCCTGCTAACAATGATCTTTTGACGACCAGGGAACTTGAACTTTGCACGTCGAAGGGCCTCCTGTGCGTGATGACTGTTGCTGTCCTTGCAACGCACAGAGAGCAGGACCTGACCGATTGCAACCCTAGCGCAAGTTCCTTGTGGCTTCCCAAAGGCACCCCTCATTCCAGTCTGGAGCCTATCAGCCCCAGCGCACGAAAGCATCTTGTTGATACGCAGGACATGGAACGGATGCACCCTCACTCTCAAATGGAAGGCATCCTTACCCGCAAACTTCGCCATGTACTTGTTGCAGGCGATACGGGCAGCTTCCAAAGCCTCACTCGAGACATTCTCCTTCTCCCAACTCACAAGGTGGACACAGAACGGGAACTCATCGACACCCTTCTTCTTCATCCCAACATCGTAAATTCTGATCTTGGGATCAGGAACACCACGACAATACCGTGACTTAGGGTACGGCTTGTTCTTGATTTGACGATAACACCTTGCCGGGCCTAAATTACAACCAAAATTTACACACATTCATCACCAGTCGAAAACACATTAATTCCTCTATAACAATAAACTTCAATGGAACTAGCTAACTAGCTAAGCAATCAAATCTACAACAAAATCTTCAATGCACATCATAACATGTGGCATACAGATACACAAGAATGCATCGAACCTGTCGCGTCCACTAAAAACATATAAACAAACAAACCAAAGGAGCAATCCAGCAACTTAAAATTCCCAATAAACAGTGTTAGATCATAGAATTTTCCCTCTTTTTTTTTTTGTCAAAGTTGAATTTTTACATGAACAGCATATATCTAAATTCGTTTCAATATGCATTTTATCAGACATTTTTGTGAGATTTTTTTAATTCTAAAAACCCTAATCAGCTCAACACCAGAAAAATCAAAATATATTTCATTGATTGTGAATTAAAAAGAGAGAGAAAGCGAAATGGACTTACGTCTTCCCATGGCTGGCTTTTCTCGGCGGTCTCCGGCGGCGAGTCTGGTATTTTGGAGGAGATGGAGGTTGCAGTGGCTGTGAAGAAGATCTTTAAATATAATGCGAAGACGATGAAAATGAACCCTAATATTCATTGACCAATCGGGTTGTTACACGTAGCCGAAATTGTTTACGTGTCATGGGCTGGGTCTCGTCTGTTTATTACGATTTACGACCCAAGATTATTATTTTTTTAAGTAAAGACAGGCCCATGGGCCTTGAAATACATTCTATTATGTGTTCATACTTGATGCTACTATACAAAATTTACAAAGTGAGAGCTTTTCAGGTCCTCCATCCCGCATTTATTCATGTCCCGATGTCTGTAACAATGCTCATGTATTCTAAGGTTAGGGATACGGTTCTCTAACGTTACACAATCGTTGTCTATATAACTATATCCAGGATTCCGAACTTGAGAGAAATCATAAAGTGAGAGCTTCTCACACTAAACTTTAAAAAAATATAAAATAAAGTGAGCTTCTTAAGTCCATGAACTCGGATTTAGTATGTTCGGATCTCAGGTTTAACTATGTTCGAGAAAAGAGTGCGGATCTCCCTATTCTTCTACCGTTACACAACCGTTGTTTATGATTCCAAACTCAAGGAATTATTTGTATGGTTATAGAAAACATTAATAGTAATGGATTAAAGTCTAATATATATATTTTTCCTGAATAAGAAGTAAGAGAAAATCAATAAAAATAAAAATAAAAAAAATTATTGACACATGTTTTCATTCAAAAAGAATAATTCAAAACTCATCTTTGAATGGTTATAGCTTCTAAGAATTTAAATTAAATACCACTGAATTAATATAAACTCTTTTAAAGTCTTTAAATATCCTCGAGAATCCTAATACAATACACCCCCAAGATGAGTATCTTTAAACTTTTAAAAGAATTATAGATGTATAGGTAATAAATATCTTTGATGTTATCACAACTTATTCCACGTTCATCAATGCAATATATATCTCGAGTCTAGACTGTGGTAGATAAACTGCACATGTAGTGCTTGATCTTCATAAATCTCAACAATCCTTAACCTGTTCAGTTTCAAATATCTGCAAATATATATTTATATTATCTAAATTCATGTTCACATCACATTATTCATTTAAAAGGCAAATAATTCATTTGGCTCAAAAAAATAAAAAAGGCAAGTAATTCATCACTAACTCACTCACAAGAGTTTCAAAGGCTTTTCAAGGATTCACTTGCACCCAAAAGATATATAAATATATAACATCCAAGCTTTTTATGAACCAACAATCAAAATTTATTTTACCATGAAAAAATCTTTGTTTAAAAATTCAAAGTGATTCAAAATCCACTAACAAACCATCAAAATAAGAGGTTATTGTAGTCTCCAACTACATATCATAGTTGAAAATGTTGCACAAATTCAACAAAGTTGCAGCAGCTAATTGAATAGACGACAAGGATCGTAAGCTCTTTTCGATGAAATGGAGGCACATCCACTCACTTTAGAACCTGTGTTCCAACTTCTCCTTCTCCTGGAAATTCTGAACATACCTGCACCAATTGCAGACACACATATTAGCTGAGAAATTCAGTTTCATAAACCAGCAATATCTCTAACCAGTATATCATCAACGTCCCCAACGCTAAACAATAACACAATAATACACATAGAAGAAGAAACAAGGCAGCGTTCAATCCCAACTTATAACAATGAATACTAGGTTCATATATGCATAACAAAGAAGAAGCAGTACGTACATATTGATCCAGATCATAATGACCTCGATTGATTATTTTTAAAAAAGGAAAACAAATTATGCTATACAGAAGAGCTCTATTGAGCTGATGACATGGATGCTGAGATAGTAAGATGGTTGGTGGAGATTGCGCCACATTTTTAAGGATTGGTTCTTCAAGAATTAGACGATGGAAGTTCTACAAAAGACACTCTATTGCTCAGTTAGCAGGAGTGTCAGCAAGTGCCTTTTACAGGTCCTTCACTGTTGACCCTTAAAGAACACAATCCTCTGAAAACATGACTCGATATCCCACCGACCATCTTACCATTTCACCGGCCACATCATAACCTCAAGGTCCTCAACAGAGGTCTCCCACATGCTAGTTTACACAACATCCCTATAGTAGACATCACATAACATCTCTTCTTCATTCTGTTCTAAAGATCGCACGCCAACAACATTATAATGCACAGTGACAAAGAAACAATCTAAAGCAAATAATAAAAATTCCATGCATATACTTACTGAGAAACTCATCTTTGATTATATACTAAAATGAACCTCCCAAAACAAAATCCGAAAATTAACCAAGTGGTATATCACATAGTCGAACAATACCGGTCATTAATTCACTCGAAGCCCAAAAAACAAACCATAACTGCATTGTAAAGTATTTTCAGCAGTTCAAAAAATCACTTCCAGATAATCAAAAAGCAATTAGCCCCTTCAGTTAACTTTAGCGCGAAATAAGCAATGAACTCATACTAAAAGTGCTTTCACCACTTCAAAAATCACTTCCAGATAGTCAAAAAGCGATTTTGATTGGCCGTTCCATTAACTTCAGCAAATATAGCAAAAGCACTTCCTCAATCTTAAACCTATCTAAGAAATTTAAAACTTTCAAATCCAAAACCTAGATTTTCACAAACAAGACGACGGATTACTTTTCGCTATCATCAAAATCAATTACATCGAAAAGACATAATCCAAACACAATCCAACAGAAAACTTATAAAAACACTCGGCAGATTCATCGATAATTTGACCTAGACCCTAAAACGAATCATTTTAGCAGAAACAACACACAAATCATAGACAACAACAAATTTCTACGAATTGAAAAGCGAGATCGAAGAGAGAGGGAGAGAGATATATTACGCGTAGACGCCGACGAGAGGAGTGATGAGGAGGGTGGCGCTGATCCAATTCTCGGAGACTTTGTGGTGGATCTTTCCCGGAAGATCCTTCCAGAGACCAGGCATAATCTTCTGCTGAAACGGCGACAGCGCGTACACCACCGCCTTCATTTTCACCGGCTGCTTCCCCATAGCTCTTTCTCTGTTATCGCAGTGTTTTCTCACGCGCTCTCTCTGTGTAAATCTCTCTTTTTCAGAGACCTATCGGCTCCATTTAACTTTGACTGCGAGACGGTTTTTTCTTATACCGGGTTTGTGTGCGATAATTCCCGCATCCAAACAACCTACTTCACTTCAAGGTGAGAAAATATCGAAATAGTCCAGTTATTTAAGACTATTATCAACTGAGTTGACATATTTGGTCAATTATACAATTTAAGTCCTTATAGTTTCATTTTCAAATTAATTTTTGTTTTTGTCAAACAAACCTTTCTACATCATTAAAATTAACATTTTTGTTAACTTTTGTAATAAGAGACTAATATACTTTTGTGTACAATATTTAAACACTATTGTTAGACTTATTAAACTTAACAACGTATGAACTCATTATTATGTATGAACATAAAATCGTTATTATGTTTCGTCGTGCAAATTATAAAACTCTCAAGATAATCTACAGATTTTTAAATATAGGTTCTGCACTATAATTGGTATAACGAAATAAAATATAAAATCGTGAAACATACTTTATCTAAATTGACAACTATATTAATCATATTATTCATTAAATTTATAAAAAGTACCGTAAAATATGACACTAAAACTCTATAAATTACAAAAAAAAAATTGAAAAAAATTACATAATAACTCCCAAATTACAACTACTGTATATTAATTGGGTTTGAGGGTCAATCACCGGTCAAGTCTTCAATATTTTTGTTAAGCCTTATTTAGAGTAGGTTTGTCTATTTGAGCGTGGGCGTCCCTTTTCAGGATTCAACTTTTATCTTTTCATTATCTAAGATCGGCCATGCCCAATTTCGACCCTTTAAGCTCCCAAGCTTCAAGAGTTAAGCTCTACTCCATCAGATCATAGGGTTTGGACACCGGCAAACCCTTAATTCGATAATCGGGCTCTTGGACCGCCCGACCCATTAGACACCTCTACTACATACTGATGTGGCCAGTCGAGGAACACTCTGGCTGACGACGTGTCATCCCCCTCTCTCTTTTGACCACATTTCTCACCAAACTAAACAGTCATAGCTCATAATTGCAGAGAAACACCCCCACCCCCCACGCCCCCCAAAAAAAAACAAAAAATGAAAATCTTTCACGTTCCTTGCTTGGAAGACAACTACTCTTACCTGTAATCGACACGATTTCTTCCCTTCAATTCCTACATAGATGTTATCTGGATCAGGGTTTTTTCAGTGAAAAGATTGAATTTTTAATTCTGGGTGTTGTTTTTTGCAGGATCATCGATGAGGGCACCAAAGAAGCTGCGATTGTGGACCCAGTAGAGCCAGAGAAGGTACTTGAAGCTGCAAAACAACACGGGGTCGATCTCAAAATCATCCTCACCACCCACCACCACTGGTACTGCACCGTTTTTGTCCAATTTAGCATCTTTTGCTGTTCAAAAAAAAAAAAAATTCTTTCTTTTTTAAATTGTATTAATTTGGATGAATTTGAGAAAAAAAAATATGTTTGTGGGTTTGTGTGAATACTGAATAGGGATCATGCTGGTGGGAATGAGAAAATGAAGGAGATGGTGCCTGGAATCAAGGTGTATGGTGGGTCACTTGATAATGTGAAGGGTTGCACTGATAAAGTTGAAAATGGTGATAAGATCTCACTTGGTGCTAATGTTAATATACTCTCCCTTCACACACCTTGGTATGTCTTATTTTTCTTGTCAATTTGATTTATTTATTTTTTTTCTACATTTTTATGTCATCCCAAGAACATGTATTTTGAGGTGTTTCACTTGGACTGATAGATAATTACACATAGTTTGTTTATCAAATGCATATATATATATTATATAATTTTTGCTCGCTAAGTTTTAAGTGTAGTTGGATAATTCTATACACTTTGTTCATCAAATGCATATATATATATCTAGAATTATAGAATTTTTGCTTGCGAAGTTTTTAGTGTAGTTGGATAATTCTATACACTTTGTTCATCAAATGCATATATATCGAGAATTATAGAATTTTTCTTGCTAAGTTTTAAGTGTAGTTGGATAATTCTATATACTTTGTTCATCAAATGCATATATATGTGGAATTATCGAATTTTTGCTTGCTAAGTTTCAAGTGTAGTTGGATAATTCTACTTCATAATCTGTACTTTCAAGGTCATTGTCATTTCATAATTTTTGTTTCGAGTATGGAAACTTCATTATTACTTGATATGTATCCATTAAACTTGGTGGTTTGTTTTGGAAGATCAATCTCCTAGTTGTTAAGGGTGTCTGACCTTGTTTTTTGTTCCTTTCGATCCTGTGATTTGTTTACTACCAGCCACACCAAAGGTCATATAAGTTATTATGTGACCGGCAAAGACGGGGAGGACCCAGCTGTTTTCACTGGAGACACACTGGTAAGTTGAGAGAAGGATTTATTTCATCCTTTTTGTGTCAAGTTTTGAGCAAGAGAAGTGTTGGAAGTAAGTTAGACAAGTTACACTCTTTATATTTCACTTATCCGTACGAAATGCATTTGCAAGTGACATTTTCTGTTTACTCTCTTAGGTTAAAATACTAAGCAAAATAATGAGTAACAACTTCAAAGTTGACAATGGCATTCTCTGGATTCATAGATACAATAAACAAGAGTAGAAGTTATCTCCTTTCATTCGAACTATGAGAAATTGGTACTGGGAGACGTTGTTAAGACTTAAGACATTTGCATTTTGACTATGCATGCTGTTCATCAGAAAACTGGAAATCAGTGATTGAGTTGTTAATTGTTATCATTAATTCATTATGCTGGAATTTATTTCTTTTTCTTTTACATATACTTATAGTTTTGTATGACCACATGTTCTATGTGTAGTTCATCGCGGGTTGTGGAAAATTTTTCGAAGGCACGGCAGAACAGATGTATCAATCGCTGTGTGTAACATTGAGCTCGTTACCAAAACCAACCCAAGTTTACTGTGGCCATGAGGTAAAATAATATGCTGATAATCTGATATTCTTTTCTTAAGATGATTTTCATTGGTGATAGCTTAAATTTCTAGTATCCATTAGAGGAGAAGTTTCCAGCTGTTGTATATGTTAGAAGTCTACCGATTCAATTTCATAATGGTTATATCTATCTCCACTCTTGACCCTCCGCTTCATCTAGAATTTCAATTTCTCGTTAAAGGCACATGCCATATTTGAACTTTCCAAGAGCCAGCTTATGTTAGACCACAGCTGTAAGCAAAAATGTAAATTTTAGGGTGAGAAATGATTACCTGACTTGAGCTACTTTCGGATGGAGATAGGAAGGTAGTTAAAGGTCTTAATAGCCTCAACTATTCTACACCTTTCCATTTATTTTGATATCTCCATCGTGTACAAAATTCAATCTGATAAATGTATGCACTCATTCCATGAATAATGCAATCACGAGGCAACATGAGCAAGTACCAAAATTTAGAGCAGTTGCTTTTGTTGAAACCTGTTGTGTTCCGATTAAAACAGTAGAATTTTTGTCGTGTGGATTGAAGTTTCATGTAGTCCTTCTTTTGTTCGAAGCTTAACCTAATGTATTAATGTTTGGATTGTTTTTCTTCCAGTACACAGTGAAGAACCTACAATTCGCTCTGACAGTTGAACCAGACAACACAAAGATACAGCAAAAATTATCATGGGCTCAGCAGCAGCGGCAAGCAGGCTTGCCAACCATCCCCTCAACCATCGAGGAGGAGATGGAGACTAACCCCTTTATTCGGGTTGATCTACCCGAGCTTCAGGTCTTCTTTTATGCTAAATTACTATCTTTCTAATTTTGTTCTAAGTTGTGGCACACCAGTTCATTAGTCTTCATCACAAAGCATTCTTATTTAGACATATTTCCTTGTCTGCAGAAGTTGGTCGGTTTCCATGATCCCATCGAAGCTCTCCGAGAGATAAGGCGACGGAAGGACAACTGGAGGGGTTAACTGAGGACCTCCAAAGAAAGCTTCTATAATGGCCCCCTTTTACTTGCTATGTGTGGAACTTTTGTCTGTACTACTGTAATTGTAATATTTGATACATAATAATGTTGTTGTTATTCTTATGTTATGTGTTAATGACTGAATAATACCCCTTTGAAGTTCCTAAATTCATCTTCTTGGGGTGGATTGTGGAAGATAAATTGCGACCGTCCAATTAAAAGTTGTCATAGGATTGGATTGTGTTATCGTGACAATCGTCCAATCAAAAGATAATTTACACTTTGAAATTTACAAAATGTAATTTTTCTCTCCCCCAAATTCTGAATTTCTCTTCTGATTCTCTCGGTAACTTACTCTATATTCCCATTATGTTAGTAACTTTATGTCTAAAACTCTTTTAAAGTTGTTGAAAATTTAATTTGCGACTCTCTAATTTTTTTCTCTCTAAATAATGACATACCATATATATCAAAAAGAATAATGTTAGGCCGCTTAAAATATTTATTTGAAATTACGGGTGCGCATTTTCGGTTTGGTTTGGGTTGAAGCTCAATGTCAAACCAAATCAATATGTATCGGTTTAGCTATATTTTAATCCAAATCAGACCAATGTGTTATCAAACCAATTCAACCCAAACCAAAAAAAGTCGGGTTGGTTTGGGTAGATTTATTAGTTTGGGTTTGAACCCATAAATCATTTTTTGTATTATTATTAAAAAATATTTAAATATTTAAATATTAAATATAGGTGTTATTTAATTATTTTAAAAATTAATTTCTTTATATAATTAACAAATTAACAATAACAAATATCAAAACAGGAAAAATAAAAAATAAAACATGATAAAACTTATATTCTAAAATGCATCAGAAAAGAAGAGTAATTACATTTTATTTTTTTAAAAAATATAATATATAAAATAATGAGGAGTGGTACAATACCAAATGGTTGATGGAAATGAATGAGAAGAAAAAAAAAAAAAAACTCATTTATATGAAAAGTAAATAAATATAAATAAAAGTTACAAAACCCGGGGAATATGAATTTGATTTTTATTGAATATATGAGGTTGGTTTGGGCTGCATGAATTTTATTTTTAGCAACCCAAACTGAACCAATCTTTGATCGGTTTGTTTTCTACCAAACCAACCCATAAAGTTTAGGTTGGATTAGTCGGGTTGGTTCGGTTTGGCGGTTTTCTGCACACCCCTATTTGAAATTATGTCTAATTTAGGTGTCATATGAGTAGTCAAGTTTTTATATACAATTAATATTTAAAATCTAATTTGACCAATAAATTAGATTCATTCAAATTAGATTCATTTTAATTGATATCATTAAAATTTTGAAATCTAATTTGACCCATGTTTAAATTAAAATTTTCATTTTAAGAAACTAATTAGTTTAATAGTTTTCAAAAAGTTTGGAGATTTGACTTTATCCAAAAAAAAAAAAAAAAAATCCTAGTCAGCAACAGCTGATCAAAACCTAATCCCTTTTATTTTTTTTTCCTTCTTCTTTTAATGATCCATCAAACAAGAAAACAATCAATTCATATTAGAATTTTAAAAAATTAATAATTATAAATAAATTAGTACACAGCATTACGTAATATATTACATCAGACATTTGACTCCGTAATAATAATAATAAATAAATAAATAACAGAGAGAGAGAGAGAGAATAGAGAAGCGAAATCGAAAAAAATATCTTCGACTCAACAACCACTCGTCCGGCTCCTTCGAAGAAGCTGAAAAAAGTTGAAGACGCGTTTCATTCCTGATTCAATTATCTTAGAGAGCAAGACAAAGAAAGTGGTTTTTTTTTTTTATCAAAACAGAGAAACAGGACAGGAAAAAAAAAAAAAAAAAAAAAAAAAAAAAACAGCCATTGATAGGATCAAGTCAAAAAAATACAAAAAGAAAAAAAATTTGGATCTTCACGTCGTTTTCAGTCGCGGAAACTACGTGATGCACTCTCCATTGTAAGTCCTTATCAACCCCAGATTATAGTTTACGAATCACAGCTTTTTTTAATACTCGGTCTTTTGAATTTTTATTCATCTTCTTCTTCTTTTATGAGCTTTGACATATAATCAGAGCTTGTTCAAAATTGAAATAAAGGGTCTTTATTTATTTATCTGTCTTGCATAATTATCCCAAAAATTTCTCCTTTTGATTTCTGGGTTTCGTTTCTAGCTCTTTTAGAGATTTATACATAAGGGTTTTATATGGAAACATCATCATCATCTTCATGAGCTTGTTCAAATAGAAATAAAGGGTATTTATTTATTTATTTTTTTCATGTGTAATTGTCACTGAATTTAGCTTTTTGATTTCTGGGGTTTTGTTTCAAGCTATTTTTAGAGATTGATATACAAGGGTTTTAAATGGGAACACCATCTTCAGCCTCTGCTGATTCGTATACGGGTTCCTTTTCGTCTTCTTCAACATTGAACGATAGTGAGAGTGGTGCTAGGAGTAATACTGGTTCTAGTAGTAGTGGTAGTAGTAGTGATAATTCTAATTCGAGGAGCTATGGATTTCAATTACCAGCTGCATTGAGGTTTTTCCGGTCACCTTTATCGGTTCTACTGGAGTTTTCTGGTGCCATACCGACCACATCCAACCGCCAAGAGTCTGAGCAGGGTCTGGCGGTCAACAGTGGCTCACAGGTTCAAATTCAGACCTCCCAGTTGCCCAATTCAGTTGATGGTCTCAGCTCGGTGAGTCCTGGGGAGGTTTCGATTCAGATAATTAGACCGGACAGTGGTGAGACCACAGGAGCACTGTTGGAACATGAGGGAGATGCTGGGAATACTGTAGAGGTAGGGGAAGCGATTCCGATGGCACCTCCTTCTTCTTCGATGGAAGGTAGTGCTAGCAGGGACACTTCTTACCAGAGTTTTGATATTCAACAGATTGCACGGTGGATTGAACAGGTTCTTCCATTTTCGCTGCTTTTATTGGTGGTCTTCGTTCGTCAGCATTTGCAAGGTATTCAGTTTTCTTCAATCAAGTTATTGTTGAACAGGAATGTTCGTGCAATCTGCGAATTCTAATGCTTAATTTTTGTCCCTTGAAACTGTTTGTTAGTTGGTTGCTAAATGCCAAACCATAGGAAAATGGAGTAATTGAGTTATGTCTTATGAGAAGGAACTATACCGTTTGATGAAATTAATGTGGATATGATTCTGTTCTTTCTTTTTGAACTCGTTATAGCTTGTGACGTACTATTATATGCCATCGTTTACTAAAGAGTTGAATTCATTTAATAGCTTCGGTGTAGTACTGGTGTCTATTTGTTAAGTCATTAAAGATGTTTTATCCTTGTGAATGATTTTCCAGAATTGCAAATCTCTAAATATGAACCACCACTATGACAATAGAAATAGATTTTCCTTTCAACATTCTTTCCATGGTAGTTTTATTACCTAAGCCTTCCCTTCTTAGAACATCCTATAGTGTTTGAAATCATTCAGTTAAAGTTTAGTCAGTTGAAGAAACTTTTGATAAGGATGAAATATTATGTTGCCTTGACCCTATATTTCCATCGGCTTCTTGTTCTTGTTTAGCTTGTCAGTTAGGTTGGTATGTATAATAAAGGAATTGGCGGCCATGGAAATGCAGAGTAAGGCTTTCCCGATGCTGGGAGACTGTTTGCTTTGGCAGTGAAGATCCCCCACCCCACACACCACCCCCGCCCCACCCCCCAACACCCAGTGGCTGCATGTTTCTCATAGTATGTAGAGATTATGGACTTAGATTAAGATCTAAAACATGTTCACTTGGTCCCAGAGAACAGTTTCCCTGTTTGTCGGTTAACATGCCACATTGTTGCTCTTTTTTCCTCTGTTAGGTGCTAGTTATCATCCCTTCAAGGAGACCTGTTTTCCCATTTGTATCCTGTTGTTTTCCTTGAAAACGAAATTTGTCTGTTATCAAGAGTAGGAGAGAGAATAAAAAAAAGAGACAAAATCTGTGTATTCTGTCTGTGTCCTTTTACCTTTTTCCCTATTCCAACCCTTATCATCAGAATTCAGAGCCCTATGAAGTATAAGTGGCATCCTAGTACACCTTGATGGAATTTCTTAATGCAATTATCTATATTCCATATTTTTAGTCGGTGCAATTATCTCTAAGATCTCTCATCTTAGCTCTTTCAATAAAGTTTTAGTTAGTGAATTTTTTTCCTCTCACTTGCAGGATTTTTCGTCACAGTTTGGATTACAGCTGTCATTTTTAAGTCGAATGATATTCTACGAAAACAGACTGCTCTAAAGGTGCTTTCATGTGACTTGCATTTCTTCTTTCTTAAATTCACTCCTTTCACCACAGTGAAAAAATTTAACACATAATTTCTTGTTGGTTTTCGCAGGGGGAGAGGAAAAACTCTGTTCTCATTTTAATTGCAATTGGTTTCTTGCTTCATGTGGTTGGTACTTACTGGTGGTTTCATAGTGATGATCTTTTATATCCATTGGTTATGATTCCTCCAAGAACAATACCGCCTTTCTGGCATGCTATATTCGTCATCTTAGTGAATGGTAAGAGTTTGACCACTCATCATTGTGCTTGTTTTCTCATTGGTTACAATGGTTGTAGTGATATAGTGAAGGTATGGTAAATATTTGGGATGTCCTCGATCATGCATCGAACTCTCATGTATTGCTTGTGAAATATATGCCCAAAATATTGTCACCTTCTCCATGTTCTCTTTCTTTTCGATTTTGCTAACATACTGAGGGCATTTTCAAAATTTATCACTTTCAGATACTATGGTGAGGCAGGCTGCAATGGTTTTAAAGTGTCTACTGCTAATGTATTATAAGAATGGCAGAGGCCATAATTTCCGTCGGCAGGTAATAAGACATCATCCATCACAAAATTACTTGCACATAAAATTTGGAACTGCAACTATCTCCTTCAAAATTTTGGAAGCTCTCTGACTGTTGGCATTTGGTTTTTTAAGGGTCAAATACTAACTCTGGTCGAGTATACACTACTGTTCTACCGTGCCTTGTTGCCAACACCTGTTTGGTATCGATTTTTCTTGAACAAAGAATATGGGAGCCTCTTTTCATCGCTGACTACAGGGCTATATTTAACTTTCAAGCTCACAACTGTTGTTGAGAAGGTAGGGTCTTCATCTGTCAGCGTTTTGACCTGTCTGTGCTTTTCAATTTCGCTTAGTTCCACTTCCATAAATATACATACCCCAGTGGGGTTGAATTGGATTGGTTTGTTCATCCTAACGTATTGGATTTGCTTCCCAGGTTCAATCTCTCTATGCTGCCTTAAGGGTGTTATTGCGAAAGGAGTTTCATTACGGGTCTTATGCCACAATGGAACAGGTATGATGGTGTGTCATTTGATTTCTCTGTTACATATGCTTTCTGAAGTCTTGTTGTGATGACTACTTAGCTTGGCAGGCGGAAATTAGTATTTCCTTTTACATTGTTAATTTTGCATACGAGCAAATGATGATTTGCCCCGGAAAGAAACACTTAAAACATTTTTTAGTTTTTTTATGATGCATTATTTTAATAACTACTTAATGATTTATTAGGGGATTTCAATAGTTTTGATATGGTATAATTCTTTGCTAAACATCTGCTTCCTATACATCTCCACCTGCACATAATGTTCAGTCTTAAAGTAAAATATAGGTGTTTATAATGTCAGTCAGGTTTATGAACGTTGCATATTCCCCGCTAGAGAATCGTTTCTTTAAGTAATTATGAGCAAACGTGGTCGTTTGACTTTTAGGAAGAATGTGGTGGGAATTTTTCTATTCCACGGTGTTTGAGGATTAACGTTCTGTTTATATCCCTCGTCATTTGGGCTTGCCGAACTTCATTTCGCATATAAATTGAATATTTCACTTGATGTATCTACGTGGGGTGTCTCTTGATTTCATGAATCTGCCTGCATGTGCACATGTTAGACAAATGTTGGTAATCAAATAATCGAGTTCATTTTCTCCGGATCTAGTTGTCTATTCTTCTGAGCTCAGATAATCTATTGCAGGTAAGCGCAGCAGGAGACCACTGTGCTATTTGCCAGGAAAAAATGCATGCCCCGATCCTGTTGCGGTGTAAACACATTTTCTGTGAGGACTGTGTTTCCGAATGGTAAGTCTGCTCCTGTTTCCCAACTAAGTCAACAAACTCTGTTGCGTTTTTAAGTTAATTAGGAAGTTAGCATATATCAACTATTTAAAAATGTATTGCTACCATAACTAGCTTCCCTCTCTTGACCATCCGGTGTTTTATCATATTTTCAGGTTGGAAAGAGAACGGACATGTCCTCTGTGCAGAGCGCTGGTTAAACCTGCAGATTTGCGATCATTCGGGGATGGATCGACAAGTTTATTATTCCAGTTGTTCTAAACACACCACCGTCTACGTACATTACATTTCATACCGGCAACGGTTCCATTCTGTTTCATACATAGGCAAACAGTACAGATGTATATTACTGCTACTACTACTGCTTAGACTCTAATTCAAATGGGAAATGAATGAAAAGGTATATATACCATGTCCATGTTCAAGGAATGTTACAACACAAAGAGGGAAATTCTAACCCTTTGTTGAATTCATACATCTTCTTAGACATTTATGATTAAAAGAAGTTTTTTTTTTTTAATTTTTAATTTTAATTTTAATTTATTTTGTTGATTTTTGTTGACTTGCTTGGTGCAAATTGGATGCTTGGAAGTCAAAATGATAATAACAATAAGGGTTGAAAAAGGAAGAAGATTGTGAGTGTGGACTGTAAAATTTGCTGACCATTAGGCTAGCAATGGCAAGTCAATACCGACACTGCCCACTATGTCACTATTGGACGCAGTACATATAAAATCTTCGGTGCTTAGGATCTAGTGGTGCACCCAGCCACTGAAATTTGATATGCAGCAAAAAAAAAAAAAAAAAAAAAAAACATAAGAAAAATGCATTATTTGACATTTTCTAATCGAGTGCACTTTCTTCATATGCCATATCTGACAGTGTTACATGCCACATGTTCGGTGGTCGGGTGCACTTTCTTCTTATGTCATATTTGACACTGTCATATGTCACATTTTACAGGTTTGGTACACTCGGTGCACACAAGATTTTAGGCTCGGTTTGGTATTGCTTCTTGATGTGCTTTTCAGAGAAGCTACAAAATGTAGCTTCTTATTTTGGCTTTTGGGAGAAGCCAAAATGACCAAAAGCACTTCCCTAAAATTTTACCAAACACCCTAGTCATTTTTTGTTATTTTTAGCCTCTCCCAAAAGCCAAAATAAGAAGCTACATTTTTGTAGCTTCTCCCAAAAGCAATTTAGGAAGTATTCCCAAACTGAGCCTTTATCATACAAAGCCAAAACTCTTACTTTTGACATCACGGATCTCTTATACTTTATTGACACCCTTCCCATTTCTAATATTCTATCTTTACCGTCTCAACTATGGAAAAAATATCTTTAGTTCATTAAGATGGATCATACATTTTCCATCATGTCATGATCGCAATAGAAGATGCATGGTAGGTTCTCTCATTGATTAGAAATTTGAATGTTAATTTTTTTTTTTTTTTTCAATAAACCGTCTAGGTATTCTAATTAGGGATTAAGGTGTACACAATTTTCATGATATCTATACCGCATGTCGTGATATGAGCAGAGCATACAAAAGCTTTTTCTTCTTGGAATAGAGACACTAGATAAAAGGACAGGAATCTCATTCAAACTAGTTGGCTCTGCTATTGTTTACAGAGCCAGTTGCAATTGGCAAAAAACATTTTCTTTTTCCTTTTCAAACACCCAAATTCACTTTTATCAAAAGTTAAAGTTCTCCTGTTACATTTGTCTGTGTTTTGTGACAATCTTGTCGGAGAAAGTTGAACATTAAATTTATGATATTAATAATATAATTTATTAATCGACAAACTATCAGATAATATAATATAATCTGTCTTATCTAATTTTTATTATATTTTTTTTATTTTGGGTGTATGATCTTTACAAGTTGAAATGTGCCATTGCAGAGAGAGTTGGTTGTCTTGTAGGAAAAAAAAAAAAAAAAAAAAAAAAAGTATATGATGATGGAGATGATGATAATGGAAAACAAGAATTATAAGAATATGCAGGAAGTGAGTGTGGTCTCCACAAATGCACTCTCAATGATGGAGAGAAGGATTGATACTGTAAAAATAGATAATTTATAAAATAAAAAGATGAAGAAGAAGATGAAGAAATTATTAGCATTTGACAAAATTCGAAATTCTGTGGAATTTTTTCAGTCTCTCTGAGCTTTGCCAGCAGTGTTTATATGCTATATAACTGTTATCCACCCACTCAACTTGACTGTTATTTTTATTTCGAAAAAAAAAAAAAAAAAATTTGACTATTATATTTACATTTTATTTATTTTTAAAAAAATAAAAAAATAAAATAAAAATTAAGGATTTAAGTATGATCGATCGATTGTGTTCTAAGTCAAGGTTTTGTCGGAACCTACTTTGATCAACCAAACCCTTTGCATGGATTTATGATTTCGATCAAATACTATATACTTATGATTTCAATCAAATACTATAAATGTACGTAACTCGAATAATTGCTTTAGGAATCTACTTTAATAAACAAAATCTTGTCTGGACCGACTTAATTATATGATCTTCGGATCAAATACAGTAAATGTAAACTCAAATTAATAACTACTTTTAATTTACAATTGATGGAATGTGTTCTTATGTACACGTTCTTGAATAATGTGAGATTCGAATTCTCAAAACAGTTGATATAAAAGAGACATGCATGACAAATCAACCAAGAACGAATCAAATAAGAATTGGTGTGTAGACAAATGCATAAAGTTTTTATTAGAGAAAATATTCTTAACCAATGACTGACAGTGATAGAAAATAAATTAATTATCATTTTAAAATTTTTAAATCATGATGATAATAATAAATAATATGTATAATAATGCATTAATATTTCAATTAATTTTCATGTTGTGACAATTACTGACAAATGATATAACTTTAATATTTCGATCTGGTCAGTGCATCATGATATAACTTTATTAGGATATTGAATGTGAGTTATTGGTTTTGACAAGTGCATACACACTTGAGTCAAAGTATGTAAAACGAATGACTCACATTTAATATCCTCACGAAGTTATATCAGGATGCACTGACTTGAAATTTTTTCTATATATATATATATATTGTCGGGCTGAATGAGTGAGTATCTTTTAACATCAAACACATTGGGATGCAGTAGAATTATTAAAACATTTTTAATCAAATAAATATATAATGATTTTCCATGAACTCAAATCACTTTGTAAAAGACAATTAAACAAAAATCTCATAAATAAAAAATCATATATATATATATATATATATATATATAGGTTGGTCCAACACTCGAGTAATGTAGGTTTAGGCCTCTTGGTTGTTCATAAGATTTATCTATTCATTCATGTGTAGCATAGCAACAGCCAGCAGCCTCTATTTTATTACATATTTTGATTGATTCCCAAAAAGTTTAGTTTACTAATAGAAATTAAACACTAATTAGATTTCGACATGTGATTATTATCAATAAACAATTCAATTTAATTAAGTTGGTTGAAGCCGACACTATATATTAATGAAATATTGAAATCTGATTATATTTATATCATCATCATCATCATATAAATTTCTGATTATCCTACTAACTTGATGCCTCTAAACCTTAATGAATTATTTTGAAATTTAAATCCTATGTGAAAGTTGAGTAATTTGCATTATATAAATACTCACCAATTAATTGTGTCTAAATGGTCACATGTGCCCAATTCAATAAAGAGCACTCATTTATTCGGTCTATTAATGTTCCAAATTTGAGTAATTAAAGATCAATCTCCAAAGCACATTGCAGTTTATGACATGTCTTTTTTTTTTTCTTTTTTTTTTTTTGAAATATTACCTTAATTCAGAATTTTAAAGGGAGAATCTCGAACCCACAATCTTTCGGTATGGGTGTGACTTGTGAAGGATATACCACTAAATCAACCTCATCTTGTCGGTTTAAGACAAGTGCATGCTTTTTCTTCTTTTTTTCATTGGTAGGATTCAAGCCTCTAACTTGAAAGTCATTTGTCTAAACCTCAAACTCATTCATCTACCAACTGAGCTACGTCCCTGGGGCTAAAACACGTACATGTTAAATATAAGTTTTTAGTTATTTTAATCTTCACATCCTCCAAGGAAACAGAACTGAACTCTATTATTAGTCTAATTATATACTACATTTCACTGGTTGCAGCCTTGCTGCAGGCAGGTTCACTACTGATGATGTGAATGTGATTACAGTGAAATTGAAAGTGAAACTGGTTCAGCTGCTGAGTCATGAACACATTCATGAGCTCTCTCTCTCTCTCTCTCATTCACTTTCACTTTCACTTTTTCTTCTCAGTACTGCAAAAGATAGAGAGATAGAGAGTGGCTTACACCTTCACTTTTCTTCTTTCTTTCTTTCTTGAATCATCATCTCTCATCACTGCTACTACAAAATCCCCTGAAGTCACAGAGAAAAACTTGCAAAAAATAAAATAAAATAACCCTACCTCTCTTTTTTTCTCTCTCTCCTTTTTTTTTTTTAACTCTCTCTATATATTTCACTCTTGTGTGTATGGCCATATAAGATTTGTAAAGATCTAGAGGTCACTTTCCTGTCGCTGATTCTCATGATGACAATGACCCATCTTCCTTCTCTTGCTTATTTTCTGCAACTATCATCAACCTATACAACTTCTTTATATACCTTTCCTCTCTCTCTCTCTCTCTCATGTAGAGAATTAGGGTTAGGGTTTCAGTTTATGGAGACACAACCCACCTATCATTACTACCAGCAGTTAAGTTCTATCACATCTCTTTTTTCTTTGTTTCTTATATTTTTCATGATCATAATATACATTAATTAGATCATATATATTCTTACTTTATTTTTATTTTAAATGAAAAAGGGTTTTCGATTCCACAGCAATATTGTTATTAAGATGATGAATCTAATAAATATATTGGTGCATAAAGAAAACGTATCATTTCATGTTGGTTTTAATTTGTGTTAATTATATATGTCTCTTCAAATTTTTTCTGTTGTTTTTCAATCTGGAGATGTTGTTGATTGCTTGAACAATTAAGTTTATCAATTTATACTATTCTCTATCATGAATAGTAGCTTATTGTTTCATTTGGGGTTTTTTTTTCACTTTCCTTTTGAGTTTGCCATCTCAAATATACACAGTAATTATCACCAAATTTTGATGGTAAAGCATTGTTGTTGGTGAGTATATATAGCTAGAACTGAAATTTAATCAAATAATTGAAGTAATCAAATTACTTCTTAATAATTAGCTTTTGGCTTCTGCTTCCAAATTTTACTAATATGTACAGTAGCTATAAATTGAAACTCCATTGTTGGGTATTTTTAGCTAAAATCCCCACTTTATATATATTGCAATGGCATATTTGGGACTTAATGTTATTCTACATTATCTAAAATTAAATCATCTGATTCTGTGTTCGCATTGAGACATGTAAAAGGGTGTGTGAATCATCAGATTTCATATTTGTATTTGTATCTAGACTTGGTTAACGTGACAAGTCTATTATTTGTCTTGCATATAAAAGGGTGCGTTACAAAACTTGAAAACCGCCTTTTAGCGCCCTTACCTGATAGCTTAAGATTTTGATTTGTAGTTCTTCTTGAGTTTAGTAGATCTATGTGGTGGTGGAGTATAGCTTAAGATTTTGATTTTGATTTTGATTTGGTTTGAATGAATTTGTGTAGGTATATATGTACATGTATATGTAGTCATGTAAATATGTTTGCATGGAGAAATGGTATGAGAGAGCTTCCTTCAGCCCACTCATGGATATAAAATAGAGAGGAGTTGAACTAGCTGCCGACTCATTCACTCGAACAATCAGTAGAAAATATATATCACACAGGTAAAAAAGAAGAAGAAGATGAAGAAGAAGAAAGTGCTTTTACTACTGTTGATTGTGTGAATGATGCGGGAGATAATTTTCCATCTCCTCTTTCTCTATGCTTGGACTGAAGGGAGCTCCTTCTCTTCCTATTTACTTCATATAAACATCAACAACAACAAAATACTTTCATTTGCAGTTGTACAGGTCTACTACAAGTGCTTCTCCTCAAAGTGCTTCTTCTAGCTAGCTAGTTAGCTCCTTGATGATGAACACATGATCAACAAACCTGAAAAACCAATCAACCTGATGATCATCTTCTTCAAAAGGGTAAATTAACAATATACGCATATCTGTGATCTGTCTCCTCCACACATGACTGCTATAATAGTGTCTCTGGTACTAAATCTCTGACATGTTTTGTGTTGCCACAAGTTACCCACTAGGCTTGCTTGTCTACTTTTTTACTTTTACAGGAAAATAATCAAAATGCTATATATTTGCATTTAGGTCATTCTCCTGGTCAAACCCGGTTCTATAACGTTACAAAATGAAAAGACGATCCTGAAATTCCAACAGCTCTGTAATGTGCTACAAAATGATTCTCGTAACCGTCATGAATAGAGAATTATTAATAAAGATATATAATGATTTCTTTTTATACACTATACTAGCTAGCAAAATTTTTTATTATCCATTGGTTATTGTGATCAGCTAAGTCACTACTCAGATATCGAGAAACTTAAAGCAAAAACTAATTTTCATCAGAGAAAAAACATATTTAGAGCCAATAATTGATGTTGTTTGATCACACCGTTGCATTGTCTTTCTCACTTTTTGTCCATATGCATGACATGTCGGTCCATATGTTTTAAAGAGCAAATAATTAACGATAATTCTATGTAGAATTGTTTGTTTGGACATGAAATATAACATAGAAATACTGTAAGTTTACCGTTTACAAACTCGTGGATCGATCAATCGCATTCTGTGATGACTCATAAACATGATAGGGTTCTATCTAGGAAAAAAAGAATGCCTCTGCACTGATCATGTTCATCTTTTTATATATGATATGCAGGAACTATATATGCAG
Organism: Acer saccharum; assembly: GCA_030490815.1. Taxonomy (NCBI): domain Eukaryota; kingdom Viridiplantae; phylum Streptophyta; class Magnoliopsida; order Sapindales; family Sapindaceae; genus Acer; species Acer saccharum. The sequence goes on from CM059878.1 coordinate 2,279,654, forward strand.
ATATATTAAAAGTGTATATATTTATTGCCAAAGTTGCTGTGAAACTGCTTAATTACTTTAATTACTATATAGTTATATATATATATATATATATATATATATATATTTGTGCCTCAAGCAGAGAGGAAATCCATAAAATATATGTATTTAATTAGCTTCAAGCCCTAGCTCTTCAATCTTTTTACTCATACTGACAACAAGTACACACACACACAGAGAACACTTAAAAATCCACTTCCTTTTCATTTGAAACCGTGTGCCCTAACTCCACTGTCTCTGCTATTTGCCATTTATTTATACACCTTATATTAAACATCATCATCATCATCATCTAGTTTTAATATTCTATGGAGGATCTGTCCATAAAATAAGCTTATAAGTTTCATTTTAGGTTTTAACATCTTGATGGAGTAAAAAAAAATCTGCATTATTGTAGGATATATGATGATTCACAACTATATATTATAGTTGATTTCTTGTAATATTTTTACTATTATGATAATTTTATACTCGTGCGAACTATAATTCAGGTCGCACAGGACATTGGGTGTTAAAGATTTCAGATTAGTTTGTTGTCACTTGTAATTTCTAAATTTGATTAAAGGATATATATATATATATATTCAATTAACAACTAAGCTATATATATAATTAAAACCCTAATATTAATTTGCGGCTTTTAAGATGGGTTCCTATCTTTTTTTCAATTTTCATATAGTATTTCTTGGAAATGGCCCAAATGGATTATGTTGTAAATGCAATTTGTCTATGGTTTCTCAAGTTCCAAAGTTCCAAGTTCCAAGTCATTGGGGTGATGGATGATTATTGGGTTGTGTGTGTATATGTCTACTTAGTATTTTGCCAAAAATGGGTGAAAATCACATGTAAGCTAAGTCCCTGTTTGGTAAATCACCATTTACTTATCTATCTCTCTCAATCCTAGTCTATGCTATATCTATCATTTCATTACATTTGCCCCATATAAAACTCTTAAAGAAATTGATTCTTTAATATATATTCAGATCACTAACATCACGATATTAAATATAAGTATCTAATTATATAAAATATTTTTATTATATAACGTGATGGTAGTAACCTATCAGTCTCGATCTGGTCAGTGTATCATAATATAACTTTATCAGGATATTGAATGTGAGTCACTAGTTTTGACAAGTGCATACACACTTGAGTCAAAGTATGTAAAACAAATTGCTCACATTCAATATTCTCACGAAGTTATATCAAGATACATTGACTTGATTTTTTTTTCATAACGTGTATATATAGATGGCATGATGATAGTAATCCGAACGACATATAGATAATGCGGTGATAGTAGTCCGAACCACATGCTGGTCCCCTACACTGTAAAGGGTTACTTTCAAAGGCACTTAATTCCAATCTAATTGAAAATTAAGACAGAAAATTTTGTATCAGCTGCCAAAGTGCCAATTATATTGCAAGTTGTGAGATTCAGTACTTGTCGGCAACATTTAAATCTTTTGTGTTCTCATTCATGAAAACAAATTTCAATTTCCAAACAAGAGAGATTCTCTATGTCTAACACACGTGTTCTATTTATATATCATTTCAATTTCATATATAATTTTAAAGAATGGTGCTATTGGCACCCCACTACTGAACTATTTATGTTTCATTTTTTTAAATTTTGATTTAATTATATAAAATTAAATGATTTTATTAATTTTTTTGATTTATTTCCAGAACTATCCTTTTACTTATTTTTTAAACTTAATACATCCCATATCTTTTTCAAAAAAATAAAAATAAAAATACACTTCATCTCTAATATATATATATATATATATATATATATATATATATTCCTCACATCCATTCGCAAGATTTGTTTTTTTTTTTTTCTTTAGTTAATTGGATTGTTGGTGGTAGGTTGTAAATGTGATATTAATCGTCTCATGATTTTTTTTTTTTTTTTTTGAGCGATTGAGTTAGAGTTTTGGTGTGGTTTCTTTTTGTCAGAGATTAGGTTTTCTTGGTTGCTGTTCTTGCGTGATTTCCTTCTTCTTCTTCTTCTTTTTTTTTTTTTTAAAAATAACATTAAACTAACTTTGGAAGATCTGAAATAAAATCTACAAAAGAATTCATACAAATTATAGTATACCTGGAAGATCTGAAAGAAAATAAACCGAGAGAAAAAAAAAATAGCAAACATGGATCTAGAATTTGAGAAGAAAAATAAAACAAACATGTGAAACATTAAAATTAATAAGTACTAAACATGGTAAACATGAGATCGAGATTTGAAAGAAATTATAAACAAAAATAGTAATAAATCAATAAATACTAAACATAGGAAACATGAGATCGAGATCTGAAAGAAAATATAAACAAAAATAGTAAACATTAAAATAATCTATGTCATTAAAGCTTTTGTCATTAGGGTTTTGAAATAAGGAAAGTAAGGTTTTATTAGTTTTACTTTGTTCAAGATTTTTTTAATAAAATTTGTATATCTCTTTAAGTAAATGTGATATTAATCGTCTCATGAATTTTTTTTTTTTTTTTGAGCGATTGAGTTAGAGTTTTGGTGTGGTTTCTTTTTGTCAGAGATTAGGTTTTCTTGGTTGCTGTTCTTGCGTGATTTCCTTCTTCTTCTTTTTTTTTTTTTTTTTTTTTTTTAAATAACATTAAACTAACTTTGGAAGATTTGGAATAAAATCTACAAAAGAATTCATACAAATTATAGTATACCTGGAAGATCTGAAAGAAAACAAACCAAGAGAAAAAAAAATAGCAAAGATGGATGTAGAATTTGAGAAGAAAAATAAAACAAACATGTGAAACATTAAAATCAATAAATACTAAACATGGTAAACATGAGATCGAGATTTGAAAGAAATTATAAACAAAAATAGTAATAAATCAATAAATACTAAACATAGGAAACATGAGATCGAGATCTGAAAGAAAATATAAACAAAAATAGTAAACATTGAAATAATCTATGTCATTAAAGCTTTTGTCATTAGGGTTTTGAAATAAGGAAAGTGAGGTTTTATTAGTTTTACTTTGTTCAAGATTTTTTTAATAAAATTTGTATATCTCTTTAAGTAATTTGATAAATGAAAAAAAAAATACTAAATAATTTAAAAAGTGGGGTATAAATAGTTCAGTAGTGGGTGTGCCAATAGCACCACTCATCCTATCAATAAGTAATTTCACTTCTCTTTTTTGTTCGAATATGTTGAATCACAACCGTCGATTAATAAAGGTAATCTTATTTTTCTAAATTTGTTACTAATCGAGTTAAGGATCGACCGAAACCTAAACATCAACCGACAGTCGATGTTTTAGGATTATAACACTAATGATGTAGTCCCCATTGAGTTAAAAGTTATAAATTTCAATGACATGGGTGACGTTTTTTGCATTATAAAATTTCAAATCTGAGACAATGATCAAAATGAAAATTATTTATTACGAAACCAAACCAAACCAGATAATTAAGTAATGTTAAAATTGTGAACTCAATATATTTTTTTTTTTTATAAAAAATTTTCGTTGTCAGTAACTTAGGGCCAGTTTGGTATTGCTTTTGAGAAGTTAAAATCAGCTTATTTTATAATTTTAGCATAAAATAATGTTTGGTAAAACTTCCAAAAGTGATTAATTCATAATTTGGCAAGTTTTGACAGTGATTTTGAGAAGTAGGTAGGGGGTTACTTTTTAAAAGTGATTATGGAATAATCTATTTCAGCATTTAATGAATCTTTTAAAATATCATTATTGTCCTTATGAAATCAAATTAAAATCATTTATATACCTTATTTCATCTTAAAATTAAAGATTCTAATTAAATATTGATTTGATTTATAAAATCTTTTAAAAATATTTTTATTATTCTTATGGATTTTGTTTTCTAATTTAAATATTCTACTTAAATATTGATTTAATACATATAATAAATGAAAAAAATAAAATGAGGTTCTAAAATCATGTCTATTTTAGTCATTGTAACTAATTTCAGCACTTTTGAAATAAAATTACCAAACATATATATACTGCTTTTGAGCTATACAGTAGTTTTAAAAGTATAATTAACCAAACATCTACTGATTAACTTCACAGCTGATTATTCCTTCAGCACAGCTAACAGTGATTATTATAAAAGTTACAGCAATACCAAACTGGCCCTTAGTACTAAATCAAAACACAATCCGGTCAGATTTCATATTCAAAGTTCAAACAAATCCTTAATCGTGTCTAATTTTTATTTATTTTTTAAAAAATTAAATCAACACCAAAATTAATGACCGACAATAGTTTTTTTTTAAGGTTTAACAAATAACACAATCGAATACGAAGTCGCCACGTGGTCCAATGACCAACAGAACAAAAATATATATTTTTTTTAAAAACCAAATAGATTGAAGATGTTTTTCCTTGGGAGTAATTGCACAAACGTCCCCTGAATTTAGGTCTAATTACACACATATGGAATTTTTACCAAATATTACATAAACATCCCCTACCGTTAGTTGACTTCCATCTAAACTAACTGTTGACCAGATTTTTAGTATTAAAAGTCCAAAATACCCTTAGTTACTTATTTATACTTTATTTTGTTCCCCTTAAAATAAAATGAATTATATAAAAATGCAAAAAAAAAAAAAAAATTAATTATATTTTTTTCAAATAAATTTTAAAAGAGAAATATATAAAACAAAAAATTTGAAAAAGGAATAAAATAAAATTTTAAAGAACATAAATGGAGAACAGGTCTCAAAATATGCCATTGCTAGGACTTGGATCTACAATCATGTAAAACAAAACTAGATTTTAAGTTTTTGATATTAAAATACAATCTTTATTGATGATTGAAAATTGAATATAATTGAAGAATCTCATTTATTGCTAAAAATCTTGTGGCTTAAATGAAATCCTTTAGATGATTGATGATTGAAAATTGAATATAATTATGGTTTGTTGGTTTATAAATCGTCAATAATTATTGTATTTTAATGTTAAACTTAAAATCTAGTTTTTTTTTTTAATTTTTTAATTTTTTAATTTTTTATAATTGTGGAACCAAGTCCCATCAATGGCGTATTTGAGATCAATCTGTTCTCCATTTATTTTCTTAAAAAAATTTATTTTATTCTTTTTTCTAATATTTTTAAAGTCTAAACTTTTTGTTTTATATATTTTTATCTTTTAAAATTTGTTTGAAAAAAATATAATTAAAAGTTTTTTATTTGTATTTTTATATAAATTATTTTATTTTAAGGGGAACAAAATGAAGTATAAATAAGTAACTAAGGGTATTTTGGACTTCGAATATTTATAATCTGGTCAACGGTTAGTTTGGGTGGAAGTCAACTAACGGTAGGTGATGTTTGTGTAATATTTGGTAAAAAGTTCATATACGTGTAATTAGACCTAAAATCGAGGTTTGTGCAATTACTCCTTTTCCTTGTATACTTGTATAGTTGTATTGTATTTCTCTTGAGTCTCTCTCTCTCTCTCTCAGATCTCTCTCTCTCCTTGTAAGCAGAGAAGTGAAATAGAAAAACAGAGAGACAACAGAAAAGATTTGATTTTTCAATAAAAAATCGAAACCTTTTTCTGGGTTTGCGAGCTTTCGATTGTTGAGATCATAGCAAGGTTAGTTTTTTCCATTTCATTCAGCTGTTGTCAACTTCTGTTTCAATGTAGAATTCGTTTTCATATTATTTTTTTAAAATGTTCCCACATTAGTTTTTGATCAAATATATATAATAAATAGAGTGGATGTAGCATGATTGTTTCATTTTCTTTTTATTAGAATCAGACCTAGTTGATTGTTTTGTTGATACTACAAATTGTAATTTTTAGTTTTTGACTTTATATAATTCTATTGTTGCTTGTAAATTGTGACTTGGGGTTTTGACAAGATTCCAAATTTATTGGAGTGTTAGCAAAATCAGGTGAATTGGAATTTGGAGCATTATAGTGATTACTGGGTTCATTTACTTTGTTTGTTTCAGATTTTAATCCAATTAGATGCCAATTCAGGAGTCTGACTAGTTGTTTCAGGATTATAAAGTAGATATATTTGAGCCTCGAAATTGGTTTTCGAATGCATTATTGAATGGATCATCATCAAATAGATATTCTCTGCTGTTGTTTCAGATAATTTTCAGCTATGTTATTGCAAGATATTGAACCTTGCTTGAATGTCTTTTTGTGTCGACATTGATTGTTTCAAGTGGGTGCTGATGACTGTATCCTCGTCCCACATGAGTTCAACTGTTTCGACATCTCGGGGAATCTTTTCACCACCTAGGCTTGGTGCCTATGATGAATCTCCCGATGCTAGGGCTTCTGGGTCTATTGGCACTCCTGAATTAGAGTCTGGGGATAGTGAAGGAATAGAGTTACTCTCGGTATGTTGGAATCAGGACTATGGTTGCTTTGCTGCTGGAATGAGTTCTGGCTTCCGCATTTATAACACTGAGCCTTTTAAGGAAACATTCCGACGTGATTTAAAAGGTGGGGGATTTAAAATTGTTGAGATGCTATTCCGTTGCAATATTCTAGCACTTGTTGGTGGCGAAGGAAATTCCCAGTATCCTCCGAACAAAGTTAACATCTGGGATGACCATCAGAGCCGATGCATCGGTGAATTTTCGTTTAGGTCTGATGTTCGAGCAGTGAAACTAAGACGTGATCGCATTGTTGTTGTTCTAGAGCACAAGATATACGTTTACAGTTTACTAGATTTGAAGCTCCTTCATCAGATTGAGACTCTTGCTAATCCTAGGGGACTTTGTTGCCTTTCTCACCATTCAAGTACGTCTGTGTTAGCTTGCCCAGGTCTCCAACGTGGACAGATTCGAATTGAGCATTTCGGGCTGAATATCATAAAGTTAATTAATGCTCACGATTCTCATATCGCGTGTCTGACATTGACACTCGATGGCCTGCTTCTGGCAACCGCTAGTACAAGGGGTACTCTGATAAGAATTTTCAACACATTGGACGGTACTCGCTTACAAGAGGTAGACTATTCAACTCTAAGCTATTGTTATAATATGATTGTCTGTTAAAATATAAGCCGTTTCATTTTACTAAACTTCATAGACTAAAGATAATAACATCAATAAGTGCGTAACTCTTTTAAAATATTTGAGCTTCTTCGTAGAAAAGTTGTTCTAGCTTTTTTGATACCGTATCACAGTAGAGTATGTAAAAAGATGATTATCAGGAATGGAAAAGGTATGGAAAGTGAAATTTGGACTTTCATTATTCATGATATCATAAAAGTTTCCAGAGTTGATTAATGTTTAGAATCTATAATTGTCTAAATCTAATCATTTATAGTAACTGCTTCATTTGTAGGTTCGAAGAGGTCTGGACAGTGCAGATATTTACAGTATTGCACTTTCTCCGAATGTCCAGTGGTTGGCTGTTTCAAGTGACAGAGGTACTGTTCATATATTCGGTCTCAGAGTTCGAGTAGTTGGAGAGGACTCATCCTCTCATTTTAGTCCTCAGAGTCCAGCATTTCTTACCCAAAATTCTTCATCTTCAATTGATGCACTTATTCCTCCAAGCACTGGTGCCAACCCCGGTTCATCATTGTCTTTTATGAGAGGTAAGAGAGTACTGCTCATATATTAAGGTTTGATGTGGGAGAGATCTTATTCTCTATTAAAGTTCGATTTTATTAATTTTGAATGCGGAGCCAATGAAACCTGATAAAAATAACTTTACAAGTTCCAGATACCCGGTAGAACATATTTACACTTGAGACTTGAGAGTTTGGTTTTTACCTAAGCGTCTCATGTTTCAGATATCCATTTTTGCAGGTGTTTTACCAAAGTATTTTAGCTCAGAATGGTCGTTCGCACAGTTCCACCTACCAGAATACACCCAGTTCAGTGCAGCATTTGGATCTCAGAACACTATCGGGATTGTTGGCATGGATGGAAGGTTTGTGATCATTTTCGATTTTTTCCATAGCTGCTGCTGTTGCTGTTTCTTTTCTTGTGGTGTGCACATTTGTGTTTCTATGTAGCTAGTGAGTTGCTCCATGACTGCTTAGTGAAAAGTAACTACGAACAAAAATTACGTTTAACAAAAGGAAAAAAAAGAGTTTTCTAATTTGAAGGAGCTGTTCCTAGTTACATTAGATTCTTGAATAACATAGTTACAGGAAAAACCACAACACCTTTTCTGCAAGAGCTTTCCTATTCGGGAATTCTGATAAGGGAAAGGGAGCTTAATTCCTTATTTTTAATTATGTAGTTATCAGTGTTTACAAAAACTTTAAGGAATTACGTTATGTAGACCCCACACACGAATCATGAAATAAGTTCTGGCGGAAAAGGGAACTCCTAGGGATTATATTCTATAATAACATAATTACAAGAACAACCACAACACCTTTTCTACGAGAGCACGTTTTCTAATCGGGAATTCTAATAAGGGAAAGGGAGTTTAATTCCTTATTTGCAGTGATCACACTGTTTACAAAAACTTTAAGAAATTACGTGATGTGGACCCTGCACACAAATCAGAAAATAAGTTGGAAAGGGAACTCCTAATTCCCTTTCTAGTGGGATTTGTCTTCCTTTCGTTTTCATTTCCGATTCGTAAACATGCTCTAATTAGTAGATTTTGCAGATGAAAAGGCATGAAGCACCAAATATTGTCATTACTTTGCAATGTCATATCACCCCTCTCTCACATATTTTCTCCCACTCAGTTTCTATAGGTGCAGCTTTGATCCGAAGAACGGAGGGGAAATGGTGCAGCATGAATATGTTCGCTTTCTGAAGACTGATAGCAGGCCCGGATAGCATTTTTCCGCTGCTGCGGGAAACCGCAACATATCACTCTTCTAGTGTAAATATGAAACAAGAGTGTCTTCTCTTCTCTTAGTGTAAATACATTCAAATCTTGCATGAAATGTCGTTGCTTATGACTGTATATTTTGCTTATTTAAGCAATTGACATGCCAAAATAATGTCAATGGTGATAAATTGATTTTTAATATTTTCAAATATACTCTGAACTACATATATAATCTGTTTATACGGCTTCATTTTATTAATATGATTTACCTTTTTATAAGAAGTCTAATTAAGAATCATTAAACCATCAACATGCATCAAATCAAAAGTATACAATAATGATGCACCACCCCCCCAGTACAGGTGGTAGTGCAACTCCTTGGGGTTCGAGTTTCCTCCCTGGTTTTATGAGTATAGATATCCGAGATGCACGAATGGTAAATAGAGACATGAAAAAATTGAAGCCATCCAAAGATGTAAAGTGTAAAGCAAAGGTGAATACTATGGCTCATTTTTTATTTCCAGAAGGAGAAAAGAAAGTACAACAGCTAAGATGAAAATCAGTTTATGAGGTTATATAGCGAGTAATTAATTTAAATTCCATATAAGAGCACCCTTATTTTCCAGTGACTTGCAGCCTTGTGCTTCAAACCCTCCTCTAGATTTATTGGTATGATATTTGAGAGAAGCTAGAGTATGGTAACGGTCACAGGTGATGGGGCAATCGAAAGAATTTTGATGATCACAGTTCAAGAGCTAAGAGATCAGTCTCCACTCTAATCCCAGATGAGTCCTGATCAACTTAAAGCTTTGATCTTGCGTTTTTCACATCATCGAAAATGATCATCACCTTTCCAATCACTTTCCGATCTTTGATGGCAGAAAAGGCAAGGCTGGCCTGTCATGGACAAGTAATTAAGTATATATATCAGATCTCTTTCATTATGTATAGTAAATACTACAGCAATCAACCAAAAAGATCATGTTTTCAGCAAAAACTGTGGAGCAGAGAAGAACCCGAACCAATCACCCTTGTTGACGGGTTACATGTCATCTACTACCCTGGACTTAACGGCGTAAAAGCATATACTATTAAAGGTTGTTTGAAAAAGAGCTTCTAACCTCTGATAAACGGTAAGTATGAGAAATGTGGATACGAATCAAGCCCCTTGCCATCCATGAAAGTAACTCCTTGAGAGAATCTTCAAGCACAGCAGGTCGATGAATTTTGTAGCTACCCCAGTACAGTCCATGTACAGTCCAATTCTGTAAGAGATCAGACATTTATACAACAGTAATTTGTAAACCATCTAATGAAGTTAGAACGGAATAATATCGGTGGTGAAACTAAATACTGCTCTTGTTATAAGAAATTAACAAATTATTTCGCTTCAGACACAGTTTCTTCGCAGGAACCAAAAACAAGAATTCTCTGCGCATTCTAGTAACATATTACCAGCTAAGTGGCAATCAACTCTTGTTCTCCTTTTGATATTTTGAATGTTAATAAAGCCAAGAATCAAGAACCAACAAGTAAATTGAATTGATCATGTAAAATTTCGATATGAGAAGAATATATAGCATGGTTTGGAACTCGAAAGAATTGAGTACGAAACATGTACCTTAACGAGAGCAATATTAGCAGGGATGACAGGAACCTCTCCACTTGCAAAGCCAATGACCAAGATTTGAGCTCCCCAATTCAAAAGCTTCATCGATTCTTTCGTAAGCTTGCCTCCAACAGGGTCATATAAAACATCAACTCCTTTTAGCTTCCTTGCCTTGAGAAACTCCTTAACACTTGCGATAACATTCTCCTTGCTCGCGTCTACTACATGATCGACGCCCATTGACTTCAAATATTCTACCTTTTCAATTCCCCTGATATCCAAAACACAAATCAAAGTTTCAGGTACAAGATAACGCTATTTTCTCTAAGAATTCATCGAATAAAGGAATCAAGTACCTAGCTACAGCAACCACAGTTGCACCACAAACTTTCCCAATTTGAACCGCGGCAAGGCCAACACCCCCAGCTGCACCAAGAACTAGCAAAACCTACACACCAATCAACAAAAACACAACACATTGCTCGAAAATTCAAACTCTCACTTGCAGACATTGGCATTTTCTTCGAATAGACTTTTATCTTTTCGTAAACTATTCACATTAACGAAAAACAATTCGCTAAAAGATAAAATAACACACTTTACTATCAGTATTAAAATACCTGTCCGCGTTGCAACTGAGCCCGATGAACAAGAGCCACATGTGAGGTTCCAAACGCAACCGGAAGCGCAGCAGCAGCCACCAAATCACAGTCCTCCGGCACCGGAAACCTTTCATTATACACACACATATATATCAGATAAAATTGAAGTACAAAAAGCTTCAAATTTTGAAAAAAAAGTCACAGTTTTTCAATTATATTTATTGTTTTAAAACATTCAAAATCCGATTTTTCGATCCTAAGGCAACGTGTCAAGATGATCATTTGAAGAAATAAATAAGAGCAAGTGTGTAGTTACTAACAGATCGGACTGATCGGCAACGATGAATTCGGCGAAGGATCCGAGGGCGGCGAAGCCGCAGACGGTGTCTCCCACCTTGAACTTCGAGACGGAGGGACCCACCGCGTGGACGACGCCGGCGTAGTCGGAGCCGGGGACGAAAGGCAGAGGCGGTTTCTCCTGATATTTCCCCTGAATTTGGAGGTAATTGGCGTAATTCAAGCTGGTGGCTTTCACCTTCACTCGAACGGCTGTCTGAGATCCAAGCTCCGGGATCGGCGCCGCTTTGCTCACCACAATCGGCGAGTTTTGATCGTCGACCGTTGGATCACCGAGTTTTGTACACATTAAAGCCTCCATTTTTGTTTTTTTCACGACGGAGAAAACGAAAAAGAAACTCGAAAGTCAAATTACCAGAGTTAACAAATTGGATGACAATGATGATAAGAACCGAAGACACCGAAAAAACGACATCGTATCTCGTCACTGTTCTTTGTACGAGGATCAGACTGAAATTCCATTTTTTTAATGCTGACATGTCAGAACACATCAGTAAATGGTGGCTGACGTGCTATGGAACATCATCCCCTTTGCTGACATGCCAGGCACATCAAAGAGCATCGGATGATATGTTTCGACACATCAGCTAGTGGTGGATGACATGGAATGAAACGTAGGCAAAAGTAACTGACGTGCCTGAACACATCAGTGAGGAGTGGAAAAATCCTTTTATTTATTTTTATTTTTTTCATATAAATGTAAAAATCGTCATATACATATATAACTTTAAATTCAGTGACCCACATGCAAGGAACTGATATAACTTTTATCAGTTCGAACTAATAATAGAATTTCTGTATATATATATATATACACACATGATACGTTTATCGAGTATATTTTGATCATCATTGTCATCATCATCGTCCACATCCAAGTTTTTCATGGTGTTTGAGAATAACGTTATTAATACTCTTGATAGAGGTGTGCAAGATCTCCAATCAATCCAACATGATCCATTGGTTAGATCAGATCGGATCGGATCTTAGATTTCCATGTAGAAATATAATTATAATTAGAAATCTACATGGAAATTTGTTAATCCACTAGATCTGTCAAAATATAAAGCGTATTTATATTGGACCAATTTATTTTATGTTAATTTTATTTTAAGCATCGTATGAATAAATAATTTGATTTATTTTATGAATGTTTTAAATTTTATTTATTAAGAATTACTTCATATGAACCCGATCCATTAGATTGGATTGGATCGGATCGTGTTTAAGTAATTTACAATTAGATCAAATTGGATAAAATCTAATTATAATTGTATCGGATCAGATTGTAATTTCTTCAATCCAATTGAATCAGATCAAATCTCAAATCATGACAAATCTAATGGATTCGATCCGCCGCACATCCCTACTTCTTGAGTAGTAACATATTGTTTATATTGCTAAAGATTTATGCTTTTGCATTGCAGCAAAGAATCATCAAAGGACAAAGAAATTAGCAATATATTGCTGTGCAGCTCATTAAAGAATCAGCACTTCAAGATAGAGGTTTCACTTTTCATTTGTAGCTCATACACTCTCATTTCTTGGACATTAAAAGACAAGGTAGAGGTTGCAATATTGTCTTTTGCAATTCTTTTTCATTTAGTTTACATCTTAATTACTATCTCTTGTTGTTACATCGGATGTTCTTGTTACTCACTTTGGTTTCATTTATTTTTATTTTATTTTTTTGGTTCTTTTCTCTCAGAAGTTTCTAATTCAACCAGGTAGATGAATCAATATATATACTACTGCGCTTAGCTAGTCTTCTTTTTTCCAGGGTATTGATCGTCTAATACATAACTAGAAGGTATTTGTAATTCTCAGATGAAATAACATGTTTGACGTAGTGTGAAACCACGTAGTTGAAGATTTTATTCAAGAAAGACATATCAATCCTACCTCGACGAGAGAGAAAGAATCAATCGAGTTTGACAGTGTGGTCACGACGAGACAAGGTGGCGGTGATGAAGTTATTGAAGTCCCGAAGTCTATTGAAATGGGCACAATCGAAGTTGAGGTTGGGGAGAGATTTCCATAGACCCTTTCCATTGCTTGGAGATAATACATGTTTGAACGGTGCATTTGGTGTCTAGTTCTAACTTCATCAACGCCACCAACATTAACGGTTCATTAATAAACGTGTATATGTGATCATTATGATTTGTTAAGTTTACTATAATATTATCATTCAGTATATCTTGCGAGAAAGTTTAGAATACATTAGTTGCATCATATATATATATATATCATGTCAACTTCTAATTTTACATAACGTAAAAAAGAGAAAAAAGATTCAAAATACATTGTAGGATGTGAAAAATGAAATATGAGATAGGATGAAATAAAATTGACAAACAACAAATAAATCCAAAGCCAATCCATAAACCCAGTTGTATGTATGAATCAAAAAAATTAATTTTGTTGCAGTGAGTGACAATGGCTGCAGCTTAATTATAACTTATAAGATTCATTGATATATATATATATATATAAAAGTCCCTGTGATATCGACTTCTCGTAGACCTTGGAATCCACCGTCACGCTGCATCAAGCAGATCGTCGATCGGCGCCGGCCGTTGGGTCACCAAGTTTTTTCCACAACTGCTAGGGTCTCCATTTTTATTTTCTTCACGATCGAAGACGAAAACGATTGTAAAAAAAAAACCAGAGTGTACGCGGAGCTTTTTATTTTATTTTATTTTATTTTCCCCAAAAACATATCAGCGTCATGTGAGCATGTCAGTTAAAATGGAAGACGTGTCAAAGCACGACACCGTAGATTGTTGGGGTGTACAGATATATCAATAAAACTGTTAACATGTTTGACCACGTCAGCAGGATTGGATGACGTGTCCGGACACCTGTGAATGACATGGAAGAAAGGCCGGCAAAAGTGACTGACGTGCTCAGATAAAAAAAAAACGTTATAAATATTGAAGGGATACGACGTCGATAATTGAATTGTGTTTCAGACTTTCAGTTGTCATCCAAGTTTTCCATGTTTTTTCGTGAATCGTGATCCACTTCACGTTAGAGCATCCACAATGGTGGTGGCACTATTCAAGACCCATTTATTGCCACATCACCAAAAATGGCTCTTGAATAGTAAAAAATGGGTCTTCTCATTTGGGTCTCATTTATTTGGGTCTCATTTTCCCACAATGGTATTCAATTGAAAAACTAAAAGTGGATCCACTTTTTTAACTTTTTTCCAAACAATCATTACTCTTCTTTAAAATATTATATATATATATATATATATTCAATAACTATTTAACAAATTATGATTAATTTAAAATAATTTTTTCACAACCGAATTACATCAACAATAAAAATAAATATTTAAAACAAAATATTGTATAAGATTAGACATGGCACCGGTTTCAGTTCGGTTGGGTTCCGGTCCGGTTTCGGTTCCGATGGTTCGGGTTCGGGTTCGGTCTCGGTTTTGGTTTCGGTTTCGGTTCCTGTTCCGGTTTCCATTTAGATTTTGATTCCGATTCCGATTCCGATTCCGATTCCGGCTTCGGCTTCGGCTTCGGTTTCGGTTTTAAATTTCGGTTCCAGACTTGGGTTTCGGTTTCGGTTTCAGTTTCATTGAACTAAAATTTTATAATTGAAATTAAATTTATTTATATTTTTTTCATTATATATATAATTATTGAAGTTAATAATAATATATTTAAATTTAAATAATTGAAATATATATATATATTAAATTTATTTATATTTTTTCATTATATATAATTATTAAAATTAATAGTTATATATTTTAATTTAAATTATATAAATAAATAAAAAATATATATATATATATATATATATATATATATATATTTAGGGGCCCAACCCAATGATTGGGAAGTGTTGGGAACCCAACCCAATCATTGGGCAAGACCCAAATTGAGTTCCAAATGTGGAACCCAATTTGGGTCTACTTGGGTGGGCCCCACATTTGGGTCTCATATTTTGGGTCTTAATTGACACCATTGTGGAACTAAAAGTGGATCTAAAATGGGTCTTCTTCATTTGGGTCTTGAATAGTACCACCATTGTGGATGCTCTTAGCAGTCTCATTTTCAAACTCCCAAATTTTCCCACAAAGAATCCAGCTTTACTTTTCACTCTCAACTCTTCTTCTTCCTCCTCCACCACCACCACCACTCCTCGCTGTGTTCAACTCCTTCTTCTCCGCCGCCCAACTCCGACCCAGTTTCCATCACTAATTTCGCTCCGGACAGGACCCGGGACCACCGCAAAATTGTTAGAGTTGCCTGGGAAAAGCTTGTCAGATTCCTTAAACAGCGATTTATGTGTGATGATGATCACCATCAATATTGCTTGTAGTTACGGTAGATGAGTGGCCCTGTAATTATCAAAGAAGCAAGCGAATCAGATCGTCGATCGTCGATCGTCACCGCTGTTGAAATACTAAGTTTTTTCCACAGCTACTAGCAGCTATCAGAGTCTCCATTTTTATTTTTATTTTTTATTTTTTAATATATAAACTCAATTCTGGAAATTTTGTTCTCATTTTATGATTGATTGATTAGTATGACTAACTTGATCAAGCTCTCTATATGATTTCGATTTTTTATATTTTCTCAATTCGTATTGTTAGCTTTATTGTGTCGTTTTGAATTATTTTTACCATATGCGTTTTCATTTATTAATTTCACAAAGGGGAGAAAATTCCATATAAATTAGAAGGGAGGTGCACAACTGTTTTTCTTGGGAGGTGATGTGCTATACATAATACACTTTGGGCTCGTTTGGCATACGGTATTGTATTGCACTGTATTATCATTAATATGAATTTGTGTTTGGTAATGCACTGTATTATATTGTATTAAGTTATTCCAATGACTTTATTAAAAATATTTATATTAAAAATATAATTTTTTTGACTAGTTAATAATTAATTTTAAATATCCTTACCATGAATAAATCAATAAATATTTTTATATAAAAAATCAATAAATATTTAGTTTAATTAAAAAAAATTAATAAATAATATTTATATATATAAAATAAATATTTCCTATATAATTTTGAGATTATAAAAAAAATATTAACAACATAACACATATTTCAATAATATTTCATATTTGTTGAAAAAAAAAAGAAGTGTTTTTTTCTAATACTATATAACCTAATACCATCAAATATAATGTATTAGTTAATACGATATTTGCTGTATGTATTGTATTATTTTAGTATATTTTAATTGTCTAATATAATACAATACAGCAAAACAATCGGGACCTTGATGTTTATAAAGTTTAATTTTACAAGTATTAACATACTCAATTAGAAAAGAAAAAAAAAATATGGGTTAAACTAAATTAATTTAAATTTATGATTTAAAATTTTAACTTTAATTTCTCACAGAGTCGTATACTCGTATGGTTTTAATCTGGTTAAGATTTGAATGAAACATAGGTGGTGGTTGCAATGTTAGAAGTTAAATTGAAGTGATAGCTATTAGCTAGTCTGAAAATTTCAATCGATGAGTCACTGTCACTGATGACCACTTAACCCAGAGAAAATCAAAAGATGTGAATCAAAATCTTTTTGAAAAGTGAATAGTTTTGAAAAGAGAGTCACCTTGGAAACAGAGAAAATCAAGACAATATGAATCAAAATCTTTTTCAAAATCAAAAGGATTTTGTTTGCTCTGTTTCACACGATGTCATAAACTCATAATTATCAAAATTTTGCTTTTCTGATAATCCACTGTTACATTGTTGCTTCACATTTTTTTCTTCAGAATAATTAATTAAAGAAATGTTAAAATATTCCCTTAATCAAGAAAGAAAATATCGGTATCGGTATCCATATCGGGTTTCTAAATTTATGGATATATCAGGGATATTATCGATATCGATATCGATGGATATTCGGTAAAAAAATAAAAAAAAATGATGGATATTTACATCTAAATTTTAGAATTTTTTTTTTGAAACTTTATGACAAACTTAAACAAATAATTATACATCAAATGAATCATATTTCAATGATAAATTAGCATAGTTATAAGTTTATTATAAATTATAACATTGATAGAGTCTGTATATAATTTTTAAAATTGAGTATTTAATAAAATAATATTTTGTTTCACTTTTACAATATTATATACAATATAAAGAGATTAAATATTTAATAAACAAAATTATCATTAAAAAATATATATAGTTCCATACTTTCAATATTCTATTATAAATCATGATTCATACATAATAATATATTGCATGTTTGAAATTTAAAACCAAAATAAATTCCTTGCTGGCTCAAATACATAGGATACATTTCTATCTTGATTCGAACAATAATTTTTCCAGGAAAACGTGCTAGCATAGTTTTCAAGGTAGTTATTAATATATCACACGTATATTGCTTGATCTCTTCTAGTTTGGATTTACCCAACTTGGTGGATATTGTTGATCTGCATGCATAGGTATTGCATATGACATTTGTGGAGAAGGATAATCAAATATACTGCAGCCACCATAACTACCATAATATAGTATATGAGAACCTGACATTGTTAGCGAATCACTCAAAGAATTATTTTCTGTGTTCATACTCATTGAGGAGAGAGACATATTCAAAGAATCTTCATCAATCTGACTTGTTCCTCCATGTTATCTACCATGATTTTGATCAAAATTATCTGCATGAGCATCCCAACATGTTAGTTGCACTAGCATTCCAACATGTTGCACCAGCATCCCAACCTTCGGCACGAACATCCTAACTTGTTGCACCAACATCCCAACCTCTTGCACCAGAATCCCAACCTCCTCTATCATCTCCATCATCTCCATCATCGTTTCCTCCACTATTTCCATCAGAGGTATGTTGGTCATCAGAAGAGCTGCTAATAGTAACTCCACGATCTACACCAACTTCTGCTCTAATCACTTGTTTAACATTTATTCTCATGTCTCGAGCATGAGAATCAATTTGTGGATCATGATTTCCCTCATCATCATCCAAATAGGCAGGTCTAACCCAGTCAAAAAAAGGATTCTCATTGTTGTCCCCTGTTTCAACAGCTACTTGAAGTAGATCCATAAAATCAGTTTCATCTCCATATCCCTAATTTTCAACTTCATATTATAATAACAATAAACAAGTTGTTCAAGCTTAGAATGGGTATGACGGTTTCTTTGTTTTGTATGGATTAAAGCAAATGTAGATCAATTTCTTTCGCATGCAGAAGTTGATGCTGTTTGTGACAATACGCGAACTGCTATTGCACGCAATGATGGAGCACAATCTCCATACATTACCAACCAATCAGCTGCAATAAAAATTATTAAGTATTATAAGTATGAATACCATTTCAATGATATTATTATTTATTATTATTACATAGATTTTTGTAATAAAACTTATATATCTGGTTGCATTTTGCTTATAGCTGCTCGTTCACTAAAACTTTTTTTTCCATCCTTAAAGTATATGAACAACATTCATGACTCATGAGATCAGTATGCAAATAATATATATATATATATATATATATATATATATATATATATATATATATGAGTATATGACACAATACTTTCATGCAAAGAAGTTATAATAGTGGAATTATAAAATTGATTTGTAAGTTGTAAGTTGTAACTTTTTACCTCATTTCCAAAATTAACAATCCATGCAGCTTCAGGGTCTAATTGCGAATAGACTATATGTACGGTTTTCAAAAGATCTGAATTATCCCCAATATTGTCTCTATATTGGTACTTTGGGTTCAAATCAGATTGCTTTCACAATCTTTGTCAAATTCTATTTCAGTAATTATACTATTGGCTATTGTGTTTGAAAATTTTATAAATTTGTTAATGCTTATTTTAAAATAATTTCCAATATAAATTATTTGAACAATAATTTAAGTGTTTAAGATTATTATTTTTTTTTTAAAATTTTTTTTTGTAAAATATCCCTGGATTTCGGGATGAAATTCACAATATTTTGGGAATATCGGGATATTTCGGGAATATCGAGAGATTTTTATAGATATTTTAAAATCGACCGAATATTTTTTTTACATTGGATATTACCCTTGTTTTGATATCGGTCCCTCCAAAATATGGATATATCAGTGGATATGTCGATATTACAAACCCTGCCCTTAATTATTAGAATTTATAACACATGTTAATGTTTTTAATATATATATATTTTAAAAAGATTTCTTCAGAATAATTAATTAAAGGTCTATGGAAATCTCTCCCCAACCTCAACTTCGATTATGCCCATTTCAATAGACTTCGGGATTTCGATAACTTCATCAATGCCACCTTGTCTCGTTGTGACTAGACTGTCAAACTCGATCGATTCTTTCTCTCTTGTCGAGGTAGGATTAATATGTCTTTCTTGAATAAAATCTATAACTACGTAGTTTCACATCGTATCAAATAAGAAGTTGTTTCATTTAAAAATGACAGATACCTTCCTCTCCCTAAGAAACTAGTTATGTGTCAGCCGATTAATAACCTTGTAAATCACACAATAAAAGATTAAAAGATGAAATAGAAAGAGAAGAAAACGAGTGTATCAAACATGAAGTCATGGATATTGTGTTTGGCTTTGGTTAGCTTGGTGGTGGCAAACCAAGTCCAAGTTGGTGCAGCCAGAATCGTAGCTGTACTTGACCCATGCAATCTGTCTGGTTCTGGTGCAAGCTAACGAATATAGTCGTGGCTGTTTTAGTATTCACCGCTGCCGTCATGGCTGAGCCGATCATGTTTGAACAATCAAGGCTAGGGATGGCAACGGGTCAGGTTCGGGCGGGTTTTGCAAAATCCAAACCCGCAAAACCCGCACCCGTGAAATTTTTTATCACCCACGCCCGCCCGCGAACCCGCGAAAATAAATGGTTTCGGGTTCGGGTTTCAGCCGCGGGTTTTATATGGGTTCGTGGGTTTGCGGGTCACACCCACCAACCCGTAAAATATATTAATTTATAAATATTTAATATTTAATTATATTTATTTATACAATATAAAACTCACCTTTATTTATAATATATCATGAAGAATTACAAATACAAGTGTATTTCTTAGTTGAGACAAGAGGCAAAGTACATTATATATATATAGCTAATGATAGAACCTTGCACTTTTGTTTTGAGAAGATTAATGCTACAAAATCTAAAAATTCTAACAAAACATATTTGAGAAAAGTTGAAATATATATATATATATTCTTTTTTTAGAAGATTAAGGTTACAAAATCTAAAATATATATTTGAGATAAGTCGAAAAGAAATATATATATATATATATATTTGAGATATGCTATATGTATATGCACACAATAAATATAATTATTTGTTTTAAAAAATAAAAGAAAAAATTGATTTCTAAAAAATATCTAAAATAAATTAATGTTATCTTTATATTTATCAAAATATCACTTATTGGATGGAATGACCATTAGTGTAACAATATTTATCAAAAATGATTATTTCTAAATCAGTTCCCTATCCGGTTATCATTTTGATAGTGGTTGCAAAATTTGATGTCTTCTAGGGTAATTCTAATTTTAATTATTGTCAACGAAATTTAAGAGAGGTTTGTGCAAAAAAATGACTATCCAATTTTCCTTAAAATTATTAAATCTGATTTCAAATTTCAAAGTTTGATAGGAAATGAATAGTCATGTCAACAATCAATCATCAATTAATGCGAATAATAAATTATTGAGTTTAATCGTTTATTTTGATTTCTTATTTTTATAAACCGAACAACCCTTAAAATTAAAATTACTCTCTCACTCTTCTCTTCTCTTCAACTCCGGTCACTCTTCTTCTCCATTGAAAAGCTTGTCTTGTTTAAAATGCCAGGTAAGGTATGTAGTTTCCTGCTCTCTTGCTAAATACTTCTTTGTATTTATATTTTTACCCCCCAAAAAGTAGATTTATTTATTTTCACTAAAATTTGTCACGAAAATTGTTTTTATTGTGACAAATCTGTATCAGTTAACTGATTTGTCACCAAGATAGATTTATTACGAAATTTTTTTGGATTTGTCAAGAAAAATGGCTGTTGATTTGTCACGAAAAATGCTTCCTTCGTGACTAATTCAACTGATTTGTCACGAAAAATCGTTGTTGATTTTTCACAAAAAATGTTTGGATTTGTCACGAAAAATGCTTGCTTCGTGACATACCCAACTGATTTGTCACGAAAAATGTATGGATTTGTCACGAAAAGTGCTTACTTCGTGACAAATATTTCCAACTGATTTGTAACGAAATATGGTTCTTGATTTGTCACGAAAAATCGTTGTTGATTTGTCACAAAAAATGTTTGGATTTATCACGAAAAATGTTTGCTTCGTGACATATCCAACTGATTTGTCACGAAAAATATTTGGAATTGTCCCGAAAAATGGTGTTGATTTGTCACGAAAAGTGCTTACTTCGTGACAAATCCAACTGATTTGTAACGAAAAATGATTCTTAATTTGTCACGAAAAATAGTTGTTGATTTGTCACGAAAAATGTTTTGATTTGTCCCGAATTATGGTGTTGATTTGTCATGAAAAGTGCTTACTTCGTGACAAATCCAACTGATTTGTAATGAAAAATGGTTTTTGATTTGTCACGAAAAAATTGTAATGATTTGTCACGAAAAGTACTTATATCTTAACAACTCCAACTGATTTGTCACGAAAAATGATCAATGTTGTTGATTTGTCACGAAAAAATGCTTACTTAGCGATAAATCAGTTGAATTTGTCACGAAATATGGTTAATGATTTGTCATGAAAAACGGTTGTTTATTTTTCATGAAAAATGTTTACTTCGTGACAAATCAGTACAACAATGCTCACTTCTATTGATTTGTCACGAGAAATTGTTGTTGTATCGTGACAAAAATCACTAAAAAAATTATTTTTTAAGTAATAAACGAATTTTCTCGAAAACTAATTGTTTTTCTGGAAAAAAATCGTTTGTAATGAGAGTTTATTATTGACGAAATAATTTATTTTTTCGAAAATTACTTACTTATTTTCACTAAAATTTGTCACGAAAGTTAATTTTTGATTTGTCACGAAAATTGTTTTTTGTCCTGACAGTTCTGTTCCTTACTTCATGACAAATTTGTATCAGTTAACAGATTTGTAACCAAGTAAGATTTGTTACAAATTTTTTTTGGATTTGTCAAGAAAAATGGTTGTTGATTTGTCATAAAAAATGCTTCCTTCATGATTAATCCAACTGATTTGTCATGAAAAATGTTTGGAGTTGGCACGAAAAATGGTGTTGATTTGTCGCGAAAAGTGCGTACTTCGTGACAAATTCAACTGATTTGAAATGAAAAATGGTTCTTGATTTGTCACAAAAATGCTCGGGTTTGGGTTTGTCATGAAAAAATTATGATGATTAGTCATGAAAAATGGTTGTTGATTTGTAAAGAAAAATACTTATATCGTGACAACTCCAAATGATTTGTCAAGAAAAATACTTATATATATCGTGACAACTGCGAATCTCTGGCTAATTTGGAATTGTTTTCCTATTTTATGGCAGATAAGGAGATTACTGATCCTTTGACAGCATCGATTGAAAGCGTTACTGAGAATGCAACCGTGGAAACAAATACTTGCGATGAACAATCAATACAACATTCATAAAAATTGAATGGTCATATATTACTTGCGATGAACTAAAAGAAAACTGACCATCCTGTCTGCACCAGTGTGCAGGCCAACATATGACCTCCAGACAAGCTCTCGGGGCATGGAGAACTTGGATGATTTGATTTCTTTTTCTTTGGTTTTAACGTGAATTCTGGTCTAGGGCCATGGCACCAGGAAGATAAAAAGGAATCAAACATGAAGTCATGGATATTGTGTTTGGCTTTGGTTAGCTTGGTAAGTTGGTGCAGCCAGAAGCATAAACCCAGCTGTTCTTGACCCATGCAAACTGTCTGGTGGTTCGGCACCAGAGTGCGGTGGTGGTGGCCTGAACAAGCAAGCTCCTCCTCAGCAAGCTAACGAATACAGTCACGGCTGCTCTAGTATTCATCAGTACTGCCGTCATGGCTGAGCTGATCATGTTTGAACAATCAAGAACGGATCCCTGGAATAACAGTTCATTAATAATTGTGTATATGTGATCATTACGAATTGTTCGCCTTTGTATCACACCATGGTTCATTAATAATAGTCAAGTTTACTATAATATTATCTTGTTCAATCTTTATCTTACGAGAAAGTTTAGAATATATCCGTTTAACCATCTAATGTTACATATATATATATATATATATATATATATATATATATATATATACGGAAATTATCCTATCAATGCATCCTGATAGAATTATATAAGGACATTGAATGTGAGCCACTCGTTTTACATATTTTGACTTGGTAGGATGTGAAAAATGAAAATATATAACATAAAAAAGAGAAAAAAGATTCAAAATATATTGTAGGATGTGAAAAATGAAAAAATACATAGGATGAAATAAAATTGACAGACAATAAATGAATCCAAAGCCAATCCATAAACCCAGTTGTATATATGAATCAAAAAAATAATTTTGTTGCATTGAGTGACAATGGCCACAGCTTAATTATAATATTCATTGATGTATATAACTATACAAGTCTCTATGATATGGGCTTCTTGTAGACCTGGTAATCCACCGTCACGCTCCATCAAGAAGATCTTCGATCTTCGATTGTCGAATCACCAAGTTTTTTCCACAACTACCGGAGTCTCTATTTTATTTTCTTCGAGAACAAAGATGAAAACGGCAGTTAAAAAAAACCAGAGTGTGTACGTGAGAGCTTTTTATTTTATTTTCTCTAAAAACACATCAATGTCAAATATGACGTGTGTGTGCACGTCATTTAAAATGGATGACGTGTTCGAACACGTCATCGTAGATTGTTGGGTATACAGACATATCAACAAAACTGTTTACATACTTGACCATATCAGCGAGATTGGATGCATGTCTAGACACATGTGGATGACGTGGAAAAAAACAATGGCAAAAGTGACTGACGTGCTCAGACATGTCAGTGAG
This sequence comes from Acer saccharum, assembly GCA_030490815.1. NCBI lineage: Eukaryota > Viridiplantae > Streptophyta > Magnoliopsida > Sapindales > Sapindaceae > Acer > Acer saccharum. The sequence continues at coordinate 2,304,112 of CM059878.1, forward strand.
GAGTGGAAAAAAAAAAAAGTCGTTGAAGAGATACGACGTCGTTTATTGAGTTGTGTTTCAGTCGTCATCGTAGTTTTTCATGATTTTTTTCGTGAATCACGATCCTCTTCACGAACACAGTCTCATTTTCAAACTTCCAAATTTTCCCACAAAGAATCAACCTTTACTTTTCACTCTCAACTCTTCGGATAGGACCCGGGACCGCCATAAAATTGTCAGAGTTCCCTGGGAAAAACTTATTAGGTGGTCTCACTCTTGGAGGTCAAAGGCCAAAACTGACATACTCGAACACACTAAAAAGGTCTCTTTTTTCCTTTTAATTTTATATGTAAAAATTTTTTTTGATGGTTGATATGAATTTTAATTTGTTTTTGCAGTTCTAATATGGTGTTTATAGTATGAAAGTAAATAAAAAATTCCCTCTCATTATCTACATCGCTACATAATATTGACAACTCGTATGTTGGGTCATTTAGAAATGTTGTAAATCAACGATGTTCATTCAGTTTTGACAATATCATAAGTTCTAATCATCGCACCACATGTGTTATAGTAGCACGACCTGTATCTTTAAATACATTGGGCTTTAAAATACAACCCAGCCTTAGGGCTCATTCAAATAACAAAAAGGCCCAACGAGGGCCCAAACATACGTGTTCACTCAAGATTGAAGATAAATAAAAAAGGAAACAAAAAAAAAAAAAAAACATGTTCTCTCTGAAGTCTCTCTCTGCAACAAATGGTAGCTTCATTGGAGTCACAGCTGTTGTTCTTCAACCCAATATTGACCGCAAAAAGCTCTCACTCAAAACCCCCACTTCACGTTCACAGTCTCATTTTAAAACTCCCAAATTCTTCCACAAAGAATCCACCTTTACTTTTCACTCTCAACTCTTCTTCTTCTTCCTCCACCACCACCACTCCTCGCTGTTTTGCAACTCCTTCTCCGCCGCCAAACTCCGACCTGGTTGCCATCACAAATGTCGCTCCGGAAAGGACCCGGGACAGCCGCAAAATTGTCAGAGTTGCCTGGGAAAAGCTTGTCAGGTGGTCTCGCTCTTGGAGGTCCAAAGCCAAAACTGACAGACTCGAACGCACTAAAAAGGTCTTCTTTTTTCCTCTTAATTTTATATGTACAATTGCTTTTCATGGTTGATGTTATTTTTAATTTGTTTTTGTGGTTTTAATATGGTGTTTATAGTATGCAAGTATGTTAAAAGTTTTGATTTTTATCTGTTCTCTTGATTTTGTATGTACAATTGTTTCATGTTTGATATGTTCTAATGATGGTGTTTATGGTATAAAAAATGTTCATTTTTTTAATATAATTTTGTTGGTTTGTTTGTTAGGTGGTGGTGCTTGGTGGAGGGTCATTTGGCACAGCAATGGCAGCTCATGTTGCCAATAAAAAGAATCAATTGGAAGTTTATATGCTTGTTCGCGACCCGCTTGTTTGTCAATCCATCAATGAGACACACCGTAATCCGTGAGTTTTTATGCTGCTAACTGAATCATTCCATACATTGAATAAAATGTACATGATGATAAGGACTTGTGTAATCATACATATTTTTATTCATGTTGTTTATCTTCTATTTCATGATCAGTCGGTACTTCCCGGAACACAAGCTGCCTGATAATGTGATTTCAACAACTGATGCCAAATCTGCCTTGCTTGGTGCTGACTACTGCCTCCTCGCTGTACCTGTGCAGGTCTTTCGAGTTCCTACAATGTTTTCGTTCTTCCCTTGGAAGTTTTGTGATTTTGAAAGCGTTCTATACAATCTTGTATCACATTATATAGTATTAATCTTCACTGGAAATGGAAATAATTAAGTTGTTGTGCTTTGTGTATGAAGTGAAGGTGAATGCCTGAATCTCGACTCTTTTAATGCAGTTCTGTTCGTCTTTTCTGGAGGGCATTGCGGATTATGTTGATCCAGGCTTGCCATTTATATCCCTCAGTAAAGGCTTAGAGTTGAATACACTGAGGATGATGTCTCAGATTATTCCCCGAGCCTTGAAGAACCCTCGTCAACCTTTTATTGCGTTATCGGGTCCTTCATTTGCACCGGAATTGATGAATAAATTACCAACAGGTGACTATTTGTATGGAAAAAACTACACCAGTATAGACATTAAAAGCTATAAGTTCAAATTAATGACGTTTCTGAGTAGTATCGTAGTAGTTGCACTGCTTTTCTGCTTTTGCAGCAATGGTGGTGGCATCAAAAGACAAAAAATTGGCAATTGCTGTGCAGCAGCTACTAGCTTCTAGTCATTTAAGAATTAGCACTTCAAGGTAGAGAATCTTCAATGAATATGAAATGAAAATTTTCACTTCTCTTTTTTAGCTCATACACTCAATTTCTTAGATATTCTACATTTGCCTTATGTTATGTTTCCAATCTGCTTTAGTTTCTCCTGTCTCTTATTAAGACCTTGTTTCTAGGCTAGTGTAGTCTAGGTTTTTGTGGTTTATGCTTTGTTAAATCAAGAACGACACGGATAAAGTGAAGTATTGTGTTCAGCTTGTAACCCCTGATGACTCCAGTGATGTTACAGGGGTGGAAATTGCAGGTGCAATAAAGAATGTTCTTGCAATAGCTGCAGGGATTGTGGATGGGATGAATCTTGGCAATAATTCTATGGCAGCCCTTGTCGTGCAAGGTTGGACAGAGATACGATAGCTGGCAACAAAGGTACATTGTGGTTTCTATACTTAAGAAATTATATCCTGCCTAATTTATTTTCAAGTCGTTACACTTTAGTAAATACACACGATACCGTACAAACATCAACATTTGTATAAGCTAGAAGCTTATACAAAATTTGACAGGTTTTATAAACACAATCCATTTTTTTTTCCCCACTTGCTTGGAAAAGAAGATTACTACCTCCAGTTCTAGCTAGAGATGGATTTCGACGGGGCTATGCCATGAGAGAAGTTAGGAAAAAAAAAAAAAAAAGGTTTTTATCGGTTAACCTGTATTACACGTAGATGCCTTGAAATTTATAGGGGACATTTGATTTTTCATGTTGAATGATGAAATAGACCGTTCTTGTCTTTTCTATTCTACAATTTGTTGATTTTTCATGTTGAATGATGTCTTTTCTATACAAATTGTTACGAGGAGATGAATTAGTATGATTCATGAATTAAGTACCTCAACATGTAGAGCTATCGAGTCATTTTTGATAAATGTTCTTGTTACTCACTTTGGATTCATTTTTTTTCCACCTATAAAACAAGATATGATGTGTTTTAATGTTATGTTTCATTTTACTGTATAAATTAAAGATTGATATGAAATTGAGAGCTCAATTAGCAGCCGATCAATATTAAATTCCAATATGGTTAAACTTTTTATGTAATAATTATAAATTATGGTTTTATAATCTATACGTACATTTATCTAGTGAGAAATTTAATTAGATTACTTATGGCATCTATTATTTTGAAAATAAACTAGGAATCAGTAGCGAGTTTAAATTTGCAGACCTAGATGAATATGAGACCTTATATGTTCAAAGCTGATCTGCTTATGCGTCATACAGATTTTAAATTTTAGAAATTTTTATGCATCCAAATTTAGAGTCCTGCATTCTTACATGGAGGTTTTCCCGGATCCACAAATTCTTTATGTAACAACCAAATATAACAAAAAGTAGTACCAAGTTCAAATTGGAAAACAAGCAAGCAACTACTTATAAATATTATAACAATATCACAATCAAATTCAAGATTAAAACCTACGGGTTTATCTCAAGCATATCATCACACGCCTTTTGCTCTGCTGCCTTTCGCTCCATTCAACTCTATTTGTGCCTGCAAACATGAAGGAGCATATGTTATATGTCTAAACCCGATATGAATTTTGTCTACATATCAAGGGACTTTGTACCCAATATGAATTTTGTATACAATATCTTCGAAAATAATGAGCTGAATATAAGTAGCTAGCTTATTTTTACAGTAGCAGAATTGTTTTACGATTAAAAGAATGAATTGTACTTACTAATCAATTTCTTCTTCTGCGTCTTCCGGTCAGTCTTCCCACCTTTCTATCAATCATGTTCACAATCCACTCTGGTTTTCCTGTTGATAATACAATATACCCCGTTGACAAGCCAATCACCACTCCACTTCCATAACCCATCAAACTCATTTTCCAATCAAACCAGCTCGCAGTATCCTGTTCATCATCTGGTTCGGATTCTGGTGTGTCACCATTGCTACATTTTTCTGACAACGGAAAGTCGCACAAGCCCAAGTTCCCGATATAGCTATCATTTGGAAACGTACCAAATTGGTTCCCTTGAGGTATATGTCCCACGAGCTGGTTGTACGAGAGGTTTAGAACCGAAAGAGCCGTCAAACTTGTCAATTGATTAGGAATCTCTCCCTCAAGTCTGTTTGAAGAAACGTCTAATGATTCCAGTTCTGTCAGATTCTCAAAGGATAATGGAATATGACCGATTAGATCATTATGAGAAAAGTTGAGGACTTTGAGAAATTTCAATTTTCCAACTTCATCTGGAATTTGTCCACGAAACTTGTTGCTTGACAAATCTATAGTTGTGAAAATGGTTAGGATTTTCTCCATATGGATATCAACTCCTTTCATTGTCACTAGTATAGAATATCGGTAAGATGAATCTCTAGCAATGACATCGTCCATGTATTGCGACTCTCCTCCAGCTTCACTAATATTCATCATGGCTTTGAGCTTTCCGAAATACTTCATCGGCAAAGAACCGTCAAAATTGTTTTTTGAGAGATCAAGTATTCTCAACTTAGAGAAGGAATTCTTTGCCTTAGAATCTCGTAAAGAACCAGAAAATTTATTGGAACGGAGAACAAGAACCTGCAGCTCTGGAAGGATTCCTAACCAATGCGGAAAGGTATCATTTATCTTGTTATTACCAAGATCTAGAACTTTGAGCGCTGTACAATTGACGAGGGACCGGGGTACAGGCCCTTCAAGATCATTGTTGTTGAAGTTCAAGGTCTCCAAATGATTGCCTTCTACAAATGTATCAGGGATGGTGCCACTCATGTTGTTATTGGAAAGATCAAGCACCTGAAGGGATGTCATATTGCGGATACAATGAGGTATCTCTCCGTTCAAGTTGTTATTACCAAGATCTAGAACTTTGAGCGCTGTACAGTTGACGATGGACCGGGGTATAGGCCCTTCAAGATCATTGTTGTTGAAGTTCAAGGTCTCCAAATGATTGCCTTCTGCAAATGTATCAGGGATGGTGCCAGAAAAACTATTATTCTGCAGATCCAGCATTCTGAGAGAACTTTTAATGTTTCCCATGCATTCTGGAATGGTGCCACTCATGTTGTTATTGGAAAGATCAAGCACCCAAAGGTCAGTCATATTGCAGATACAATGAGGTATCTCTCCGTTCAACTGATTTTTTGAGATTAATAATGCTCTTAATCCAAGCGGTAGGACATGAGGAAGTTTTCCTTGTAGCAAGTTGGAACGGAGGTCAAGAATTTCAAGACTATTCTGAATGGGAAGTTGCTCGATGCTTCCTGTGAGGAAGTTGTGGGACAGATAAAGATGGTTCAAAGTGTCCTTCCCCATATCGCACATCCAGTTGGGAATCGTACCATGGATTTTGTTGTCAGAAAGGTCCAGCCACCATAGATTGGGTGGAGCTTCGAAGGAAGAGTTGACTAATTTGATTGTGCTACCTAATGATGATAAATTATTATGGGAAATATCGAGAACAGCAAGATTTACCAGTCTTTTTGGAAACATGTAAGGCCCTAGAATTCCACTGAAATTGTTTGAAGAAAGTGAGATTTTTGTCAGATTCTCAAGTTCAAAGATTGAACTTGGGATCGAGCCATGTAACCTGTTATTATCCAAATGGATGTACTGCAACGAGTTACTCAGATTTTCACCAATGTCTATTGCCTCAAGTTGATTAAACCTGAGATCAATATAGCTTAATAGTGGTAGAGTAAACAAGCTAGACGGTATGGTCCCATTCAGAAAGTTGTTATTTAATACAATTTTTGTTAAACTTCGAAGCTCACTTAAAAAAGAAGGAATCGGACCGGAGAGCTGATTTATTGAGAAATCTAAAGATTGAAGTTGCATTAAGTTGACAAAAATTTCTGGAATTTCACCAATGAAATTGTTGACCGAAAGATCAAGCAAACTAAGATTACAAAGATTTGAAAGAGATGACGGGATATTACCAGTGAAATTGTTGTCTGAAAGATCAAGCTCAATAAGATGATGAAGATTTGAAAGAGATGACAGGATATTTCCAGTGAAATTGTTATGTAACAGATACAAATATCTAAGTTGTGTAAGGTTACCTATAGATGCAGGAACAGATCCAATGAATTTGCAGAAATACAAATCCAAATGCGTTAAAGACTTTAGATTGCCGATGGAATCAGGTAATCGTCCTGAGAAGCTGGTGGCAGAGACATCCAAATGCGTCAAAGACTTTAGATTGCTGATGGAATCAGGTAATCGTCCTGAGAAGCGGGTGAAAGAGACATCCAAAATCTGGAGGGGACTGCTCCAGTTAACCTCTGGAAAAGATCCTTTCAATTCGAGATTGATGCTTAAGTCGAGGACTTGTAGGTATGGAAGGAGAAAGAGGGTGGAGTTGGAAGGGATGGTACCATTTAGGCCGTTGAAACGGAGATCAAGGCCAGTGACATGACCCTTGCCCATATCATCACAAGTGACTCCATTCCATGAGCAGCAATCAGTATCCTCCTCCCACTGTTTCACAACAGAATAATCGCTGGTATAGGTAAAGAGTTGCTTAAATTGGAGTAAAAGAGAAGCTTGGTCATTAGAGCAGAGTTTTGAGTGAGTGAGTGAAGAATGCAAGAGGAAAAGTTGAAGAAACACAAGTTGATAACAACATCTACTAAACCAACCCATTTTTCACACAAATTATGATCGATGGTATTTGGTATATATAGATGAGAAATATGGAGGGCAGCATGGTCGAAATGCATAATAGTGTATGAGACGCAATAATGCAGGTACTGCTAAACCGTGTTTCATGGGGCTAAAAGAGACTGATGATAGTCTTTGTCTTCGTCTTCATAAGCTGCTTTTTTTTTTTTTTTTTTTTATGGAAAGTCATTCAATCAACAATCTACTTTTACCATTCAAATTAAAGTTCTGATTGATTCCATATGCAATAATTACTAAAGAAATTAATGTCTCAATCATCCTCGTCTGTAGCATGTAATATCAATATGGTAGTCTCACACCGTATTCTATACATCTGTCAAAATTCTGAATGTTTGAATATCAAGTGACTAATTTATTTGCAAATTAACTCCAGTTTTTTTAAAGGATTTGACGGAGTTGTGAGCATCGTATGTATTAATTAGACCATGAATATATGCACTGAACTCTGAAGGCTTTACAGACGTATTCTATACATCTGTCAAAATTATGAATATTTGAATACCAACTGACTAATTTATTAATGTCTCCAGTTTTTTTGCAATTTATTTGAATATCAATATGGTTTTTTTTAAATACAGTTCTACCGATTTTATCCCTATTTCATAAAAAGAAAAAAATGAAATATTAAGAGCCAACATGTATAATAGTTAATTGATAAGAAACTAAAATTAAACTTTTCAAAAACAAAAGTAAGAATAAAAATTATTTAATAAAATCAGGAAATTTGAAACCTATATAATAAGGAAATTAGATTTGTTTTAATAAAATCAAATCTGAAAAATCTAATTTTTTTTTTCAACAAAACCAAAACCTAAACACAACTCCCACCATTCATAAAAACAACCACAACCCAAACTTAAATACAACCACAAATCAACAACTAGCACTCAAATCCAAACCTTTTTTTAAATCTGAAAAAAAATTTAAAAAAAAAAAAATGAATTTTTTTATAAAAATCTGGAAAATTTTGAAAATTTCCCAAATCTGAAAATTTTCCTTTAAAAAAAAACCTGAATTTTTTTTTAAAAATTTGAAAAAAAAAAAAAGGAGAAAGAGAAGAAGAAGATGATGATGAACTCGTAGAGAGAGAGAAGATGTGAAAGAGAGAAGAAGGAGGCGTGAGAAAATGTGAGAGAGAGGAAAAAAAATTTGTAAAGAAGGGCAATCTTGTCCAAAAAGTGGATATGTTGACAAAAACAATAAAAATAATAATCATAGACAAAAACAATAAACCCCATAATTTTTTGGCTAGTTATTGAGTTCTCCCATATATATATATAGGGCCAGGATCTATGGCCCTATTTTTTTACACATATTTTGACACACTTTTGTGTCCATTGTATACTTATTATTTGGATGGACAAGTCAGTGTGTACTGACTACTGATATAACTTACATCAGTGCGTTGCATGTAAATCATTAAATTTACATACTTTGGCTTAGTGTGTATGCACTTGTCAATACTTCTCCATAATCAATATATACAACGCACTAATGTAAGTTATATCAGTGCACGTCGACCAGAACAGGACTATATATGTATATATATATATATATATATATTAATTAACACTTATGCTATGTTTGGTAGGGAGGAAAAGGGAGAGGAAAGAAAGGGGTGGAGGGAAAAGTGGAGGGAAAAGGGAAAAGTGTGTGTTTGGTATGGAGGGAAAAATGGAGGGAAAAGAAAAGTGGAAGGAAAAGTGGAGAGAAAAATGGGTGTGGGGCCCACCATTTTCTTTCCTCCCAAAAGTGGGAGGAAATGGGAGGGAAAGAAAAGGGAAAAAAAGAAATGGGGGCCACCATTTGGAAAATTACAATTTTAACCAAAAAAATTTAATATATAAAATATAATACAAGGGTAAAATAGTAAAATTGATAAAATGATCTTTTCTTTCCTTTCTGTTTACCAAACAACACGAGGGAAAATCATTTTTCCTTTCCTTCTTTTTCCTTCCCTCATGTTTTCTATCCCTTCAAATCTTTCCATCCTTCCTATTTTCTTTCCTCCCTACCAAACGTAGCATTAAGCTATGTTTGGTAGAGAGGAAAAGGGAGAGGAAAGAAAGGGGTGGAGGGAAAAGTGGAGGGAAAAGGGAGAAGTGTGTGTTTGGTATGGAGGGAAAAATGGAGGGAAAAATGGAGGGAAAGGAAAAGTGGAAGGAAAAGTTGAGAGAAAAATGGGTGTGGGGCCCACCATTTTCTTTCCTCCCAAAAGTGGGAGGAAATGGAAGGGAAAGAAAAGGGAAAAAAGAATTGGGGCCCACCATTAGGGTAAATTACAATTTTATCCAAAAAAAGTTAATATATAAAATATAATATAAGGGTAAAATAGTAAAATTGATAAAATGATCTTTTCTTTCCTTCCTGTTTACCAAACAACACAAAGGAAAATAATTTTCCTTTCCTTCTTTTTCCTTCTCTCATGTTTTCTATCCCTTCAAATCTTTCCATCCTTCCTAGTTTCTTTCCTCCCTACCAAACGTAACATTAATGTGTCATATCAACTCTAAGCACAGCTAGTTGTGTACCGTATTTCCAAAATGATAAAAAAGTGAATCACGCGTGCTATGCAGGTCCTACAATGCAATGGACTACAAACTAAACCGTGTTTGATGGAGCTAAAAGAGACCGATAGTCATGGTCTTCAATTCAAGACTTGTTTATAAATGCGAAATGCAAAGCTTTTAATTAATTAAATGTATTTCCAATCCATACATGATAAGATTCTTGTTTGTCTGACGAGATGAGGTTGATTCGATAGGAAAATCCCTCACACCACCACAAGGTTTCGGGTTCGAGTCTTCATCCCTCCCAAAAAAACCCCGATTTATGTAATAATATAATATTTAAAAGAAAAATCTTGTTGGTCCTAACTCCTAATTCATTAAATCACAACCTACTTTATTATTATTATTTTTTTATTTTTTTTTTAAATTCTGCTGATTGATTAACCTTTTACCTTTTATGTTATTTAATTAAATTAACGATGACTAATGAGTAATGAGTAATGACTTCAGTTTAGTTAGGGTGAGGATTGAGATATAAATGACTTTGAATCAAATTCTTCTTTTTTGCAATGACTCACCAAAAGTCTGAAACATCCTTGGCTGTAGCCTCACGTTAAATCACACAAATGCTCATCTTTCTCTCTCTCTCTCTGATTAACTCACAAAAAAATGGTTGTGAGTCCAACCAGTAATGTTATATAATAAGATGACCTTCAAATACTGTACCTTTTGGTTAAATAATAACAATCTATTGTCATCATGATGCATGAGATAATAATATAATATTGATGATTTTATGGAAGATTTTGAGTTTTAATTAAACATATTTTTGTAATTAATATATATTATTATATTTCCATTTATTATATATTAGTTAGGTTGTTAATTATTTTATGATTTGATTTTATTAAAACAAATCTAATTTCCTTATTATATAGGTTTCAAATTTCCTGATTTTATTAAATAATTTTTATTTTTATTTTTAGTTTTGTTTTTGAAAAGTTTAATTTTAGTTTCGTATCAATTAACTATTATACATGTTGGCTTTTAATATATATATATATATATTTTTTTTTCTTTTAATGAAACATGGATAAAATCGGTAGAATAGTATTTAGAATATAAAAGAGTTAACACATGTTAATGAGTTATTATGAGTTATATATATATATATTTTCTAAATCATGAGTTATTTGATAATTATTTGTGATGAGTTATTACCATTTTTTTATATATAAATAAAATAAAATAATTTTGAAGCTATATATATATTAACCGATTTAATTGAACATTAAAAGTGTCTATATGATTACTATTAACCTAGAGGGGTGAATAGATTTTTTACCTATATTAATACCGATTTTCAATTAACAACAATTTTGCAAGAGTAATACTATACGTCCCAAATTATGTCTCAAATGATGTGGCACGTGAGGTGTCAACATCATATCAGTTACCATATAATCTCATGATTTATAAGATGCTGACACTTTACATACCACGTCATTTGTGAAAGAATTTGAAAAAAAAAAAAAAATTATGCTAATTTTGCAAACGTACAACACAACTAAATGTACACAAAATGCGGAAAATAAAGTACACGTTTTCGTGGAAACCACCCAACACTTAAAACCATAACCACGGCACTAACTGACCAATTAATTTACTATATAATCGATTAATTATTCACGTTTTTTTTTTCTTAAATAGATTAATTATTCAAGTTGACTCACCTAATCTAACTACTTTTAAACTCAGGGCGGACCGACCTTAAGAGACACCACCTCAAATTTTCAGAAAACCAAATTGATTAAGTGTTAATTAATATATATATATATTAACACTTTGACTGTGTTTGTTACAATGCTATATATAATTCTCTCCTAACGGTGGGGCCATGTGTTGTCCTGTTGTGGTGGTATTATTTAGTCCCTCTCTTTTATTTTTATTTTTCATTCTTTTTTCCCCAGCCTTTTCTCCTTTCACATTATTGCTTTTTTCTGTTTTTTTTTATTTTTATTTTTAATTCAGTTTTTCACTTTTTGGACTAGGACTATTTCTGTGCTAGTCTTTTTTTTTTTTTTTTTTTTTAATATTATTATATTTAAAATATTAAATTTATTTAATCTGATTTAAAAATTAATTTAATATATGTTTTTAAAAATATTTTTAATTAAAACTTAAATGTTATTTTATTTCAAATTAATTTTATTTATTTTTTAAATTTTATTTATTTTTAATTTTATTTTTTAAAATTTATTTTATTGAAAATAATAATTTAATAAATTTTTTTAACCAAATTTAATTTAAAATAGTTTAATTTTTAATTTCTTTGAATTTATTAAAATGATTTTATTTATTTAATATAATTTATACTTACCTCTCACCAAAAAAAAAAAATTTCAATTATTTTTTATCTAATCTCATATTATACCAATCAAGAGACAGTATTATTTTAGTCCAATTTGTACTACACCAAACATGTCTCAGTACTAATTTAATTAAATTCAACCCAATTAAATCCAATCAAATCCTATAAAAATAGTCAAATCTTGTCCAATCCTATCCAATCCAATCCCACGCAACAATGTGCTTGGTGTGCAAGATAAGATTGAACTATTTTTAAGATATGAGATTGAATTGGATTGGATTAATTATAGTGTTTTTCGTGTTTGGTACAATATGAGATTGGACTAAAAATAGTCTATATGTGATGGGGTTGGAATAAACTAATATTTAAATCCGGTTAAATAAATTTAATATTTTAAGTAGTAATAATATAATATAAAATAAATAAAGTATGGGTTACATCCAAAAAAGTAAGAATATAAAATACATAATGGTGTGTAGATTTCCAAAGTAATAAAAAGTGAGTCATGCATACAGGTAGATCCTACAATCAACTTGACTATAAAACGTGTTTGATGGGGAGACTAATGAAGTCTTCGTCTTCATCTTCAAAGGTTAGCTTCTAATTTATACGAGCTTTAATATAATTTATAATATTAATTATATATATATATAGGGGTTAAATTCATTTTTGCCCCTCTAGTTTGATCTAATAGCCAAACTAGTCCCTCGGTTTTCAAAATTGTTTCGTTTGATCCTTCTATCACAATTTCCGTTGAAAAAAAATGAATCTAACGGTGAGAGAGGGTCAAATGACCCTACTGCCCCTAATTTTTGTTTTAAACAAGAGATGAATTTCATCTATATTTTTAAATTTTAAATAAATAAATTATATTCAACTTCATCATTATCAGAACACCAAACCCAGAACACTATATCAACACCCAAAACCAGAAGACATCGACATATAGAAATAAATTACTATAATACAAGTATACAACAATGTCAGCTTGATAATTCAGAAAATCTACACATGTAACCAATTTAGAAATAAATTCTCTCAACTTTCTCTCAACCTCACAACCTTCACCGACTCCGCCCGTCGCCGACTCCTTGCTATGGCAGCGGGGGTCGGCGGCGATGGCGCCCCGGCGGGCGTTCTTTCTCCCTCGCGCTGGGCTGATCCGATCCGGGTGGGAGCCTTCTCCGGTTGCTACGACGGCCCTGGAGCTCGTCCAGCCGTCCCTCTCTTGCCACAGAGCGGGCCTTTTTCCGGATGACTCCGGCAGCTGTTAGATCGGTGCGTTGCATGTAGATCATTAGATTTACATATTTTGGCTTAGTGTGTATGCACTTGTCAATACTTCTCCATAATCAGTATATACAACGCACTAATGTAAGTTATATCAGTGTACGTCGACCAAAACGGGACTATATATGTATATATATATTAATTAACACTTAATGTGTCATATCAACTCTAAGCACAGCTAGTTGTGTACCGTATTTCAAAAATGATAAAAAAGTGAATCACGCGTGCAATGCAGGTCCTACAGTGCAATGGACTACAATCTAAACCGTGTTTGATGGAGCTAAAAGAGACCGATAGTCATGGTCTTCAATTCAAGACTTGTTTATAAATGCGAAATGCAAAGCTTTTAATTAATTAAATGCATTTCCAATCCATACATGATAAGATTCTTGTTTGCCTGACGAGATGAGGTTGATTCGATAGGAAAATCCCTCACACCACCACAAGGTTTCGGGTTCGAGTCTTCATCCCTCCCAAAAAAACCCCGATTTATGTAATAATATAATATTTAAAAGAAAAATCTTGTTGGTCCTAACTCCTAATTCATTAAATCACAACCTACTTTATTATTATTATTATTATTTTTTTTTTTAAATTCTGCTGATTGATTAACCTTTTACCTTTTATGTTATTTAATTAAATTAACGATGACTAATGAGTAATGAGTAATGACTTCAGTTTAGTTAGGGTGAGGATTGAGATATAAATGACTTTGAATCAAATTCTTCTTTTTTGCAATGACTCACCAAAAGTCTGAAACATCCTTGGCTGTAGCCTCACGTTAAATCACACAAATGCTCATCTTTCTCTCTCTCTCTCTGATTAACTCACAAAAAAATGGTTGTGAGTCCAACCAGTAATGTTATATAATAAGATGACCTTCAAATACTGTACCTTTTGGTTAAATAATAACAATCTATTGTCATCATGATGCATGAGATAATAATATAATATTGATGATTTTATGGAAGATTTTGAGTTTTAATTAAACATATTTTTGTAATTAATATATATTATTATATTTCCATTTATTATATATTAGTTAGGTTGTTAATTATTTTATGATTTGATTTTATTAAAACAAATCTAATTTCCTTATTATATAGGTTTCAAATTTCCTGATTTTATTAAATAATTTTTATTTTTATTTTTAGTTTTGTTTTTGAAAAGTTTAATTTTAGTTTCGTATCAATTAACTATTATACATGTTGGCTTTTAATATATATATATATATATATTTTTTTTTTCTTTTAATGAAACATGGATAAAATCGGTAGAATAGTATTTAGAATATAAAAGAGTTAACACATGTTAATGAGTTATTATGAGTTATATATATATATATATTTTCTAAATCATGAGTTATTTGATAATTATTTGTGATGAGTTATTACCATTTTTTTATTCAAATTAAAAAATTACACTAAAAAAAGTTATAGGAAAATTACAATTTTTTATATTTTTTTGTTAATCTATCAGACATGTTTTCATTTTTAGAATATAGCTTTCAGTATATGGTACCAGACGTATTTTTGAATTTCAAAATTGAAACTAAAAATACTGTTTTTATTTTTTTTAAACAGTAAATGAAAAACGTTTACAGGACGTAATAAAAATAGCAAATGAAAAACCCTTATGGGACGTGCCCTAATCAACTACACTCCAACTAAATCGTACGTATTTAATATGTAAGCTGTGTTTGATTGGGATAAAAAAGAGTCCATTTTTGTTCACTCCCCTTTCAAGGGGGGTAATACCCTTTCAAGGGGGGTAAGCATTACCCCCCTCTCAAACACATGACATGTGTCTATGGAGGGGTAAAATTGTCTAAAAATTTACTCTTCTATAGACACATGTTATCCATTTAAGAGGAGGGGTAATGGTTACCTCCCTTGAAGGAGGGTGAGAAAAATGTTCTCGATAAAAAAGACTGATTATAGTCTTTGTCTGTAAATTTCAAAAGCTTCTTTTGGGTACGAAATCCAAAGCTTTAAAAATGTGTTTCCATTATATCCGCTTAGTTAAATTTAAAACCTAATGCACTACCTAACATAAACGACATAAATATCTAGAAAAATCTTAAATATAATAAAATACATGACTGTAAATAGTTAGTCATAAAAAGTAATATGAATGTGAGAAACGGAGGAGGATGAAAATTTGGTGATATAAGGTGTTGCATTATTGTATCACTTTGAGGGACCAGGATTTTCTACAAAAGGCAACAGCACTAAGAAAAAAAAATGCTATTGCAGTTTTCTCAAAATAAGAAATTTTCAACTTTTTAAATCTTTAGATATTAATTACTAAAATAATTCAACCTTTTGAGGATATCGAGTATCACACATGCAATTTCATTAAAGTTAAAATTTAGAGAATCATTGCTTAATTTAAGACTAGTAAAGTTAAGTCAACTAAAAATATAAATCATTTTCACGACCCTGCCATTTATTAAAGTTCACCTTTAAAAAAAAAAAATAATAATAAAAAAAAAAAAAAAAAAAAAAAAGATACCGAACGAATCGGTATATATCAAAATCAATTGTAATATGCAAGGTTTGAATACTACTCTTATAATACATATATCGTTATATTGACATTTGGGCTGCTAACTATCTAATAGAGGGAATATGGGACATTTAAAAGCCCGGCCCACTTCAATTTGGATCCATCAACCTTTTTAAAGCCTAGCTCTGACACACCAAGAGTCCAAGACACGTCATCAAGTCAACTCTTCTTACTTATTCAATTCGAATCTCTCACTCTTAACCTGACTGTTCAATCCCCGACGACTCAACACTAACTGCAAGGACGATACAAGTAACATGCACACGTTATTAAATTTGACAATGTATTTTCAAGATATTATCCTATGCATCTTAATTAGAAGAGAAATGAATGCAAATGTAATGTATTTTCTCAAATTTATTTAATAATAATAAAAACCATACTACGTACTTCGCTGCAGAAAAATTGCAGTAAAATTGTAAAAATGAGTTGATGAGAGGCAGCTTATTTTTGAGTTGGTTTTAGTCAAGACCACAATAAATTGGGCCAAAATTCAGAGGTAAAGCCCGTAAACTTTACTTTTACAGGCCCATTAGTCCACTTCACATTTCAAAAAAAAAAAGGATTCTGATTTATAAGTGGGCACGTCAATCGATGTAGCGACTTGACTGGGTTGAGTCGGCTAGGATAAGCCACATTATTAGCCACGTTGGCTTATTTGAGTGACGTGGCACATGCACTTTATAAAGCAAACGTGATTGGTCCACGTGGCCACCGATTAGTTTATCAGACCAACCGAATCGGTTGACGTGCCCACTCAATCAACTATTCACCGTAAAACCAAAAATTAAAATAAAATAAAATAATTAAAAATTAAAATCAAAAAGGGAAGTGAAGAAGTTCGGAGATGGAGAACAATGAGTGGGTTGCTCAGAAAATTAGGTTTCGAAGGCGTAGATAATTAAGGTAGAGTTTCGTTGTGTCATTTCATTGGGTTTGATTTTCGGTTGTTAATTAGCTACTGTGTAAACTCAATTATTAATTTGTTTCTAAATTGAGTTTTATTATATACAAATGCTATGATTTTAGTTAACTGAAAAAAAAAATCCCAAATTCCTCGACTATAAAAAAACCCTAACAATTTCATTTGACATATTTTTAACACAATCTGTCCAATCTATAGATTTTCCACTACTAGAACCCATTTTCTTCCCAACAATCACCATTTTGAAGCCAACTTTTTTTAAAAGAAAAAATATATATAGGGGATAAAGTGTAAATTCGGGTACAGTTCAGGGGGTATCAGTGCCAATTAGCCTAATTGTAATATTTAATAAAAATGTCTAACAATGTTATTGTACGTAGAATTGTAGAAATTTAATTATATTGTCCTTAATATAAGTACACACACATATATATATATATATAAATATATATATATATATAATTTGTATCTCTATATTTACAATTGAAAAACACCAAGTAACTCCGGCACATAATAGTTTTGACTGTCATTTACAACATGTCTGCTTCCATATTATAACCAAATGTACAGTACATTCAATTAGTGTGTGTAAACACACACATTTCTTAATCTCCCAACATATTACTGCAAATATATCCACTCATTGCAAGCCATTGGATTAATATCTTCACAAACATATTAACAGTAAATTCAATTACGACTATATATACTTATGTATCGCCATGTATGTATACATCATATCACATCCTTATACCAGCGTAAAGCCATACTAAATGAACATAACAGAAGCCGGGTAAAAACATCACAATACACCAAAATTGTTTCCAACTAACCCAACACAGGTCAACATAGAACAATCTGGGTAAATACATCACTATACAACATGTTTATTAAACAATAAACTCACAAATATCAACAGAACGCAACTATACCATACGACCAAGGGTGAAGCCAGGATTTCGGCTTTGGGGTGGCCAAGATAAAAATCAATATATTCAAATTAATGCTAGACAAATATAATAGCCAAGAATGGGTTGGAATGGATTGATATGAATTTTAATTTGTTTTTGCAGTTCTAATATGGTGTTTATAGTATGAAAGTATGTTAAAGTTTTGATTTTTATCTGTTCTCTTGATTTTGTATGTACAATTGTTTCATGGTTGATATGTTCTAATGGTGGTGTTTATGGTATCAAAAATGTTAATTTTTTATATAATTTTGTTGGTTTGTTTGTTAGGTGGTGGTGCTTGGTGGAGGGTCATTTGGCACAGCAATGGCAGCTCATGTTGCCAATAAAAAGAATCAATTGGAAGTTTATATGCTTGTTCGTGACCCGCTTGTTTGTCAATCCATCAATGAGACACACTGTAATCGGTGAGTTTTTATGCTGCTAACTGAATCATTCCATACATTGAATAAAATGTACAAGATGATAAGGACTTGTAATCATACATATTTTTTTCATGTTGTTTATCTTCTATTTCATGATCAGTCGGTACTTCACAGGACACAAGCTGCCTGATAATGTGATTGCAACAACTGATGCCAAAATCTATTTGGAGGCAAATTTTGCCCCTCGCCCCCCACCCCCAAAATCCATTTTGGGGCAAAATTTATCCCAAAACCCCATGGGGACCCGTGGGGGATGGGGCCCCATGGGGAAACGTCCATCCCTCAATAAGAATGAAAAATTTTTAGAGATGAAATCTGGAAGGAATATTCCCTTCCAAAATTTTTTATGTGGGAACAACTGCAACAAAAAAAAAAAAAAAGTGACCTTTTAGAAAATATAAAAAGTATTTGAAAGAAATTTTAGAAAATTAAAATGCAATAACAAAAAACTTGTAGGGGTAAAATTGACCTTTTGTACATTTAGTTATAGTTGACTGTTAGTAATTTGGTCGAATGAACTAAAGTGATATATTTTTGAAAAAGAAGGGATTAGAGTTGCTAAAATGACAAATATGTTTAAATAGGTGACAATTTGAAAAAAAAAGTAGGGACTTCAATAATGATACCCTTTTTTAAACCGATCAAACAACCCTTAATAAAACTTAAAATTATGGGAAACTTACACTAATATACCCTAACTTTAGGTAAAATTGGAACAATAGACAGAAGATTGTTTTATTGTAGGAACCTCCTTTAGATTTCGTTGACCAAATGGTGGACTAACCGAAAGTTAACGGTGGAATAATAAATAAATAGTGATTATTGGGGACTACACCACTTTAATCGTTTATGGTTTCGAGGTGGAGTTTATTATTTTGATTTCTTATTTTTATAAACCGAACAACCCTAAAAATTAAAATTACTCTCTCACTCTTCTCTTCTCTTCTCTTCTCTTCAACTCCGGTCACTCTTCTTCTCCATTGAAAAGCTTGTCTTGTTTAAAATGACAGGTAAGGTATGTAGTTTCCTGCTCGCTTGCTAAATACTTCTTTGTATTTATTTTTTACCCCCCAAAAAAGTAGATTTTATTTATTTTCACTAAAATTTGTCACGAAAGTTAATTTTTGATTTGTCACGAAAATTGTTTTTATCGTGACAAATCTGTTCCTTTCTTTGTGACTAATCTGTATCAGTTAGCTGATTTGTTACGAATTTTTTTTGGATTTGTCAAGAAAAATGGTTGTTGATTTGTCACGAAAAATGCTTCCTTCGTGACATATCCAACTGATTTGTCACGAAAAATGTTTGGATTTGTCACGAAAAATGGTTGTTGTTTTGTTACGAATTAAAATACTTGTCACGAAAAATGTTTGGATTTGTCACGAAAAATGCTGATGATTTGTCACGAAAAGTGCCGACTTCGTGGCAAATCCAACTGATTTGTAACAAAAAAATGGTTCTTGATTTGTCACGAAAAATGGTGTTGATTTGTCACGAAAAGTGCTTATTTCGTGACAAATATTTCCAACTGATTTGTAATGAAAAATGGTTCTTGATTTGTCACGAAAAATCGTTGCTGATTTGTCACGAAAAGTGCTTACTACGTGACAAATCCAACTGGTTTGTAAATGAAAAATGGTTCTTAATTTGTCACGAAAAATCGTTGTTGATTTGTCACGAAAAATGTTTTGATTTGTCCCGAATAATGGTGTTGATTTGTCACGAAAAGTGCTTACTTCGTGACAAATCCAACTGATTTGTAATGAAATATGGTTCTTGATTTGTCACGAAAAAAATTGTAATGATTTGTCACGAAAAGTACTTATATCGTAACAACTCCAACTGATTTGTTACGAAAAATGATCACTGTTGTTCATTTGTTACGAAAAAATGCTTACTTAGTGATAAATTAGTTGAATTTGTCACGAAAACGGTTGTTTATTTTTCATGAAAAATGTTTACTTCGTGACAAATCAGTACAACAATGCTTACTTTTGTTGATTTGTCACGAGAAATTGTTGTATCGTGACAAATCATTAAAAAAATTATTTTTTAAGTAATAAACGAATTTTCTCGAAAACTATTTACTTTTCTGGAAAAAAATCTTTTGTAATGAGAGTTTATTTTGGACGAAATAATTTATTTTTACGAAAATTACTTATTTATTTTCACTAAAATTTGTCTCGAAAATTGTTTTTGTCGTGACAAATCTGTTCCTTACTTCGTGACAAATATGTAACCAAGTAAGATTTGTCAAGAAAAATGGTTGTTGATTTGTCATGAAAAATGCTTCCTTCGTGATTAATCCAACTGATTTGTCATGAAAAATGTTTGGATTTGTCATAAAAAATCTTGCTTCGTGACATATCCAATTGATTTGTAACGAAAAATGTTTGGATTTGTCACGAAAAGTGCTTACTTCGTGACAAATTCAACTGATTTGTAATGAAAAATAGTTCTTGATTTGTCATGAAAAATGTTCGGGCTTGGGTTTGTCACGAAAAAATTATGATGATTTGTCACGAAAAATGATTGTTGATTTGTCAAGAAAAGTACTTATATTGTGACAACTCCAAATGATTTGTCAAGAAAAATACTTATATATATATCGTGACTACTGCGAATGTTTGTCTGTTGGGAGGTGATGGTGAATCTGTGGCTAATTTGCAATTGTTTTCCTATTTTATGGCAGATAAGGAGATTACTGATCCTTTGACAGCATCGATTGAAAGCGTTACTGAGAATGCAACAGTGGAAACTGGATTGGAGGAAGATGCAGCTTCAACTGAAACAGGTAGTCCAAGTGATGATGATATGGACAGTTTCCACTTGCAGCTCGTAGAACGAGTTAGTGTGCTTGAGAAAATCATTGCAGAGTTAAAAGCAAAAGGATGTGGCTGTAAACAGTCTGTCTCTCCGTCAGCAACAAAATGAAAATGCTCAGGTTTAACATTATATATATATATTACTGATCTTTTGTAGTCTGTACGTAGATGTAACACTTTTCTGGGCTGGTTTTGATCTTTGTGAAAAACAAAGATGTGAATTAGTGAGCTTCACTTCAATGGAAGCTGATAAGCCATTACTTTTTGCTTTAATCGAGTATGACTTCCAGATGTGAGACCTTGATATTCTGCAATGTAATCACATATGAATGCATAGTAGTAAAGTTTGAGTTCTATCCTTAAATAATCTTTGATAATCTACAATTACTTTTTATAATTTAGGATGTACCTCCTTGCATGTGGATTATTGTACACTACCCTTTTCTACCCTTTTATAATTTATACGAGCTTTAATATTATTTATAATATGATATATATGGTGGTTCTACAATAAGGATGTCTTGAAATTATAAGTTAAAAACGTCCAACCATAATCACACATTCATATTGAGTGTGGGTATTTGTTAATGTGGAGCTATGAACCCACTCAAGGCCAGCCCTCTTGTATTACCGGAGAGGTAGCCGCCCTTGAGCCCTTTAAAAAAGGGCCCATATGTACATATTTCAGTATTAGTTCAGGGCATTTTTTGTTTTATATCAGATTATTATGAGTGTTACTCAAAGACCCATATTTAAAAGTTCAAAAGTTAAAATAAACAAAAGAAAATTGGACCAGGACAAAAAAGGCCCAAATGAAATCTTTGATTATGGTTTTATTTTTAAATTTCAGACATATCAGTACCTATAGGTCCATTTTTTGCCTGTATTTCCAGCCACCAACGTCGCTCTCAACTCTCTCAGCTCTCATTTCTCAACTCTCTCAACTCTTTAGTCAGGGCCCATCTTAGATTTTCACCACGGGCCTCAAAATAGTCAGGGCTGGCCCTGGATCCACTGTGAATGTGTGACTGTAGTTAGACATCCCGAAATTATAAATTGATTAAAGAATTATTATATATATATATATATATATATATATATATATACATATATGATTCGAGCCAATTTGACTTCTGCCTAGAGTCTTTCATCGGGGCTTGGAATGCTTGAAATATGTGCACATTAGTCCATATTTCTGCCAATGTGTACACGTCTGGATTTTGAAGCCCAAATTCCACTTGGGTGCGGGGTGCCTATGAACTTAGCACTGATGATGAATTGTGCCATGTTCATAATCTGCAACAATTGATAAAAAAAATTAAAAAAAAAAAATTCTTTCATCATTACACCATGTTTCTATTTGACATCCATAAATAATTGTAATATTTAATAACAATATCTAACAACGTTGTTGTATTAAAAATGGTAGAAATTTAATTATATTGTCCTTAATATATGTACACACATATAGATAAATATAGGGAAATGATTTGTGCAACCGGGGTCGCGCAACCTTTGCGGCCCAGTAGTGCATTTTTTTTTTTAAAAAACATGTGGGTCCCACGTATTAAATGCACGGACCCCACATGTTTTTTACAAAAATTACACTACGGGACCGTAAAGGTTGCGCGACCCCGGTTGCGCATAGAATCACTCATAAATATATATACACATACAAATTTTATCTCTATATTTACAATTGAAAAACACCAAGTAACTCCAGCACGTAATAGTTTGACTGTCATTTACAACATGTCTGCTTCCATATTATAACCAAATAATCAAATATACATTCAATTAGTGTGTGTACACACACACATTTCTTAATCTCCCAACATATTACTGCAAATATATCCACTCATTGCAAGCCATAGGATTAATATCTTCACAAACATATTAACAGTAAATTCAATTACGACTATATATACTTATGTATCGCTATGTATAAATACACCATATCACATGCTTATACCAGCGTAAAGCCATACTAAATGGACATAACAAAAGCTGGGTAAAAACATCACAATACACCAAATTTGTTTCCAACTAACCCAACACAGGTCAACATAGAACAATCTGGGTAAATACATCACCATACAACATGTTTATTAAACAATAAACTCACAAAAAATCAACACAACCCAATTATACCATACGACCAGGGTCGAAGCTAGGATTTCGGCTTTGGGGTGGCCAAGATAAAAATCAATACATTCAAATTAATGCTAGACAAATATAATGGCCAAGAATGGGTTGGAATGGATTGGCTTTAATATAAGCTCGAGAATTTCTTCACATTCCTTGACATGATAATTCCATATTTGTCGAAGTAATCCTAGGTCACGCATTTGTTGGCTTTAATAAAAATATATTATATTGTTAAAATCTAACTAATAGACACTGTTATGTAACAATGTCGACTATATATAGACAATTTCCACATATATAACCAAAATATGCCAAAAATAACATGTACCAATATTAATTGCAAAAACGTTGCTCCTCCTCAGCAAGCTAACGAATACGATCGTGGCTGCTCTAGTATTCATCGCTGTCGTAGAGGATGAAACTGATCATGTTTCAACGATCAAGACAATGTGCCAATGTGTGTGTGACAATGTGATGATCAGTGTGTACTTTTAAATGATTGTCTCTGTATATACTGCCAAAGAAAGTAATTGTATGTCTATGATTATTCATTAATAAGCTGTCAATGATTTTCAATATGCTTCTGCTCTTCATTTAAATGCCATTACGATTCAACTTTACAAATTGTGAACTTGAAAAGATTAAATTTTGATCATCAAGTAGCAAAACAGCTGACATACCTTACAATTCGGCCGATACACATCCGCTGCAACGAAGGAATCACCTGGAAGACATCGACACAGACTCATATGAAGAAGAAGAGACCCACAAACAATTAAGGAAAAAAAAAAAAAAAAAAAAAACCTTAAAAACAGTATATCGAATTATAACTTAAGACACAAATTTGGAAATTTTAAAGGGAGACAGTGAAGAACACAGTACCCAGATCAGAAACAGCCGTTCCAGACCCTAAAAGCTTTCCATTTGATGGAGAAACCGGCACCAGTCGCCGGTCGGTCTCTCCATCGTCAAATTTCCAAACAAAGGAACCACCATTTTAGACCCATCACCAGATAAATTGGCGGGCTCGATATCGCCGTCGCAATCGGTCTCGAAAACAATCGTGTGATCTGGAAAAAAGAGAGACAAGAACAACACAACTGTGTGAGAGAGAGAGAGAGATCGACGGTGGACGACGACGAGAGCCTCCGTTTTGTTTCGTATAGAAGGAAAACGAAAATGAAAAAATTCCACTCTAAGCTGACGTTCGTGAGCACGTCACTCACTTTTACTGACGTGTTTTTAAACGTCATCCCGTTGTACACGGATATGGTATGCCACGTCAGTACTTTTACACTCATATAATATCAGGACATATCATCCATGTATGCTGATATACACGAACACGTCAGCACCTCTGCATGGCACATCATCATAAAATAAGTTGATATGTTTAGATACATCAGTCTCAAGTCTCAACTTGTTGACATGTACGATTATGTCACATGTAACAATTGATGTGTTAATACATATTATTAGTGTGTCATCCTGATGATGAGGTGTCTTGATACGTCAGCAGATATCACTGATGTGGCTGCACAATGAGAAAACCCCTTTACTCTGACGTGGTCAGCGATTAATTAATGACATGGCGATAAAGCCGTTGGTGGACATGTCACATGTCTCGAGTGGGTCATCATCACTCAGGTCATAAACCCTAGTAGAGATTGAATTTGCTGTAAACCCTAAAATGGTTAAAATAACAGAGAAGAAGACGACGACGACGAACAAGGAGAAAATGAATAACAAGAAGAAAGAACCCGAAAGCGAAATCTTCGCTTCGTGTTCCTTCTCCAGCCTCGGGCTCCACCCCTCCCTATGCGACCAGCTTCGAGGTTCTCTCTTTCTCTAATTTCTGCAACAAATCGGTGTCGTTTTGTTGTTGTTTTATTTACATCCGTTTGATTTCAATGTCAATTTGACGCTAAAAACCTAATTTTTATCCGCAGATAGAATGGGATTCGAAGCTCCGACACACGTACAGGCTCAGGCCATCCCTGTTATTCTCGCCGGTGAACACGTGTAAACCATCATCTACCTTTTGCTGTCTTCTTCTTTTTTTCCATTTTCAATTCCATGTTTTTGTTTTTGATTGTATTTTCATGTGTAAAAATTCAGACTTGTTAATGCGGCTACCGGGACTGGCAAAACCGTGACTTATTTGGCTCCAATTATACACCACTTGCAGGATTACACTCCGCGAATCGACCGCTCTCAGGGAACTTTTGGTAAAGATGGTTTTTTTTTTTTTTTTTTTTTTTTTGGTATGCAATGTGATAATTTAATTTGATAATGTTGGTTGGTTGGTTGGATAGCGTTGGTTCTCGTGCCAACGCGAGAGTTGTGTATGCAGGTTTACGAGATTTTGCAAAAGTTGTTGCACCGCTTTCATTGGATTGTCCCAGGTTATGTAATGGGTGGGGAGAGTCGGTCGAAAGAGAAAGCCAGGTTGCGTAAAGGTAGTTACTTCATACTTTTGTATGCATACTTCTTATTTATGATAATTTGTGTATGTCTTCAAAAATTAACTCACTAACACCATGCGTAACTGTAAATTTAGTTTGCTAGAAAAATCATTTTACTATTGTTAAATAGAACAATAGCCTCACCATGAAAGTAAATGTTAGATGTTATTCGTTTCAGGAATATCTGTTCTTGTTGCAACTCCTGGACGCCTTTTAGATCACTTAAAGAATACGTCTTCATTCGTGCATACAAATTTGCGTTGGATAATCTTTGATGAAGCAGATAGGTATGGTTTTAGCATTTTGGGTTCAGATGCTTTGCTGCAAATTTTAACAAATCTTGCATCTACTGTATATTTTTGATTCTTTGCTGACTCCGTTACTTTGTGATCTACATTTTTACAGAATTCTGGAATTAGGATTTGGAAGAGAAATAGAAGATGTTGTAACAAAACTCACAGAAGACTTAGAAACAGTGCTAATGAACAATAGAGATTAAGAGAAAGCAGAAATTGAAAAGAGACAAAGGAATTTTTAAGTGGTTCGATCTATTGATCTACATCCACTATGAGTTGCTGCTGGAGTTTTCACTATGATTGGCAAAAATTACACCCTCTGAGATAAAGTTCACTAAGATACAAAATAGAGAAATTCGAAATACTCTCCTCTCTCACTAGAATTCTCTCACTCAGTTCTCAGCACACTTAGTCTCACACTTACAAAGCCTCTCTCTGTTACAATTATAATCCCACTACCAGCAATCAGCCAATCACCATCTAACAGCTCAACACAAACATTCACAGCTGTACAGCAAACTAACCTCTTGCTAAAACAACAGTGGAAAACATAACAGTAGCATAAAATAGAGACAGATTCTGAACTCCTCTTGCCACGTCACCAAGTGAATTAGAGTCACAAGTCTCACAGAAGACATACTGGATTTTTTGGGTTCTAGGAAATCTGGGTCCAGTAGCAAGGGGAATGAAGTCTCTGAGTTTAAGAGGCAGAATTTGCTATTGTCAGCTACCTTAAACGAAAAAGTGAATCACCTCGCTAAAATGAGTTTAGAAAATCCAGTTTTGATCGGTATTGATGATAAGAAGATGCACCCAGATGCATTGCTTGAACGGAAGGGATCTGATTTGAACAAAGAAGTGGAACATCCAATAAAAATGACCAACTCTTCATCTGCAGACTACAATCTTCCAGCTCAGTTGGTTCAGAGATATGTGAAAGGTATATCTCGACAGAATTTTTTTTTTTGGTGGAGAACCTTGGCATTTGACAGAGTGATATAAAAACTTGATGAATTTTTCTGCAGTACCATGTGGTGCACGGCTTGTAGTTCTTCTTTCAATTCTAAAGCATCTTTTCGAAAGAGAAGCTTCACAAAAGGTAAGCCTATAAATTCTCGTGATTGTTCAATGTTTTACGTATTCTACATGGTTTAGTTCTTAAGATACCTCATACTGCTTAAAAATGGTGGATATTAAATTTTTAACAACTTTATAAGATTTAAATTTAAATTATTCACACATCTTGTTTAAGTTAACTATTTATTGTCTGATTTTGGAATAACTCATTTTTGTCACTTCTTCAGATTGTGTTGTTCTTCTCAACATGTGATGCAGTGGATTTTCACTATTCTCTGTTGAGTGAATTCCAGTGGTCACCCAATTCACAATCAGACGCAGAACATAAACAGCTATTTTTGAGATGCAAAACTCTTAGGTTACATGGGAATATGAAACAAGAGGATAGAAGAACCACATTTGGGGCCTTTCAGACGGAGAAGGCTGCACTTCTATTATCCACTGATGTTGCTTCTAGAGGCTTGGATTTTCCAAAAGTTAAATGTATTATACAGTATGATTCTCCAGGGGACGCTACAGAATATGTGCATAGGTATTTACTCTCATCTTCCTGTTGGAATTTTTCATTTTCTATATTGATTGATCTTTTTTGTAGCATTCAAGTGACATCATTGTTGTCCAATCTGTTTTTCAAAATCCCTCTAAATTATGTGCAAGTCACTTTGTAAACATTATGAAATTGCATACCCTTGATTGTGCTCGGAGTCATGTCTTTCAAGTTCCAAGCATTTCATAGTGTTGTGAGACAGTAAGTTAATGTACTGGATCTTGATGTATGTTAAATCCGTAATACAAGGTTGGTAGGACTGCTCGGTTGGGTCAAAGAGGAGACTCTTTGTTATTTCTACAGCCAATCGAAGTTGATTATTTACAAGACCTGGAGAAACATGGTGTATCGCTGGCAGAGTATCCTCTCATGAAGGTGATGGACAGCTTCCCATTATATGGTCAGGTACCCCGTGGGAAGAAGTTTGTTTCTGTAGATTTACATCCTTGGGTCCTGACTCTGCAGAAAGCACTTGAATCGTTCATTCTTGCTGAGGTACGATTCTGTACATCGGAGCTAAGAATGATTGTCATAGTTTGAGTACATATGTGGTGAATTTTCGTTGACAATTTTTTTGTCTCTCTGTTTGGGTATTTTTATCAGATTTAATTCTACTAATGTCCTAATGATTCTAAGTTGTTTCTCTATCTGCTAAAAATTAATCCACTGCCTTTGATTTTTCCCCTCAGCCAAAGATGAAGAACCTGGCCAAGGATGCATTTTGCTCTTGGGTTTGTGCATACACCGCCCATCGTGGTGAGCTGAAAGGGATTTTTATGGTGAAGAAACTTCACTTGGGACACGTTGCGAAAAGCTTTGCATTGAAAGAACAACCTTCCTTGGTTGGGAGGTCATTCCAAATGCAAACCAAGAAGAGGAAGAGGGAGCAGAAGCAGAAGCAGAAGGGACCAATGAGAAAGAGAAAGGTTGCGAGCAAAACATGAATGCAAAATGTGAGACCATCGATGAAAAAAATTTCCGCCCAGCTGAGGGAAATATGCTGAAGCATGGGAACCAGATCACCTTCTTATCCGAAAGAGAGGCTGAAATTGTTAAACAAAAGCAATACTTGGAAGCCCTGAAATTGTACTCTAAAAATCCGAACTTTCCAATCAGTACCACCAAGTTCACTTTCCCTTCTCTTCTCAAAGCCTGTGCTTCAATTTCGAATCTCTACAATGGAAAAACACTTCACGCCACAATCACTTACATGGGTTTGCAGTCTGACGAACCCTATATCACCGCTTCACTTATTGACATGTATGTCAAATGCGGGTCACTGGAAAATGCAGTCAAAGTGTTTGATGAATTGTCTGAGAGGGAAGTTTGTACTGGGGATGTAACAGTTTGGAACTCTATGATTGATGGGTATTTTAGATTTGGTTGTATTTTGGAGGGTATAGGTCAGTTTTGTCGAATGCAACGGTTGGACGTGAAACCTGATGCATTCTCATTGAGTATTCTACTTGGTGTTTGTGATAATGGGATTTTAGGGTGTAAAGAAGGAAAACAGATGCATGGTTATATTTTAAGGAACATGTTCAATGGTGATCCTTTCTTAGATACTGCAATTGTCGATATGTATCTCAGTTGCTGTCAGTTAGCATATGCTTGGTGTGTGTTTGATAAGTTGGGCGATAAGAGCAGCGTCGAAGTATGGAATGTGATGATTGGTGGGTTTTGTGAGAAGGGGTCATGGGAATGTAGTTTGGAATTGTATTCACTAGCAAAGAATGAGTGTCAAGTTTCTGTCAACCTCGTTTTCGACTGCTTTGAGCGTTTGTGGGAGTAGTGAAGATGCGAGTTTTGGGAAGCAGGTTCACTGTGATATGATCAAAACGGGATTGGGATCGGTTATTGTGATCGGTTATAAAAATCTATTGGGATCAGTTATCTATCGAAATTAGTAATATAAAATCTAACTATAAAACGAGATATGCTGTGTTGTAAAGTTACATTTTATTTTACTTTGTAAATTAAGGAGTGATATGAAATCAAAAGCTCAAGTAGCAGCCGATCAATATTAAATTCCAATATGGTTAAACTTTTTATGTAATAATTATAAATTATGGTTTTATAATTAGATTACTTATGGCATCTATTATTTTGAAAATAAACTTCTAAATAATGAATTAAAATTACGTGTTTTTTTTAGCTTACATACAAACCAATAAGAGAAGTGGGTCTATTTCTAATCCAAAACCTTCAAACAATTTACTGTAAAGCCCAACAAATTCTTTATGTAACAACCAAATATAACAAAAAGTACTACCAAAACAACCAAGCAACTATATATTATAAGTATTATAACAATATCACAATCAAATTCAAGATTAAAACCTACGGGTTTATCTCAAGCATATCTTTTTTTTTTTTTTTTTTTATTTTAACAGCAAATTTATTCATAAGGCGAGGCATGCAACAATCAAACAGAGAAACACTACAGCAAAACGAACAACCCCAGGGGCACTGGCCACCAAACCAAAACAGAGCAAACCGACAACACCAAAAGCAATACAACAAAACAGCAAGGAGTGCTACAAACAACAGAGAACATCCCACAAACAAAGACACAAACCTCGACCTCCAGCCAACCACGGCTACAACAGACCCATCATGCATCACAAGCACGGACATATATTAAGACTCCTTTGCTCTGCTGCCTTTCGCTCCATTCAACTCTATTTGTGCCTGCAAAGATGAAGGAGCATGTCATATGACTCACTAAGTAGATTTTACACAGTATTGCTTTATTCAACTCACTTTGACATATCAAGGGACTTTGTACCCGATATGAATTTTGTAAATAATGAGCTGAATATAAGTAGCTAGCTTATTTTTACAGTAACAGAATTGTTTTACAATTAAAAGAATGACTTGTACTTACTGATCAATTTCTTCTTCTGCGTCTTCCGGTCAGTCTTCCCACCTTTCTACCAACCATGTTCACAATCCACTCTGGTTTTCCTGTTGATAATACAATATACCCCGTTGACAAGCCAATCACCACACCACATCCATAACCCATCAAACTCATTTTCCAATCAAACCAGCTCACAGTATCCTGTTCATCATCTGGTTCAGATTCTGGTGTGTCACCATTGCTACATTTTTTTGACAACGGAAAGTCGCACAAGCCCAAGTTCCCGATATAGCTATCATTCAAAAACGTACCAAATTGGTTCCCTTGAGGTATATGTCCCACGAGCTGGTTGTACGAGAGGTTTAGAGCCGAAAGATATGTCAAACTTGTCAATTGATTAGGAATCTCTCCCTCAAGCCTGTTTGAAGAAAGGTCTAATGATTCTAGTTCTGTCAGATTCTCAAAGGATAACGGAATATGACCGATTAGATCATTATGAGAAAAGTTTAGGACTTTGAGAAATTTCAATTTTCCAACAACATCTAGAATTTGTCCACGAAACTTGTTGCTTGACAAATCTATAGTTGTGAAAATGGTTAGGACTTTCTCCATACGGACATCAACTCCTTTCATTGTCACCACTATAGAATATCGGTAAGATGAATCAATAACACTGCCGATGCCCATGTATTGCGACTCTCCTCCAGCTTCACTAACATCCATCATGGCTTTGAGCTTTCCAAAATACTTTATCGGCAAAGAACCGCTGAAATTGTTTTTTGAGAGATCAAGTATTCTCAACGTAGAAAAGGAATTCTTTGCCTTAGAATCTGGTAAAGAACCAGAAAATTTATTGGAACGAAGAACAAGAACCCGCAGCTCTGGAAGGATTCCTAACCAATGTGGAAAGGTATCATTTATCTTGTTATTACCAAGATCTAGAACATGGAGCATGGTACAATTGACGAGGGAACGGGGTACAGGCCCTTCAAGATCATTGTTGTTGAAGTTCAAGGTCTCCAAAGCACTGCATCGTGCAAATGTATCAGTGATGGTGCCAGAAAAACTATTATTCTGCAGATCCAGCACTAGGAGAGAACTGCTAATGTTTCCCATGCATTCTGGAATGGTGCCACTCATGTTGTTATAGGAAAGAACAAGCACCGAAAGGTCAGTCATATTGCAGATACAATGAGGTATCTCTCCGTTCAACTGATTTTTTGAGATTAATAATGCTCTTAATCCAAGCGGTAGGACCTGAGGAAGTTTTCCTTGAAGCAAGTTGGAGCGGAGGTCAAGAATTTCAAGACTATTCTGAATGGGAAGTTGCTCGATGCTTCCTGTGAGGAAGTTGTGGGACAGATTAAGATGGTTCAAAGTGTCCTTCCCCATATCCCATATCCAGTTGGGAATTGTACCATGGATTTTGTTGTCAGAAAGGTCCAGCCTCTGTAGATTGGGTGGAGCTTCAAAGGAAGAGTTGACTAATTTGATTGTGCTACCTAATGATGATAAATTATTATGGGAAAGATCGAGAGCAGCAAGATTTACCAGTCTTTTTGGAAACATGTAAGGCTCTAGATTGCCACTTAAATTGTTTGAAGAAAGTGAGATTGTTATCAGATTCTCAAGTTCAAAGATTGAACTTGGGAACGAGCCATGTAACCTGTTATTATCCAAATAGATGCCCTGCAACGAGTTACTCAGATTTTCACCTATTTCTATTGCCTCGAGTTGATTAAAGCTGAGATCAATAGAGTACAATAGTGGTAGAGTAAACAAGCTAGACGGTATGGTCCCATTCAGAAAGTTGTGATTTAATACAATTTGTGTTAAACTTCGAAGCTCACTTAAAAAAGAAGGAAGCGGACCGGAAAGCTGATTGCTTGACAATTCTAAAGATTGAAGTTGCGTTAAGTTGACAAAAATTTCTGGAATTTCACCAATGAAATTGTTGACCGAAAGATCAAGCAAACTAAGATTATGAAGATTTGAAAGAGATGACGGGATATTACCAGTGAAATTGTTAACCGATAGATCCAAATATCTAAGTTGTGTAAGGTTACCTATAGATACAGGAACTGACCCAATGAAATTGCTTTGTTGTAGATTCAGCTGCATCAAAGACTTTAGATTGCCGATGGAATCAGGTAATCGTCCTGAGAAGCTGGTGCCAGAGACATCCAAAATTTGGAGGGGATTGCTCCAGTTAGCCTCTGGAAAAGATCCTTTCAATTCGTAATTGACGCTTAAGTCGAGGACTTGTAGGTATGGAAGGAGAAAGAGGGTGCTGTTGGAAGGGATGGTACCATTTAGGCTGTTCAAACTGAGATCAAGGCCAGTGACATGACCCTTGCCCATATCATCACAAGTGACTCCATTCCATGAGCAGCAATCAGTATCCTCCTCCCACTGCTCCATATAATGAACAGAATCATTGCTGGTATAGGTAAAGAGTAGTTGCTTAAATTGGAGTAAAAGAGAAGCTTGGTCATTAGAGCAGAGTTTTGAGTGAGTGAGTGAAGAATGCAAGAGGAAAAGTTGAAGAAACACAAGTTGATAACAACATCTACTTAACCAACCCATTTTTCACACAAATTATGATCGATGGTATTTGGTATATATAGATGAGAAATATGGAGGCCAGCAGGCAGAGCATGGTCGAAATGCATGCTAAACCGTGTTTCATGGGGCTAAAACAGACTGATGATAGTCTTCGTCGTCTTCGTCTTCATAAGCTTTTTTTTTTTTCTTTTTTTTTTTAAATTCAATCACAATCTACTTTTACTATTCAAATTAAAGTTCTGATTGATTCCATATGCAATAATTACTAAAGAAATTAATGTCTCAATCATCCTCGTCTGTAGCATGCAATATCAATATGGTAGTCTCACACCGTATTCTATACATCTGTCAAAATTCTGAATGTTTGAATATCAAGTGACTAATTTATTTGCAAATTAACTCCAGTTTTTTTTAAAGGATTTGACGGAGTTGTGAGCATCGTATGTATTAATTAGACCATGAATATATGCACTGAACTCTGAAGGCTTTACAGACGTATTCTATACATCTGTCAAAATTATGAATATTTGAATACCAACTGACTAATTTATTAATGTCTCCAGTTTTTTTGCAATTTATTTGAATATCAATATGGTTTTTTTTAAATACAGTTCTACCGATTTTATCCCTATTTCATAAAAAGAAAAAAATGAAATATTAAGAGCCAACATGTATAATAGTTAATTGATAAGAAACTAAAATTAAACTTTTCAAAAACAAAAGTAAGAATAAAAATTATTTAATAAAATCAGGAAATTTGAAACCTATATAATAAGGAAATTAGATTTGTTTTAATAAAATCAAATCATAAAATAATTAACAACCTAACTAATATATTTGCAAATTAAAAAATTACACTAGAAAAAATTATAGGAAAATTACAATTTTTTATATTTTTCTATTAACCTATCAGATATGTTTTCATTTTCAAAATACAGCTTTTACAGTTTATGATACCAGACGTGTTTTTGAATTTTGAAATCAAAACCAAAAATACTATTTTTATTTTTAAAAAACATCAAATGAAAAACGCTTATAATACTTGTCCTAATCAGCTACACTCTTAATAAACTATACGTATTAATGCTTAAACCGTGTTTGATTGGGATAAAAAGGACCGATTATAGTCTCCGTCTTCGTCTTCAAAAGCATCTTTTTGGTACGAAATCCAAAGCTTTAAAAATGTGTTTCCATTATAAGATTTTTGTCGTTCCTCTTAAATGCTGCCACCTCATCATAAAGTAATGCAATCACAATCTACTTTACTGTACAACAATTCTTATTGATTTCTTAAGCAGTAATTACTAAGAAAATGTCTGAAAGATCCTTGTCCTATAGCATTTAATATCAGTATGGTAGAATATTAATTAAATGTTAATAACTGATAAAAATATTATCATAAAAAGAAAGCTCATGTTATAAAATAACCATACCATAAATCTTTGTAGTATTTGTGTTCATATTTAGGTTTGAGTCGTTTCTATACATATTGTATTAAAAAAAAAAAAAAAATACTCGATTAGGTACACCATCGAAAACCTAATTAAATCTCCAAACTATCTTGTAAGTTTTCAATTTGTACTACTTTCACTAAAATTAAAAAAAAACCGGAAAAGCTTCCTCTATATGAATCAAAAAATTGTCACAAGAGATAATTTTTGTGATTGGTTATAAATCCTAATAAGAAAAGAATAGAACTACCTTTGGCATTTTTTTTAATATAAACAAAGATATGCTTTAGATCATTAAGATGTAGCTAATTAAAATTGGATCTTTAAACGTCATAAAACGTGAGTCATGGAAATTCAATCTCTAAAGTGGTAGTAAAGCAATAAAACGTGAGTCACGTAAGCAAGCAGGACGGGTCCTACAATCAGTGTAGCTAAATTACTTGACTTTGTGTGTAGATTTCTAAAGTAATAAAAAGTGAGTCATGCATTTACAGGTAGGTCCTACAATCAACTAAACTATTAACCGTGTTTGATGGGGTTAAGGTAAGATGGAGTCTTCATCTTCATCTTCAAAGTCTAGCTTCTAATTTATACGAGCTTTAACATTATTTATAATATTATATATATGGTGGTTCTCCAATAAGGATGTCCTGAAACTATAAATTAAGGACGTCCAATCATAACCACACATTCATATTGAGTATGGATATTTGTTAATGTGGAGCTGTGGACCCACTCAAGGTTTACCCTCTTGTATTACGGGAGAAGCAGCTGCCCTCTTGTATTAGTTCAGGTCATTTTTTGTTTTATATCAGATTATAGGGGCCCATATATTTATTTTGAGTATTAATCAAAGACCCATATTAAAAAGTTCCAAAGTTAAAATAAACAAAAGAAAATTGGACCAGGACAAAAAAAGCCCAAATGAAATCTTTGTTATGGTTTTTTTTATTTTTATTTTTAATTTCAGACATATCAGTACGTAAAGCAATGCTAAATCACACAAATGCTCATCTCTCTCTCTCTCTCTGATTAACTCACAAAAAAATGGTTGTGAGTCCAACCAGTAATGTTATATAATAAGATGACCTTCAAATACTGTACCTTTTGGTTAAATAATAACAATCTATTGTCATCATGATGCATGAGATAATAATATAATATTGATGATTTTATGGAAGATTTTGAGTTTTAATTAAACATATTTTTGTAATTAATATATATTATTATATTTCCATTTATTATATATTAGTTAGGTTGTTAATTATTTTATGATTTGATTTTATTAAAACAAATCTAATTTCCTTATTATATAGGTTTCAAATTTCCTGATTTTATTAAATAATTTTTATTTTTATTTTTATTTTTAGTTTTGTTTTTGAAAAGTTTAATTTTAGTTTCGTATCAATTAACTATTATACATGTTGGCTTTTAATATATATATATATATTTTCTTTACAGTATTTAGAATATAAAAGAGTTAACACATGTTAATGAGTTATTATGAGTTATATATATACAGAAATTCTATTATCAGTTCGAACTGACAAAAGTTATATCAGTTCCTTACATGTGGGCCACTGGATTTAAATACTTTGACTTGTCTGTATGCATTTGTCAGTCAAAGTATTTAAATCCAGTGGCTCATATACAAGGAATTAATATAACTTTTGTCAGTTTTTCACTTTTTGGACTAGGACTATTTCTGTGCCAGTCTTTTTTTTTTTTTTTTTAATATTATTATATTTAAAATATTAAATTTATTTAATCTGATTTAAAAATTAATTTAATATATGTTTTTAAAAATATTTTTAATTAAAACTTAAATGTTATTTTATTTCAAATTAATTATATTTATTTTTTAAATTTTATTTATTTTAAATTTTATTTTTTTTTAATTTATTTTATTGAAAATAATAATTTAATAAATTTTTTTAACCAAATTTAATTTAAAATAGTTTAATTTTTAATTTCTTTGAATTTATTAAAATGATTTTATTTATTTAATATAATTTATACTTACCTCTCACCAAAAAAAAAAAAAAAAAAAAAAAAAATTCAATTATTTTTTATCCAATCTCATATTATACCAATCCAGAGACAGTATTATTTTAGTCCAATTTGTACTACACCAAACATGTCTCAGTACTAATTTAATTAAATTCAACCCAATTAAATCCAATCAAATCCTATAAAAATAGTCAAATCCTGTCCAATCCTATCCAATCCAATCCCACGCAACAATGCGCTTGGTGTGCAAGATAAGATTGAACTATTTTTAAGATATGAGATTGAATTGGATTGGATTAATTATAGTGTTTTTCGTGTTTGGTACAATATGAGATTGGACTAAAAATAGTCTATATGTGATGGGATTGGAATAAACTAATATTTAAATCTGGTTAAATAAATTTAATATTTTAAGTAGTAATAATATAATATAAAATAAATAAAGTATGGGTCACATCCAAAAAAGTAAGAATATAAAATACATAATGGTGTGTAGATTTCCAAAGTAATAAAAAGTGAGTCATGCATACAGGTAGGTCCTACAATCAACTTGACTATAAAACGTGTTTGATGGGGAGACTAATGAAGTCTTCGTCTTCATCTTCAAAGGTTAGCTTCTAACTTATACGAGCTTTAATATAATTTATAATATTATAGGGGTTAAATTCATTTTTACCCCTCTAGTTTGATCTAATAGCCAAACTAGTCCCTCGGTTTTCAGAATTGTTTCGTTTGATCCTTCTATCACAATTTCCGTTGAAAAAAAATGAATCTAACGGTGAGAGAGGGTCAAATGACCCTACTGCCCCTAATTTTTGTTTTAAACAAGAGATGAATTTCATCTATATTTTTAAATTTTAAATAAATAAATTATATTCAACTTCATCATTATCAGAACACCAAACCCAGAACACTATATCAACACCCAAAACCAGAAGACATCGACATATAGAAATAAATTACTATAATACAAGTATACAACAATGTCAATTTGATAATTCAGAAAATCTACACATGTAACCAATTTAGAAATAAATTCTCTCAACTTTCTCTCAACCTCACAACCTTCACCGACTCCGCCCGTCGCCGACTCCTTGCTATGGCAGCGGGGGTCGGTGGCGATGGCGCCCCGGCGGGCGTTCTTTCTCCCTCGCGCTGGGCTGATCCGATCCGGGTGGGAGCCTTCTCCGGCTGCTACGACGGCCCTGGAGCTCGTCCGGCCGTCCCTCTCTTGCCACCGAGCGGGCCTTTTTCCGGATGACTCCGGCAGCTGTTAGATCGGTGCGTTGCATGTAGATCATTAGATTTACATATTTTGGCTTAGTGTGTATGCACTTGTCAATACTTCTCCATAATCAGTATATACAACGCACTAATGTAAGTTATATCAGTGTACGTCGACCAGAACGAGACTATATATGTATATATATATTAATTAACACTTAATGTGTCATATCAACTCTAAGCATAGCTAGTTGTGTACCGTATTTCCAAAATGATAAAAAAGTGAATCACGCGTGCAATACAGGTCCTACAGTGCAATGGACTACAAACTAAACCGTGTTTGATGGAGCTAAAAGAGACCGATAGTCATGGTCTTCAATTCAAGACTTGTTTATAAATGCGAAATGCAAAGCTTTTAATTAATTAAATGTATTTCCAATCCATACATGATAAGATTCTTGTTTGCCTGGCAAGATGAGGTTGATTCGATAGGAAAATCCCTCACACCACCATAAGGTTTCGGGTTCGAGTCTTCATCCCTCCCAAAAAAAACCCCGATTTATGTAATAATATAATATTTAAAAGAAAAATCTTGTTGGTCCTAACTCCTAATTCATTAAATACAACCTACTTTATTATTATTATTATTATTTTTTAAAAAAATTCTGCTGATTGATTAACCTTTCACCTTTTATGTTATTTAATTAAATTAACGATGACTAATGAGTAATGACTTCAGTTTAGTTAGGGTGAGGATTGAGATATAAATGACTTTGACTCAAATTCTTCTTTTTTGCAATGACTCACCAAAAGTCTGAAACATCCTTGGCTGTAGCCTCACGTTAAATCACACAAATGCTCATCTTTCTCTCTCTCTCTGATTAACTCACAAAAAAATGATTGTGAGTCCAACCAGTAATGTTATATAATAAGATGACCTTCAAATACTGTACCTTTTGGTTAAATAATAACAATCTATTGTCATCATGATGCATGAGATAATAATATAATATTGATGATTTTATGGAAGATTTTGAGTTTTAATTAAACATATTTTTGTAATTAATATATATTATTATATTTCCATTTATTATATATTAGTTAGGTTGTTAATTATTTTATGATTTGATTTTATTAAAACAAATCTAATTTCCTTATTATATAGGTTTCAAATTTCCTGATTTTATTAAATAATTTTTATTTTTATTTTTATTTTTATTTTTAGTTTTGTTTTTGAAAAGTTTAATTTTAGTTTCGTATCAATTAACTATTATACATGTTGGCTTTTAATATATATATATATATATTTTTTTTTCTTTTAATGAAAAATGGATAAAATCGGTAGAACAGTATTTAGAATATAAAAGAGTTAACACATGTTAATGAGTTATTATGAGTTATATTTATATATATATATATATATATATATATATATATATATATTTTCTAAATCATGAGTTATTTGATAATTATTTGTGATGAGTTATTACCATTTTTTTATATATAAATAAAATAAAATAATTTTGAAGCTATATATATATTAACCGATTTAATTGAACATTAAAAGTGTCTATATGATTACTATTAACCTAGAGGGGTGAATAGATTTTTTACCTATATTATTACCGATTTTCAATTAACAACAATTTTGCAAGAGTAATACTAGACGTCCCAAATTATGTCTCAAATGACCTGGCACGTGAGGTGTCAACATCATATCAGTTACCATATAATCTCATGATTTATAAGATGCTGACACCTTACATACCACATCATTTGTGAAAGAATTTGAAAAAAAAAAAAAATTATGCTAATTTTGCAAACGTACAACACAACTAA
Organism: Acer saccharum; assembly: GCA_030490815.1. Lineage (NCBI taxonomy): Eukaryota > Viridiplantae > Streptophyta > Magnoliopsida > Sapindales > Sapindaceae > Acer > Acer saccharum. The sequence continues at coordinate 2,343,450 of CM059878.1, forward strand.
ATGTACACAAAATGCGGAAAATAAAGTACACATTTTCGTGGAAACCACTCAACACTTAAAACCATAACCACCGCACTAACTGACCAATTAATTTACTATATAATCGATTAATTATTCAAGTTGACTACTTTAAAACTCAGGGCGGACCGACCTTAAGACTCCACCTCAAATTTTCAGAAAACCAAATTGATTAAGTGTTAATTAATATATATATATATATATTAACACTTTGACTGTGTTTGTTACAATGCTATATATAATTCTCTCCTAACGGTGGGGCCATGTGTTGTCCTGTTGTGGTGGTGTTATTTAGTCCCTCTCTTTTATTTTTATTTTTCATTCTTTTTGGCTGGGTACCAGCCTTTTCTCCTTTCACATTATTGGCTTTTTTTTTTTTTTTTTTCTTTTTTTTAATTCAGTTTTTCACTTTTTGGACTAGGACTATTTCTGTGCCAGTCTTCTTCTTTTTTTTTTTTTTTTTTTTTTTTTTTTAATATTATTATATTTAAAATATTAAATTTATTTAATCTGATTTAAAAATTAATTTAATATATGTTTTTAAAAATATTTTTAATTAAAACTTAAATGTTATTTTATTTCAAATTAATTATATTTATTTTTTAAATTTTATTTATTTTTAATTTTATTTTTTTAAAATTTATTTTATTGAAAATAATAATTTAATAAATTTTTTTAACCAAATTTAATTTAAAATAGTTTTATTTTTAATTTCTTTGAATTTATTAAAATGATTTTATTTATTTAATATAATTTATACTTACCTCTCACAAAAAAAAAATATTTTTTTCAATTATTTTTTATCCAATCTCATATTATACTAATCAAGAGACAGTATTATTTTAGTCCAATCTGTACTACACCAAACATGTCTCAGTACTAATTTAATCAAATTCAACCCAATTAAATCCAATCAAATCCTATAAAAATAGTCCAATCTTGTCCAAACCTATCCAATCCAATCTCATGCAACAATACGCTTGGTGTGCAAGATAGGATTGGACTATTTTTAAGACATGAGATTGAATTGGATTAGATTAATTATAGTGTTTTTCGTGTTTGATGTAATATGAGATTGGACTAAAAATAGTCTATATGTGATGGGATTGGAATTAACTAATATTTAAATCTGTTTAAATAAATTTTATGAGTCACATCCAAAAAAATAAGAATATAAAATACATAATGGTGTGTAGATTTCCAAAGTAATAAAAAGTGAGTCATGCATACAGGTAGGTCCTACAATCAACTTGACTATAAAACGTGTTTGATGGGGTTATGGTAAGAGATTAATGAAGTCTTCGTCTTCACCTTCAAAGGTAATTTATACGAGCTTTAATATAATTTATAATATTATATATATATATATAGGGGTTAAATTCATTTTTGTCCCTCTAGTTTTATCTAATAGCCAAACTAGTCCCTCGATTTTCAGAATTGTTTCGTTTGATCCTTCTATCACAATTTCCATTGAAAAAAAATGAAATCTAATGGTGAGAGAGGGTCAAATGACCCTACTGCCCCTGATTTTTGTTTTAAACAAGAGATGAATTTCATCTATATTTTTAAATTTTAAATAAATAAATTTTGAAGCTATATATATATATTAACCGATTTAATTGAACATTGAAAGTGTGTCTATATGATTACTATTAACCTAGAGGGGTGAATAGATTGTTTACCTATATTATTACCTATTTTCAATTGAGAGCTTCTTTTAACAATCCAATTTTTCCTTTTTACACTTCTTTTTTAAAAACACTTCATTCTCAATATTTAAATTAAAAAAAAATTCTAAAGACACTTCATTTGGTTACAAGATTATCTTTTTATCTTTTTATCTTTTTAAAATTAAATTATTAAAAAAAGAAATTATCTCTCCTAAATCATTAGATTAATTATTATATATTAAATACTCTCTCCTAAATTTTTAATTACTTTATTAAACTCCCTCTCTTCTAATACGTATCTCTAATTTTAGAAAGAAAAAAAAAAAAAAAAAACTTACTAATAAGCTTGATTTTCAGGAACTGTATGTATGTATATATATTTAAAAAAAATAAAAAATTTTGAATCAATCGAAATATGAAAATGCTTTTTGTTACTCTTGTAGGTATGTGATTGCCTAGAGAACTTTAATCCTTTCATGTGTCTTATAAATTTTGAGTCTAATCGAATCTAATTGCAACAATTCAAGCTTTCATATAATTTTTTTTAAAAAAATTAACTTTTTAATCTATGTATATATATATATATATATATATATATATATATATATATATATATATATATATATATATAAATTACTGTTAGTAAAAAACCAAAATATTCGTAAGTTTTTTTTTTTTTCATTAACTATTAATTAGAGATTGATCGAGAAAGTATGGAAATATAATTTATTTATTTATTTTGAAAAATGTTGAGAGATTAATTAGGAGAGAGTGTTTAATATGGTAATAACAGATTTAGGAGAGAGAGTTTAATACATAATATTTAATCTAATGATTCAGTAAAGAAAATTTCTTTTTTTAATAATTTAATTAGTTTGGAGTTTCTTTAAATTTTTTATCTTGTTTAGTAATTTTAATTTAGGTTAAAATTGTCATTAATAAAAAAAATTAAATTGGAGTGTAAATGGATAATTTGTGGATTGTAAGGAGAAACTCTCTTTTCAATTAACAACAATTTTGCAAACGTACAACACAATCAAGTGTACACAAAATGTGGAAAATAAAGTACACAAAGATTTTTTTTACGTGGAAATCACCCAACGGGTAAAACGATAATCACATGATTAACCGACCAATTATTAGCTACAAAATTCACTACATAATCGATTAATTACTCAAGTTGACTAACCCAGTCTAACTACTCTTTAACTCGAGGGCAGACCCACCTTAAAACTCCACCTTAAATTTTCTAAAAACAAAATTTGTTTATATATATATATAAATTTTTAAGTCAATGCGTACTAATATAACTTACATCAGTGCGTTGTATGTAGATTATTATATTTACATACTTTGACTTAGTGTGTATGCACTTATCAGTGCTTCTCCATAATCAGTGGTCCATATGTAACGCATTGATGTAAGTTATATCAATACACGCCGAACAGAACGGGACTCTATATAAATATATATATATTAATTAACACTTAATGTATCATATCAACTCTAAGCACCGCTAGTTGTGTACCATATTTCAAAAATGATAAAAAAGTGAGTCACGCATGCAATGCAGGTCGTACAATGCAATGGACTACAAACTAAACCGTGTTTGATGGAGCTAAAAGAGATCAATAGTCTTGGTCTTCAATTCAAGACTTGTTTATAAATGCGAAATGCAAAGCTTTTAATTAATTAAATGTATTTCCAATCCATACATGATAAGATTCTTGTTTGTCTTGACGAGATGAGGTTGATCCGGTAGTAAAATCTCTCATACCTGCACCATAAGATTATGGGTTCGAGTCTTTTTCCCTCCCAAAAAACCCCCGATTTATGTAATAATATAATATTTAAAAGAAAAATCTTGTCGGTCCTAATTCATTAAATCACAAACTACTTTATTATTTTTTTTTTATTAAAAAAAAATTCTACTGATTGATTAACCTTTTACCTTTTATGTTATTTAATTAAATTAACGATGACTAATGAGTAATGACTTCAGTGTAGTTAGGGTGAGGATTGAGATATAAATGACTTTGACTCAAATTCTTCTTTTCTGCAATGACTCACCAAAAGTCTGAAACATCCTTGGCTGTAGCCTCACGTTAAATCACACAAATGCTCATCTCTCTCTCTCTCTCTCTGATTAACTCACAAAAAAATGGTTGTGAGTCCAACCAGTAATGTTATACAGTAAGATGACCTTCAAATACTATACCTTTTGGTTAAATAATGACAATAGAATGATGCATGAGATAATAATATAATATTGATGATTTTATGGAAGATTTTGAGTTTAAAACATATTTTTGTAATTAATATATATTATTATATTTCCATTTATTATATATTAGTTAAGTTGTTAATTATTTTATGATTTGATTTTATTAAAACAAATCAAATTCCCTTATTATATAGGTTTCTAATTTCCTGATTTTATTAAATAATTTTTATTTTTACTTTTGTTTTTGAAAAGTTTAATTTTAGTGTCTTATCAATTAACTATTATACATGTTGGCTTTTAATATTTCTTTTTTTTTTTTTTCCTTTTAATGAAACAGGGATAAATCAATAAAACATTATTTAGAATATAAAAGAGTTAACACATGTCGAAATGCATATAGTGTATGAGATGCAATGCAGCTCCTACATTAAGGGGCTGTTCAGTAAGTGTTTTTGGTGGTGTTTTTGTTTTTGTTTTCCGAAAACAATTTCAAAATTGCGTCCGTTAACCATTTTTCATTTTATTCTGTTTTTCAAAAACAAAATAAAAAACAAAACCAGTGTTAAAATTGAAAAACACGATGTTTTTCATTTATTTATTTATTTTTTATAAAAAAATTGACCTAATTTTTTTCTTCTTCTTAATTCGATGACTTGGTCCAATGATCAGCCTCCAATTTTCTTCTCCTCCAATTTTCTTCTCTTCTTCTTTGTTTGTGACTGGTTTGCCTCCATTCTTCTTTTTCTTCTTATTCTTCAATGATAGAAAATTTGAAACTTAGAACAGCCGACGCCGGAGGAGGATCTCACCTCCTCCGGCATTGGAGCCGCTAGTAGATCAGCTCCTTTATTATTTAAAAAAAAAAAAAATTGTTATTTTTTTCCATTTACTTTGGAGGAGTAGATTGATCTGCTCTATGTATCTTTTATAATTTTTTATAATTTTTTTCCTTTTTTTTTTTTTGAAAGATTTTGTATTTAATACAAAAATAATATTTATTTAATAAAAATGAATAGAATTATAAGTTTAGTCGATAACTATTTGTGATGAATTTACAAATTATAAATGTAAAATTACTAATTATTTTATCAAATTGTTCTACCATTTTAGGTTTATTATTATTTTCCTTTTTTTATTTTGAAAGATTTTAATAATTGTTTTGTTTAGGAAGTTAATGAGTTATTATGAGTTTTTATATATTTCTAAATAATGAGTTATTTGATAATTATTTGTGATGAATTATTACCATTTTTTTATTCAAATTAAAAAATTACACTAGAAAAAATTATAGGAAAATTACAATTTTTTATATTTTTCTAGTAACCTATCAGACATGTTTTCATTTTCAAAATGCAGCTTTCACAGTATATGATATACCAGACGTGTTTTTGAATTTCGAATTCGAAACCAAAAATACTGTTTTTATTTTCAAAAAACAACAAATAAAAACGCTTATAATACTGGTCCTAATCAGCTACACTCATACTAAACCGAACGTATTTAATGCTTAAACCGTGTTTGATTGGGATAAAAAGGACTGATTATAGTCTTCGTTTTCGTCTTCAAAAGCATCTTTTTGGTACGAAATCCAAAGCTTTAAAAATGTGTTTCCATTATAAGATTTTTGTTGATCCTTTTAAATGCTGACACCTCATCATAAAATGAAGCAATCACAATCTGCTTTACTGTACAAAGATTCTTTACAAGCATGGCCCGGACAAGCAACTCCCATAAGGGAAGAGCGCACCCACACACATGGTGGGAAAACCTCCATATACACACCAAGCCAGGATTCAAACCTTGGTGGCGAGAGTCTTAGGAAGACTCTAGGCCACCAAGGCATAGGGCCCGTGTACTGTACAATGATTCTTATTGATTTCTTAAGCAATAATTACTAAGAAAATGTCTGAAAGATCCTTGTCCTATAGCATTTAATATCAATATGGTAGAATATTAATTAAATGTTAATAACTGATAAAAATATTATCATAAAAAGAAAGCTCATGTTATAAAATAACCATACCATAAATCTTTGTAGTATTTGTGTTCATATTTAGGTTGATAATGTCACAGGTTTGAATCGTTTCTATACATATGGTATTAAAAAAAAAAAAAATTACTCGATTGGGTACACCATCAAAAACCTAATTAAATCTCCGAACTATCTTGTAAGTTTTCAATTTGTACTACTTTCACTAAAATTAAAAAAAAAAACCGGAAAAGCTTCCTCTATATGAATCAAAAAATTGTCACAAGAGATAATTTTTGTGATTGGTTATAAATCCTAATAAGAAAATAATAGAACTACCTTTGGCATTTTTTTAATATAAACAAAGATATGCTTTAGATCATTAAGATGTAGCTAATTAAAATTGGATCTCTTCATAAAACGTGATCCATGAAAATTCAATCTCTAAAGTGGTAGGAAAGCAATAAAACGTGAGTCACGTAAACAAGGAGGTCGGGTCCTACAATCAATGTAGCTAAATTACTTGACTTGTGTGTAGATTTCTAAAGCAATAAAAAGTGAGTCATGCATAAAGGTATGTCCTACAATCAACTAGACTATTAACTGTGTTTGATGGGGTTAAGGTAAGATGAAGTCTTCATCTTCATCTTCAAAGGCTAGCTTCAACTTTATACGAGCTTTAATATTATTTATAATATTATATATATGGTGGTTCTCCGATAATTAAGGATATCCTGAAATTATAAGTTAAGAGAATCTTCAATGCAAAAGTGGCTTGCCTACCAATAATTGTTGACATGGCAACAATGTCAAGAGATTTATTTCCAATGTGGCATAAAAATAGACTTAATAGACAATCAATTTAAAATTTAGTTTCCAATGCTTCTAACTAAAACACAATTTTTTTTAATGACTTGTCTATTTTTTTTTTTTAAAAAAACTTTTTATTTTTTTTATTTCCTTATCAAAAATATATGAAGAATTAATATCAGTTTTAAATGTTTGTTGAGTCAACCTAAAAAATAGATGTGCAACAGACCGTCTGAAAGTAGACAGTCATGTTGACAATGTCTAATATTTTTTTCGCCACCTTAGCTTGAGGTTGAATATGCATGGCTGCATTGGAGACACAGTTATTAACAGAACTTATATTTATCCTACGTGGTATTTTTTTTTTCACAAGCCACGCTTGCATTGGAGAGCACAAGCCACGCTTGCATTGGAGATGCTCTAAGGACGTCCAATCCTAGCCACACATTCATATTAAGTGTGAGTATTTTAGCTAATTAAAATTGGATCTCTAAACCTCATAAAACGTGAGTCATGAAAATTCAATCTCTACACATGGTCCCTTGCCATAGTGGTGGGCCTTCCTTTGGGAACCCCCTACCACTAAGGTTCCAAACCTAGTGTATGCATAGAATTATGCAAATTTTCCTTGGCCCATTTAAAAACATGGGTGTTGTCCCACTTTGTGTGGGTGATTGTCTCTCCTTTGTGTGGGTTCTCTCTCCCCGTCCGTGGGAGCTCTAGTCTGGGCTGTACTTGGAAGTCGATTCTCCATGTAATCATGTCCTGGATCTGTAATCTCGTTGTTGTTGTATTCCAATCAAACAATAATAATTCAATCTCTAAAGTGGTAACAAAGCAATAAAACGTGAGTCGCGTAAGCAAGCAGGTCGGGTCCTACAATTAATGTAGCTAAATTACTTGACTTGTGTGTAGGGATGGGCGTTTCCCCATGGGGCCCCATCCCCCACGGGCCCCCATGGGGTTTTGGGGGCAAATTTTGCCCCCAAATGGATTTTGGGGGTGGGGGTGGGGGTAAACTTTGCCCCCAAACATATTTTGGGGGAGGTGGTGGGGGTACCTCCCCCCAAACCCAAAACCCCATTGGGCCCCCCCAAAAAAAAAAATATATATATTATTTTTATTTATATATAAAAATTTTAACAATTAAAACAAATTATAAATTATAATATTAAATTATTAAAATTAAATGTTATGGTTGTTCATTTATAAGGTGTAATTAACCCCCCAAAATAATATATATATATGTATTATGCAATTATTTTTGTATTGTATTTTTATTATGTTTTTATTACTTTTCGTATTGAAAATTTAAAATTTAGAATTAAAAGAAAATGAAATGGGGGAAATGGGTTTTGGGGGTGGGGGTGGGGGAACCTCCCCCAAAACGTCCCCCCCACTGGTCCCCCCAAATGGATTTTGGGGGAGGTGGTGGGGGGAGGTTTGAGGAATGGGGGTGGGGGTGGGGGTACCCTCCCCCGCCCCATTGGGCCCCCACGCCCATCCCTACTTGTGTGTAGATTTCTAAAGTAATAAAAAGATAGTCATGCATACAGGTAGGTCCTACAATCAACTAGACTATTAACCGGGTTTGATGGGGTTAAGGTAAGATGAAGTCTTCGTGCTGGTTTGGTTGAGCTTTCTACTGCCTCAAAAGGTCTACCAACGTCTATTTGAGTTTCTTAGAGTTGTTTGATTGGATTTTTGAGATTGTCTATTTTAAATTGAGTAGAGGCTAGTATAGTTTGAACCTCTACTAGGCAAAAGCTCATGGGGATGTGTTTCTCCAAATAGACCTTTTTTTTAAAAGGTCTACCAACCAAACAACTAGAATTTTTTTTCTTTCAAAAGCTCTATTTCTAATAGATCTACTGTAAGTAGATCTTTTATCAATAGATGTTTTTTAAAAGCTCAATCAAATAAGCTCTTCATCTTCATCATTAAAGGCTAGCTTCTAATTTATACGAGCTTTAATATTATTTATAATATGATATATATGGTGGTTCTCCAATAAGGATATCTTGAAATTATAAGTTAAGAACGTCCAACCATAACCACACATTCATATTGAGTGTGGGTATTTGTTAATGTGGAGCTATGAACCCACTCAAGGCCAGCCCTCTTGTATTACTGGAGAGGTAGCCGCCCTTGAGCCCTTTTTTAAAGGGCCCATATGTACTAGTTCAGGGCATTTTTTGTTTTTTATCAGATTATAAGGGCTCATATATTTATTATGAGTATTACTCAAAGACCCATATTTAAAAGTTCAAAAGTTAAAATAAACAAAAGAAAATTGGACCAGGACAAAAAAGGCCCAAATGAAATCTTTGATTATGGTTTTATTTTTAAATTTCAGACATATCAGTACCAATAGGTCCATTTTTTTCCTGTATTTCCAGCCACCAACGTCTATCTCAATGGGCCTTTCAGACGGAGAAGGCTGCACTTCTATTATCCACTGATGTTGCTTCTAGAGCTTGGATTTTCCAAAAGTTAAATGTATTATACAGTATGATTCTCCAGGGGACGCTACAGAATATGTGTATAGGTATTTACTCTCATCTTCCTGTTGGAATTTTTCATTTTCTATATTGATTGATCTTTTTTGTAGCTGTAAAGATTCAATGATTGAATCTAGAACAAGAATCTGAAACTAAAGTGATTGAAAAGAAGAAAGAGTTTTCATGAGAATTTGAGAGAGAAAACTGAGTTCTCTGTTTTTGATTGATTGAGAATTAATTACACAAAGTGAAGAGAGCTTTTTCTTTTATAGCTCTACATTACAGAGTCTAACAGTAATTCCGTAAATTACGGAAATCAGAAACGCATGTGCTCCAGCTGATAGTTGCCACATCAGCTTCTGAAAAAACAGAATGAGATTTCCCGCCAAGAGTTTCCCGCCAGAAGTTCTAAGAGGAGAGAATCAGATGATGCTGGTCTATTTGAAGATACATGATAAAGCTGGACCATCAACTTGCTTTGACAGGAAAGGATAACATTGTGATTGCTGGAGCATTTATCTTGTTTCTTTCAATTGAGGAATTGGTGGCATCATTAACCTTAACAGTAGCATTCAAGTGACATCATTGTTGTCCAATCTGTTTTTCAAAATCCCTCAAAATTATGTGCAAGTCACTTTGCAAACATTATGAAATTGCATACCCTTGATTGTGCTCGGAGTCATGTCTTTCTAGTTCCAAGCATTTCATAGTGTTGTGAGACAGTAAGTTAATGTACTGGATCTTGATGTATGTTAAATCCGTAATACAAGGTTGGTAGGACTGCTCGGTTGGGTCAAAGAGGAGACTCTTTGTTATTTCTACAGCCAATCGAAGTTGATTATTTACAAGACCTGGAGAAACATGGTGTATCGCTGGCAGAGTATCCTCTCATGAAGGTGTTGGACAGCTTCCCATTATATGGTCAGGTACCCCGTGGGAAGAAGTTTGTTTCTATAGATTTACATCCTTGGGTCCTGACTCTGCAGAAAGCACTTGAATCGTTCATTCTTGCTAAGGTACGATTCTGTACATCGGAGCTAAGAATGATTGTCATAGTTTGAGTACATATGTGGTGAATTTTCATTGACAATTTTTTTGTCTCTCTGTTTGGGTATTTTTATCAGATTTAATTCTACTAATGTCCTAATGATTCTAAGTTGTTTCTCTATCTGCTAAAAATTAATCCACTGCCTTTGATTTTTCCCCTCAGCCAAAGATGAAGAACCTGGCCAAGGATGCATTTTGCTCTTGGGTTCGTGCATACACTGCCCATCGTGGTGAGCTGAAAGGGATTTTTATGGTGAAGAAACTTCACTTGGGACACGTGCGAAAAGCTTTGCATTGAAAGAACAACCTTCCTTGGTTGGGAGGTCATTCCAAATGCAAACCAAGAAGAGGAAGAGGGATCAGAAGCAGAAGCAGAAGGGACCAATGAGAAAGAGAAAGGTTGCGAGCAAAACATGAATGCAAAATGTGAGACCATCGATGAAAAAATTTCCGCCCAGCTGAGGGAAATATGCTGAAGCATGGGAACCAGATCACCTTCTTATCCGAAAGAGAGGCTGTTGAGTCAGAGTTTTGACTTTAGATGATAATTTACTTCCAGAGCTTGTATTGTAGTATCAACATATATAGTCACTCAAAAAGTTTTGACAAGAACATAATTTATAAATGATAGTTCATTTCAAAGTATACATTTGTTTGAGGTCCATCCTCTGCAACAATGCTGATATGCATTTGAAGTCATACATTTTCCAGCATCTTTCGTATTTGACACACTCACATTTCACTCCACCACCACCACTAACCTTGATCAATTCCAAGATCAGAGACCTTGTTAAACAAATCCAATACTTGGAAGCCCTGAAATTGTACTCTAAAAATCCGAACTTTCCAATCAGTACCACCAAGTTCACTTTCCCTTCTCTTCCCAAAGCCTGTGCTTCAATTTCGAATCTCTACAATGGAAAAACACTTCACGCCACAATCACTTACATGGGTTTGCAGTCTGACGACCCCTATATCACCGCTTCACTTATTGACATGTATGTCAAATGCGGGTCACTGGAAAATGCAGTCAAAGTGTTTGATGAATTGTCTGAGAGGGAAGTTTGTACTGGGGATGTAACAGTTTGGAACTCTATGATTGATGGGAATTTTAGATTTGGTTGTATTTTGGAGGGTATAGGTCAGTTTTGTCGAAGTATGGAATGTGATGATTGGTGGGTTTTGTGAGAAGGGGTTATGGGAATGTAGTTTGGAATTGTATTCACTAGCAAAGAATGAGAGTGTCAAGTTTCTGTCAACCTCGTTTTCGACTGCTTTGAGCGTTTGTGGGAGTAGTGAAGATGCGAGTTTTGGGAAGCAGGTTCACTGTGATATGATCAAAACGGGATTCCAAAGCAACCCTTATGTGTATACTTCTCTGTTGACCATGTATGCTAAGTGCAAATTTGTTGAAATACTACATGTTTTTGTTAGATATTAACAATTTATTGTGATCGGTTATAAAAATCTATTGGGATCAGTTATCTATCGAAATTAGTAATATAAAATCTAACTATAAAACGAGATATGGTGTGTTGTAAAGTTACATTTTATTTTACTTTATAAATTAAGGAGTGATATGAAATCAAGAGCTCAAGTAGCAGCCGATCAATATTAAATTCCAATATGGTTAAACTTTTTATGTAATAATTATAAATTATGGTTTTATAATTAGATTACTTATGGCATCTATTATTTTGAAAATAAACTTCTAAATAATGAATTAAAATTACGTGTTTTTTTTAGCTTACATACAAACCAATAAGAGAAGTGGGCCCAACAAATTCTTTATGTAACAACCAAGCAACTATATATTATAAGTATTATAACAATATCACAATCAAATTCAAGATTAAAACCTACGGGTTTATCTCAAGCATATCTTTTTTTTTTTTTTTTTTTTTTTTTTTTTTTTTTTTTTTTTTAACAGCAAATTTATTCATAAGGCGAGGCATGCAACAATCAAACAGAGAAACACTACAGCAAAACGAACAACCCCAGGGCACTGGCCACCAAACCAAAACAGAGCAAACCGACAACACCAAAAGCAATACAACAAAACAGCAAGGAGTGCTACAAACAACAGAGAACATCCCACAAACAAAGACAGAAACCTCGACCTCCAGCCAACCACGGCTACAACAGACCCATCATGCATCACAAGCACGGACATATATTAAGACTCCTTTGCTCTGCTGCCTTTCGCTCCATTCAACTCTATTTGTGCCTGTAAAGATGAAGGAGCATGTCATATGTCTAAACCAATCTGACTCCCTGAGTAGATTTTACACAGTATTGCTTTATTCAACTCACTTTGACATATCAAGGGACTTTGTACCCGATATGAATTTTGTATACACTATCTTTGAAAATAATGAGCTGAATATAAGTAGCTAGCTTATTTTTACAGTAACAGAATTGTTTTACAATTAAAAGAATGACTTGTACTTACTGATCAATTTCTTCTTCTGCGTCTTCCGGTCAGTCTTCCCACCTTTCTACCAACCATGTTCACAATCCACTCTGGTTTTCCTGTTGATAATACAATATACCCCGTTGACAAGCCAATCACCACACCACATCCATAACCCATCAAACTCATTTTCCAATCAAACCAGCTCACAGTATCCTGTTCATCATCTGGTTCAGATTCTGGTGTGTCACCATTGCTACATTTTTTTGACAACGGAAAGTCGCACAAGCCCAAGTTCCCGATATAGCTATCATTCAAAAACGTACCAAATTGGTTCCCTTGAGGTATATGTCCCACGAGCTGGTTGTACGAGAGGTTTAGAACCGAAAGAGACGTCAAACTTGTCAATTGATTAGGAATCTCTCCCTCAAGCCTGTTTGAAGAAAGGTCTAATGATTCCAGTTCTGTCAGATTCTCAAAGGATAACGGAATATGACCGATTAGATCATTATGAGAAAAGTTTAGGACTTTGAGAAATTTCAATTTTCCAACAACCTCTAGAATTTGTCCACGAAACTTGTTGCTTGACAAATCTATAGTTGTGAAAATGGTTAGGACTTTCTCCATACGGATATCAGCTCCTTTCATTGTCACCACTATAGAATATTGGTAAGGTGAATCAATACCAATTTCCATGTATTGCAACTTTCCTCCAGCTTCACTAACATCCATCATGGCTTTGAGCTTTCCGAAATACTTTATCGGCAAAGAACCGTTTAAAATTGTTTTTTGAGAGATCAAGTATTCTCAACTTAGAGAAGGAATTCTTTGCCTTAGAATCTCGTAAAGAACCAGAAAATTTATTGGAACGGAGAACAAGAACCTGCAGCTCTGGAAGGATTTCTAACCAATGCGGAAAGGTATCATTTATCTTGTTATTACCAAGATCTAGAACTTGGAGCGATGTACAATTGACAAGGGACCGGGGTACAGGCCCTTCAAGATCATTGTTGTTGAAGTTCAATGTCTCCAAAGCATTGCATCGTGCAAATGTATCAGTGATGGTGCCAGAAAAACTATTATTCTGCAGATCCAGCACTAGGAGAGAACTGCTAATGTTTCCCATGCATTCTGGAATGGTGCCACTCATGTTGTTATTGGAAAGATCAAGCACCAAAAGGTCAGTCATATTGCAGATACAATGAGGAAGTTTTCCTTGAAGCAAGTTGGAACGGAGGTCAAGATGTCTAAGACTATTCTGAATGGGAAGTTGCTCGATGCTTCCTGTGAGGAAGTTGTGGGACAGAATAAGATAGTTCAAAGTGTCCTTCCCCATATCACACATCCAGTTGGGAATTGTACCATGAATTTTGTTGTCAGAAAGGTCCAGTGACCGTAGATTGGGTAGAGCTTCAAAGGAAGAGTTGACTAATTTGATTGTGCTACCTAATGATGATAAATTATTATGGGAAAGATCGAGAAAAGTAAGATTTACCAATCTTTTTGGAAACATGTAAGGCTCTAGAATTCCACTTAAATTGTTTGAAGAAAGTGAGATTGTTGTCAAATTCTCAAGTTCAAAGATTGAACTTGGGATCAAGCCATGTAACTTGTTATTATCCAAATAGATGTACTGCAATGAGTTACTCAGATTTTCACCAATGTCTATTGCCTCGAGTTGATTAAAGCTGAGATCAATAGAGTTCAATAGTGGTAGAGTAAACAAGCTAGACGGTATGGTCCCATTCAGAAAGTTGTTATTTAATACAATTTTTGTTAAACTTCGAAGCTCACTTAAAAAAGAAGGAATCGGACCGGAGAGCTGATTTCTTGACAAATCTAAAGATTGAAGTTGCATTAAGTTGACAAAAATTTCTGGAATTTCACCAATGAAATTGTTGACCGAAAGATCAAGCAAACTAAGATTACGAAGATTTGAAAAAGATGACGGGATATTACCAGTGAAATTGTTGACTAAAAGATCAAGCTCAATAAGATGATGAAGATTTGAAAGAGATGACAGGATATCACCGGTGAAATTGTTATTTGACAGATGCAAATATCTAAGTTGTGTAAGGTTACCTATAGATGCAGGAACTGACCCAATGAATTTGCAGAAGCGCAGATCCAGCTGCGTTAAAGACTTTAGATTGCCGATGGAATCAGGTAATCGTCCTGAGAAGCCGGTGGTAGAGATATCCAAATGCCTCAAAGACTTTAGATTACCGATGGAATCAGGTAATCGTCCTGAGAAGCTGGTTTCAGAGACATCCAAATGCGTCAAAGACTTTAGATTGCCGATGGAATCAGGTAATCGTCCTGAGAAGCTGGTGTCAGAGACATCCAAAATCTGGAGGGGATTGCTCCAGTTAGCCTCTGGAAAAGATCCTTTCAATTCGTAATTGACGCTTAAGTCGAGGACTTGTAGGTATGGAAGGAGAAAGAGGGTGGAGTTGGAAGGGATGGTACCATTTAGGTAGTTCCAACGGAGATCAAGGCCAGTGACATGACCCTTGCCCATATCATCACAAGTGACTCCATTCCATGAGCAGCAATCAGTATCCTCCTCCCACTGATTCACAACAGAATAATCGCTGGTATAGGTAAAGAGTTGCTTAAATTGGAGTAAAAGAGAAGCTTGGTCATTAGAGCAGAGTTTTGAGTGAGTGAGTGAAGAATGCAAGAGGAAAAGTTGAAGAAACACAAGTTGATAGCAACATCTGCTTAACCAACCCATTTTTCACACAAATTATGATCGATGGTATTTGGTATATATAGATGAGAAATATGGAGGGCAGCAGGCAGAGCATGGTCGAAATGCATGCTAAACCGTGTTTCATGGGGCTAAAACAGACTGATGATAGTCTTCGTCTTTGTCTTCATAAGCTTTTTTTGTTTTTTTTTTTTTTGTTTTTAGGAAAGTCATTCAATCACAATCAACTTTTACTGTTCAAATTAAAGTTCTGATTGATTCCATATGCAATAATTACTGTCTCAGTCATCCTTGTCTGTAGCCACATGTAATATCAATATGGTAGTCTCACACCGTATTCTATACATCTGTCAAAATTCTGAATATTTGAATATCAAGTGACTAATTTATTTGCAAATTAACTCCAGTTTTTTTAAAAGGATTTGACAGAGTTGTGAGCATATATGCACTCAACTCTGAAGGCTTGCACAACAGGAATGCCCATTTTGTTCTCAAATCCATCCTATCCATTGGAATATGTCTCTATCTTTCCGATTATATACATCTTCCATGGTTAACGCCCGATCAATTCCAATACATGTCTCAAATTCATGATCAACCTCCATTTATTTTTAGAAAAAAAATTCTTAATTTTTGTGGACTGTTAAATTAAAATCTAATCATGGCTAGTAATGTTATAGTAAGACGGCCATATGTAACATCCCTCGACGACATTTAATTGGCACACCACTGAAACCTAATTAAAACTCTGAATGCATTATCTAACTTTTCAATTTTTACTAGTTTCGCTAAAATTTAAAATAAAATAAAATGCTAAAAGGAAAAACTATTGAAAAGCTTCCTCTCTATATATGTATATAATAACAAGAGAAATTAACAAATTATCATAAGAGGTAATTTTGTAACTGGTTATAAATGTCATAGTAAGACGAGAATAAAACCACCTTTGGCAATTTTTTATATATATAAATAATGATGCCTAAAGATCATTAAGATGTAACTAAAAATTGAAAGAATTGCAACTCTGCAAGCAGCGATACCAATAGCATGTTTTTTTTGTTTGTTTTGATATATTATATTGCACCCGGAACATTGTCCGAATAAAATAATACAATTTACCATCAAGTCACATTTAACAATGTAACTTACTACTTTGGTTAGAATTTCTTGGTAATTTATGTTTCCATTACAAATTGACATTTTCATAGTATGATATCCGATGAGTTGTGAGGAACTGTAAATCATAACCAAATGATATTTAACAAGGTCAATCAATTGGTCCATCAGTATCTCGCATTCAATTGACGCCCTCAGCTTTTTTTCACAAAGATCAAAATTTTAGTTTGCCTTCCAAGTCAATATATTTGGTTTTGATTTTATTTGAATAATGAAGTGGTTTAAATTTTCCATTGTGTACGTAAATTAATCGATCTTGGACGTTTTGTCTGCTTCTTACTTGAAGCTTAAGGGTTTTAAATTTTCTGCGTATTTACAATAATTACAAGCGCAAAATTTGTTTCTATTGCATTTATTTAAATATGCACGCTGTATTTATAAAGAATTAATTTCAATAATTTCTTAAAATCTATAGTTTTAATGGCTTTGGAGGTATCTCCAAACTTGGTAAGTCACCTTCCAGCATTTGCGGTGCAATTGTCAAATTTGTCATGGAAGTCTTATCTGTTAGATACATCGCAGTTCCACAATTGCAGGCGCAGTTCCTCCTTTGAGCATATCTTAGCCAGCCCAAACTAAAATCTAACAAAGTCAGTCAATTTCAGGACACATGTTCCATTTGTATTTCCACAGAAGACCAATTTTATGCCATGACATACACGGGTCATACTGGGGCCATCAACTTTGGACCACTAATTGCATTAATTGCTTCATTGCATAGAGGTTGTAGACGTGGGGGTAGGGGGTGGGGGAACTATGCCATGTAGTATTGTAGTGTGTGTGATTGTGACAGGACGCAATGACGCATGGTGCACTGAATCACCTCTCTAGCGAGGAAATACATTGATCGGCCGAATCCATGATTAATCGTCCAATCCACAATAGAAATAAGAGCAGTGCCCGATCTATTTATGTCTCACTATTTTTAATTATGTAGTATATATTTTTTCCTTTATCAAAATTATTTAAAACGACATACAATTTAAAGAAAAAAAATCTTTTATAAAGTAAATCTATTAAAACCTCATATTTCTTTTCTTAAAAAAAAAAAAAAAAAAAAAAACACATTCTTATAATCCGGTTTTCGAAAAAAAAAAAAAAAAATCTTAACTCTTAAACCTTAAAATTTGCTTCTTACACACATACAAAATATTATGGAAGAGCCTAAGAAAGATATCAATCTTATGGAAGAATTGTCTAAGAAAAATATCAAACATTTGGAAGAATTTTTTGAGAATGATATAAAGCATTTGCAAGAATTGTCTGATAACAATATCAAGCATCTGCAAGAATTGTCTAAAATGATATCAAGCACCTGAAAACAATTCATTCTCTAGAAGTAAGTTTAACGTTTACTTTTTCTTTAGAATAACATCAAGCCGTCGTTATGTTGAAGCAACCCTGTTATTTTTTCTTTTTTCTTTTCCACCATGAACTAAAACGAATAAAAAAAACTCAACAAAAAAAAATAAGAAAAAAAAACGTTCAATGGAGGTGTGAGAGAGACGTATACAGAGATCAGAGATTGGGTTTAATTTTGAAAAATAAGTAAAAAAAATAGTTTTGAAAATAAATCAAAAAGATTAATAAAAACATTTAATTTTATTTAATTAAATCAAAAAAAAATTAAGTGACATAAATAGACCAGTATGGGTATGACAATAGCACCAATCTTAAAAAAAGGTGGCTCTATTGCTATCCAAAATAGTCCTTGTCACACCCCTTTTTTCTTTAAATTGAAATTTAAAAATTCACTGTTTGCTAGATTTTATTCAAGAAAGACACATCAAGTCTAGAGAAATAATCAATCGAGTTTGACAGTGTGGTCATGACGAGACAAGGTGGCGTTGATGAAGTTATCAAGTCCCGAAGTCTATTGAAATGGGCACAATCGAAGTTGAGGTTGGGGAATGGGGAGAGATTTCCATAGACCCTTTCCATTGCTTGGAGATAATAAATGTGTATATGTGATCATTACGAATGGTTAAGTTTACTATAATATTATCGTTGAATCTATCTTGTGAGAAAGTTTAGAATACATTAGTTGCATCATATATATATATATCATGTCAACATCTAATTTTACATAACATAAAAAAGAGAAAAAAGATTTAAAATACATTGTAGGATGTGAAAAGTGAAATATGAGATAGGATGAAATAAAATTGACAAACAGCAAATGAATCCAAAGCCAATCCATAAACCCAGTTGTATATATGAATCAAAAAATTAAATTTGTTGCAGGGAGTGACAATGGCTGCAGCTTAATTCTAACTTATAAGATTCATTGATATATCTATATCTATATTGTTGTGCCCGATCGTGAACTTCCTTAGATGCCGACTATTAGCCCTTATCCCCCGAAATGTAATGTCCGATTATATGTTCGGAGTATGTTCTGAACACTGTTTTCCCTCGGACCTCCTTTCCACCGAATGATGCTTCGGAGGATAAACGTTGATGAACAGCAACATATCTGACCACGTACAGACAGCTGTCGGACTCAACCACTGATCCCTCGACACGTGCCTGAAATGTCAGGACTTTGGCTATATATGCCCTCATTTTGCACTAAAATAGGATCTGAAATTTTTCTGGTTCTATTACTCTCTGAAAAGAACATTGTATAACCCCTTTGGAAGTGGGAATTTACTTCTACATCATTCAATAAAATTACCTTTTGTTCCTTTTCCAGTCATTTATGCGTATTGCAATCTCATCATATTATAATCCGAAGATCGTACCCCGAGAATTCATTTTCGACTCTAACATTTGGCGCTAGAAGGAGGGGGGTGCCAGCATCTTCGCGGGAAAACGATGAATCCACAGCCGGAAGACCAGTATCCAGACGTAAACCTCGGGCTAAGGCCACCCGGAACTCAAAACTATGCACAGGCTCCACAGCAACAACAACCTTTACCCCACCACATTTCGCCCTATAAAGGACCTGCGGGGGAGCAACAACCCCAACCGAATTATGGGTACAACCCCTATCAAGCGCAATATCCGTTCCAAGGTCAGTTCTACGGATACCAGGGGGCACCGCAACCGTACCCTCAGGGGCCGCCAGTAGAGGTGACACGGTTCCGGTTCGGTTCCGAACCGGCGGTTCCGGTTCCACGGTTTAGTGGAACCGGAACCGGAACCGGTTCTAACTGGTTCCGGTTCCGGTTCTGGAACCGCCGGTTCCGGTTCCGGTTCCACAGGAACCGGCGGTTTTGAACCGGTTTTTTTTTTTTTTTTTTTTTTTTTTTTTTTTTTTTTTTTTTTTTTTTTTTTTAATTTAAACAAAAAAAAAAATATTTCTAAGTTCTAACTTGTAACTTATAAGTTGTAGATTGTAATTGAATAAAATAAAATATATAATGACAAATTACAAAATAAAATTCATTGAGTTCATAAGTTCATTGGATGTTGGAAGTTAGATCATCGTCATCCGACTATCCGAGTATCCAACCGAAAATAAAATAAAATAAACAAATGACAAATTACAAAATTAAATTAAAATAAAAGTAAACAAAGTTACAATTTACATTTCATTGGGTATTTGGAAATTGAGTCACCCAAATTTCAAAAATAACATAAAATAAATAAATGACAGATTACAAAATTAAATTAAATAAAATAAAACTAAAAAAAAAAGTAAAGTTATTAGCCTTGCACTTAATTTTTACCACAATTAAGTTGCCTACGTATCCTCTTAGGGGGGTTTAGAGGAATCAAAGGCCACGTAGTTCTCATACCTTTTATTACAGATTTACAGATTTATGGTTCCGCTGCTCAGCTTGCTCCAGAGCCTTCGCCCGCTTCGGGTTCGTCTTCTTTAAAGAAATCATATGTTGGCTCTTGTTGGAGCTCTTGTTGTCTATATTCTGCTTTTGTCCAATCGTCAACACAAACCTGTATCTGTAGTGCTTTTGGAGTCAAGCACGAACGTTTTTCATCCAAAATATTCCCCCCGGCGCTGAACTCTTGTTCCACCGCCACAGTAGAAACCGGTGTTGAAAAAATATTTTTGGCTATCATAGCCAAAATTGGATAGTACTTTGTAGCATCACTCCAATATTTTAAGAGTTCAAATTCTTCAGGAAAGTCACAAGAAGAAGCTAGATAAGATTCAAGCTCGGCATGCGAATCGGAGCTTGATGAAGAACATCTTGGTTTTTTGTTTTTTTTGGAGAACATACTATACCCTAAATTCATAAATCCAGAGGAAGATGATGGAGGCTGAGATGCAGTTTTGGTTCGTGTAACATCTACGATCGGAGTACCGGATCCATAAATTGTAACATATTCATCATATAAATCATACAATAATTTCTTAACTCTATCACAACATGCTTCAATATCATATTCAATATTTAAACCTTCTTTGCCATAATAACCATCTAGATAATAAGACAAAGATTGTAATTTGTGTCGTGGATCAAAAACCATACCAATCAAATAAATATTTGGAAAATCCGTATAATAATTTAACCATTTTTGCTTCATAGCACTAACGGCTCCCTTTATTGCTGGGTCAGATTCACAATACAAAAATGCACCAGCAATATTTATACTCTCAATAACAAATAAATGTGTTGTAGGTTTATAAATTTTAGAAAAATTTTGTGTAGCATTATAAAAAACTTTTAACAAATTGAAAACATTGTAACAAGCATCCCAATGAGTTTCAAAAGTTGAATGTTAGGAACATGAAATTGAATAAAAGTAACTAATAAATCCCTATACTCATAACTTTGAGCAAGCAATTTATAAGTAGAATTCCAATGTGTTGGAACATCACGAGCAAATTTAATGGCACGTCTACCATTTTGTTTACAATATTTTGCCCATGCTTTCATTGTAGAAGGATTTCTCCATAAAAACATTAGGGCTTTTTTAATAGGTTCAATAAAACATTGAAGAGTTTCTAATCCTTTTTGAACACATATATTTAAAACATGGCATGCACATCTTTGATGAAAAAATGTACCACCAAGAAAGGGTTTGCATAAATCAATTAAAAGTGGAATAGCAGCGGTATTGGCAGAAGCATTATCAAAACCAATTGCAAAAATTTTGTTTTCAATATTATACTCTGAAAAAATAATTCTAAGCTATCTAAAAATATTTTGAGCATTGTGTGAATCATCAAAAACTCTAAAAGCAAGAATTCTTTTTTGGATTGTCCATGCATTATCCATATAATGGCAAGTGACACCCAAGTATGAATGCGTTTGCCAATGGTCAGTCCATATGTCGGCACATACTGTAACACGACCATTATATTTTTCAAAATATTTTTCTAACTTTTTTTTGTCTCTCACATAAATCTTTTCAAGTGTTTGTGTGAGCGTGGCTCTAGGGACACGGCATGCAGCAGGGTTTAATGCTCGTCGACAATAGTTAATAAAGCCAACCCTCTCACCAAAACTGAATGATAAATGTTCTACTGCTACCATCCTAGCTAATTCTTCTCTATTTTGTTCATCATTATAACGAAATAATTGTTGGTTAGGAGTAGCGTACCTGGGAATTTGTGTTTGTGACCTCATTCTGATCACTGCTTCTGGATGTTTGGCTTCAATATGCTTCCAATAAGTGCCATATCCTCCGGATCTGCTCCATTTATATACTTTGTTGCAGTAATTGCAAGCTACTGTAATGCTTCCATCTTCACTCCTAATTTTCTTCATATGTTTGACGAAGAGATCAGATTTGCTCTGCTTCTGTATCAGATCTTCCTCCCTTTCTAGATCCACTTCCGGTGTATCAAAACCAAAATCCGGAGGTGTATCAATATCAGGCATATTTTCTGACTGGCTTGTCAAATTGGGGGTGTTGTCATTGGGATCGGATTCAGAAATTATTAGAGGGGGAGTAGGAAAGTTTAGGCCTAGGTCTTCAGCATAGGCCCGACGTTGCAGATAGTCGTGATAGGTGGAGTCGTTATGACCGAGATTATCGACCATAGGACCCTTACCGTGCATCGAAATCGAACGCCTAGGACCTTCACGGCCGTGACCCCTTCCACTTCCACTTCCACTTCCACTTGCCATTTAAAAATAAATTTGGGAGACAATTGGAAACTTAGAACTTAGAAGAATAGTTGACTAATTGGAAACTAAATAAATTGGAAATAAGATAAATTGCAAATAAAATAAATTGGAAATAAAATAAATTGAAAATAAAATAAATTACAAATAAAATAAATTGGATATAAAATTAATTGAAAATAAAATATATTGGAATTTGGAAATAAAATAAATTGCAAATAAAATAAATTGGATATAAAATTAATTGCAAATAAAATATATTGGAATTTGGAAATAAAATAAATTGCAAATAAAATAAATTGGATATAAAATTAATTGAAAATAAAATATATTGGAATTTGGAAATAAAATAAATTGCAAATAAAATAAATTGGATATCAAATTAATTGAAAATAAAATAAATTGCAAATAAAATAAATTGGATATAAAATTAATTGAAAATAAAATAAATTGACAATAAAATAAATTGGAGATTTGAGAGACTTATCACTTGAGACTTGAGACTTGAGAGTGTTGGAGAGAAATTAGAGAGAATTGAGAAGAAATTGGTGTGAGGAAAAATGAAAGGGAGGGGGGGGGGGGGGGGGTATTTATAGAAAAGAAAAAAAAAAAAAAAAAAAAAAAAAAAAAAACTTGAAAAGAGAGGGTAGCCGTTGGACCCAACGGCCTGCTGACGTCAGCAGACCGTTGGGCCAACGGCACCCAACCCAAAAAAAAAAAAAAAAAAAAAAAAAAAAAAAAAAATTATTTTTTTATTCATGGAACCGCCGGTTCGAACCGGAACCGGAACCGCCGGTTCCAATCCGGTTCGAACCAAGTAACGAACCGGAACCGGAACCGGTCCAATCGGTTCAGGTTTCGGTTCTTGAACCGGAACCGGAAATCCGGTTCCGGTTCCGGTTTTTCCGGTTCCGGTTCCGGCCGGTTCCGGCGGTTCGAACCGGAACCGTGCCAGGTCTAGGGGCCGGTGAACCCGTTCTACCCGCAGATACCACATCAGGCCTATTATCCTCAGGGTTACCCACCGGTGTATTCACACCAACAGCCGCAGCAACTCCACCCACAGGCTGACGACCCGGTCATCCGAGCGATCATTAGCTGGTTGGATACCCTGGCCCAGAACGTTACCCGGGTAATAAATGTTGTGGATGGCGGTGGCCAGCAAGGGGACTCTGAAGAAGCTAATTCCCGGGCCGAAGGTAACCCGGCTAGGACCCGACCGAGGGAGAGAAGAAGAAGACAACAGGCAACTCAATTTGTCGAACCCGACCCAGAAGAAAATGTGAACCATGAGACACCGAATAGAGTTGCGGGGATGACCCGAAGTCGGGAGGAGCGTGACGGAGTAGTCCAAGAAGACGTGCCTCGAAGGACTCGCCACCGACAAGAAAATGCGGGCGCATCTTACCCTCATCATGGGGATACGGAAAGAAATACCTTCGCAGACCCGGAAGCCTTTCGTGAGCTTCAAGATCAGCTTGCGGACATTCAAGACCAGATACATTACGGCCACCGGAGATCCCTGACCCACAGAGAGAGCCCATTCGTCGAAGGTATTGCCACCGCAGAAATTCCAACTAGCTTCAAAATGCCGCGGAAAGATATGTGCGGATATAGTGGCACAGGAGATCCAGACGACCACCTAGACTCTTACTTGGACTGGATGAACATGCAGGGGACATCCGATGCCGTAAAATGTAGGATTTTTCCGCTCACACTTTCGGGGGATGCGCGGACATGGTACGGAGGTCTCAAAAGACAGAGTATTTCTTCGTTCAATGAGCTCTCGAAAGAATTCCGTAGCGGGTTCGCCGCAAGCAGAAGAAGACGGAGGCACATGGTTCATCTCACCTCCATTAGACAACTTGAATCTGAGTCTATCAGAGATTACATGGGGAGATTCACGGAAGCGGCAAGGCAAGTTCAGGACTTCAACGAAGCTGGGGCAGTCATGGCTTTTATACAAGGCCTCCAGAAAGGCAACCTGAGTTGGTCCCTCTCAAAGAAAGGCCCGACCACTTATAGGGAGTTGATAGAAAGGGCTGAAAAATATGCCACAGCCGAAGATATTTCTGAGTCTAAAAGCCACGCTACTTCCGCGGAACCCTATGAGGCACCCAAGAGATGGGTAGGCAAGCACGTGACAAAGGCAAGGAACCTCTGACGTCCAAGCAGGTAAACACTGGGAACACTGGTCGAAATCCCCGATTTCCCCCAAGAGACAAATTCGAAGAGTATACCCCGCTGAGGTTCCCCCTGGACAGAATACTTGAAATTGCAAATAAAGAGAAATTACTGCGAAAGCCCGAACCCTTGTATTCAGCCCCCGAGAGGAGAGATCGGAGGATATACTGTAAGTTTCACAACGACCATGGACATGAAACCAGGAAGTGTCGCGACTTGAGAGACCAGGTAGAGGAGTTAGTCCGAAGCGGAAAACTCCGAGACTGTGTGAAACCACAAGAATCGGTTGAAAAGGTTCCGAAGGCTCAGCAGCACCAAGACCACAAAATCCAGTAAATGTGTTGGATTCAGATGATGAAGAACCCATCAACTTCATTGATGCTATCCCCGTCACGGGAGACCCCGGATCAACCTCTTTCGGGAAGGCGACTGCCTCAGTATGCCTGACGACTACACCAGAAGATGCACCGAGACATTGGGTACCGTTATCGTTCTCTACCGAGGATTCCTACGGAATAAGATATCCCCATTGTGATGCCCTTGTTATTTCCGTGAAGGTTGGGAATCGTACGGTAAAGAGAACCCTGATTGATCATGGAAGCTCTTTGGACATTATCCACTGGGACCCCCTACAGAAACTCAGATACACAATTCCGCAGCTTCAAGCCTCCAGGTATTGCATAAGAGGCATCGGAGGGCATCGCACTAGGCCGGTAGGGCAGATCGATTTGCCAGTTCGATTCGGGACTAGACCCCGGATACGAACCGTGTGGGTTAGTTTCCAGGTGATAGATATCCCCTTTCCCTTCAACATCCTCATCGGAAGGCCAACGCTCTATGCCCTGAGAGCAGCTACCAGCATCTACTCTCTGAAACTGAAGTTCCCGACCGAACTCGGTCCGGGGGAGGTAACCGGAGATCAAGAGGAATACAAGAGATGTATCCAGATCGGATCCAACCCGGTACTCACCATCGGGAACTACAGTGCAGCACCTGTATCACGAAGAAATACACCAAAACAACGGAGGCTTAAGAAAAAGCGGATCGGAGATATAGCGACTGCGCAGATGTCAGATACTACCCCACTAGATGAAATCCATGTTACCAGTCTTGATCCCCGGGAGGTCGGATCGCAGCCAGCAGGAGAACCTGCCGAACCATTGCTGAAAATAGCACTCCGCGAAGATAACCCCGAGAAAATCGTCCTTGTCGGAGGAAACTTGGAACCCCGAGTAAGGATTGAACTCATAGAACTCTTAAAGGAATTTTCGGATATCTTCGCGTGGAGTCATGCAGACATGCCAGGCATAGACCCCTCGGTCATATCTCATTCTCTTTGTGTAGACCCGATGTTCAAACCAGTGTCACAGAAGAGAAGATCCTTCAACAATGAAAGATATGAAGCAATAGCCACAGAAATAGACAAGCTCTTGAAGGCAGGGTTCATCCGGAACCTGGATTATAATGAATGGTTATCAACGTCATTTTGGTAAAGAAAAAGGACGGAAGGTGGAGGATGTGTGTTGATTTCACCGATCTAAACAAGGCATGCCCAAAGGACAGCTTTCCCCTACCTAGAATCGACCAGTTGGTGGACGCGACCTCCGGTCATGAATTGCTCAGCTTTATGGATGCATATTTGGGTATAACCAAATCCGAATGAATGAAGACGATGAGGCCAAGACCGCCTTTATCACTGATCGGGGGGTATATTGCTATAGGGTGATGCCTTTTGGCCTTAAAAATGCCGGAGCAACTTATCAGAGGTTAGTTAATCGGATATTCGCGAGCGAGATAGGAAGAACAATGGAGGTATATGTCGATGACATGCTGACCAAATCGGTAACCGCCGAAGGACATGTGCCAAATCTCCGAAACACGTTCATGCTCCTGAGGCAGTATCAAATGCGGCTTAACCCTATGAAGTGCGCATTCGGAGTGTCATCTGGAAAGTTCCTCAGCTTTATGGTCCACCAGAGAGGGATCGAGGCCAACCCCGATAAAATCAGGGCAGTGATCGAACTCCAACCTCCGAGGAAAGCCAAGGATATACAGAGACTTAACGGCATGATAGTGGCCCTGTCCCGATTCATATCAAAATTGACAGATAGGTGTCTCCCATTCTTTAAAGCCCTGAAGCACAAGGGGGATTTCTGTTGGACTGCCGAGTGTCAGACCGCCTTCGAAGACCTGAAGACGTACCTCCAACAACCACCGATGCTTGCCAAACCAGCCACCGGGGAGACTCTATTTCTGTACCTTGCCTTCTCCGAGGCTGCAGTAAGCTCGGTATTAATCAAAGAAGAAGGGTCCATCCAAAGGGCAGTCTACTATGTCAGCAAGAGCATGACCGAACCGGAAACCAGATACCCGAAAGTGGAGAAGCTGACGTTGAGCCTAATTGTGGCCTCTCGGAAGCTAAGACCATACTTCCAATCACACCCCATAGTAGTTTTGACGAATCAACCGCTCCGCCAAGTCCTTCAGAAGCCAGAGCTGGCCGGAAGACTCATCAAATGGGCGATGGAAATTAGCGAATTCGACATTCAGTTCAGACCAAGAACTTCCGTGAAGGGCCAAGCGGTGGCCGATTTTATTGCCGAACACTCGAATCCGGAGGTGTTCAATCTGTCAACCGGGCATGTGCACCAGTGGGAAATGTTCGTAGACGGATCTTCCAACCGCCACGGTAGCGGGGCAGGAATAATCATTATCACTCCCGAAGGAACTCTCACTCAAGCCGCACTCCGGTTTGATTTCAGGGCAACCAACAATGTTGCGGAGTATGAAGCCCTAGTCACTGGACTAAAAATCATTTGAACATGTGCGCTGAGTATGTTACGGTGTATAGTGACTCCCAGCTGGTAGTCAATCAAGTGAACCAGGACTACCAAGCCCGAGATCCCGAAATGATCAGGTACCTTAGGCAAGTCAGATCCCTGATGTCTAGGTTCATCCGATGTGACCTCATCCGGATCTCGAGAGAGCATAACTCCCAAGCAGACGCACTTGCTAAACTCGCATCGACTTCGGACATGAAGCTACCACGGACTATAACTGTATTTCGTCTACCGAGCTCTAATCTCTCGGAAGATCACCAAATCGGCGTATTGATCCCAGATCCTGTAGGTGAATCCTGGATGACACCAATCATGAACTACCTCCGCGATGGTACCCTCCCAGAAGATAAGGGAACGGCACAGAGGGTGAGAAGACAGGCACCCCGGTATCTCATTATCAACGGGTTGCTTTTTCGGAGAGGATTTTCCCTACCATATCTCAGATGTGTCAGTCCCCCACAGACAGAGCAAATCCTCCAGGAAGTCCACAGTGGATCTTGCGGTAGCCACTCCGCTGGGAAAAATCTGGGTCACCGGATAACCAGACAAGGGTATTATTGGCCGACCCTTTTCAAAGAATCGAAAGCGCATTCCGAGTCGTGTGACTGATGCCAAAGGACCAGCCCGATCCCTCGTTTGCCAGCAGACACTTTAACCCCCATGTCTTCACCTTGGCCCTTTGCTAGAATCGGAGTCGACATTATCGGACCCCTGCCGAGGGGGACAGTCGATAAGCGCTATGCAGTAGTCGCCATTGATTATTTTACCAAGTGGGTGGAGGCGGAGGCCCTGAAACACATTACCGAAGCAAACACAACAAACTTCATCAAGCATTCCGTAATCTTTCGATTCGGAGTTCCTCACACACTGGTAGCCGATCATGGGACACAGTTTGACAATCACAAACTCCGTAAAGTATGCTCGGATTACAATATCAATTTGAAACTTGCCTCACCATCCCATCCCCAGAGTAACGGACAAGTGGAAGCTGTCAACAAGACCATAAAGACCCTCCTTAAAAGAAAATTGCAAGCCCGAAAAGGGTGTTGGGTAGAGAAACTTCCGGAGGTTTTATGGGCGATACGTACAACGCCACACTCGGCCACAGGAGAGACCCCGTTCTCATTAGCATTCGGAACCGAGACGGTTATACCCACCGAAACAAATATCCCGACAAGAAGGGTTTCTGCCTACACTCCAAGTGATAATGAAACTGAACTCCGAGCGTGCCTCGAAGAATTAGAAGAAAGAAGGGACCTGGCCAGGATCCGAACCGCACATCATCAGCAACAGATAGCCAAATATCATGACAAACGAGCCCGAATCCGAAGGTTTAACCCCGGGGACCTTGTTCTCAAAAAGATCTTACCATCAACCAAGTCAACTTCCTCAGGTAATCTGGGGGACAAGTGGGAAGGCCCATACATCGTTGATTCGGTATCCATGAAGGGCGCCTACAAGTTAAAAAGGGAAAATGGTACGCCTTTGAAGAACCCATGGAATGCAGACCACCTGAAGAAGTACTACCCATAATGGTTTACAGAATGTACCATCCGATACAGTTTTCGGTAACTTGCTCCACTTATTGAATGTGCATTTTCAAATTTTTACTTTCAGAAAGAATTTCATTCATGTATCCTCAATAGAAAGACTCCGAAAGGAGCACAAAAGTCTCCACCCCCATGGGAGCACCGAAAGACTCCGAAAGGAGCACAAAAGTCTCCACCCCCATGGAAGCACCGAAAGACTCCGAAAGGAGCACAAAGGTCTCCACCCCCACGGGAGTACCGAATTCCTTTGAATGTCACGGATACTTAACCTAATAATGGATACAATACTGGCATGTTTATTATGTCGGATATTGGCATGTTTATTATGTCGGATATTGGCATGTTTGTTATTTCGGATATTGGCGTGTTTATAACTTCGGATGGCAGAACCATTAAATAACATAACAAATTTACTTAAGGAATAAAACCTGAATCGAAAACTCCGAACAAAGTTACTTAAATATTTAGATAACATCAAGATATGGCCCAAGGCCTACAAAAATCTCGGGACAATCCCCGAACAAAAATCTCGGGACAATCCCCGAACGGATAAAATTGAAAAATAGAAGACATGTCCCTCAGAATTTAACTACCCCTGGACCTTTTTCCCTTATCGGAGGCAGGGTTTGGGACGAACCTTTCATCATCAATGGACACCGCCTCAGGTTCCTCCTCTGAAAGTGGCTCCTCCTGAAAATCTTCGGAGATGTCCCTGACAGACTCGCCCTGCCTTCTGACCCTGGATTCGGTCGCCTTCGCAACATCCGCATCAAACGTGGAGAAATCAAAACCTGGATAAGCTCGGAGCAGCAAGGTCCTCACGTCCTGGACCGCCGAATCGAATGTCTTCTCCTGAATTTCGGAGAAGTCTTCGGAATTCACAAATATGTTCACGGCGTTGTCTGGAAGGTCTTCCTTCATGCTCCGAATGGATTCGTTTGCTCTCTTCAGCCGTGCCCGGTAGTCACAGAGCTTCGCATGCTTGTCTCTGCAGCTGGCCTTCACTTTCTGATACGCGGAGGATATGTCTCCGACCATAGACTTCTGTGACTCTAGAGCCGCCACCGATTCATTCAGTTCCTCCTCCACCCTCTCCTTCTCCTTCTCCTTCTCCTTCTCCTTCTGCAGCTTCTCGCACTTCGCCTTCGCATCCCCATACCTGTTCTCCATGTGGAGGAGGTTACCGATGGCCTAAGGATCAATAAGAGGAAACTGTTATCCGAGGCGCCTCACTTGAGAATGCCAAATAATATAAACAAACACACCTAGCTAATAGCATTACCTGCAGCAGGTTAGCCTGTCCATGTCGGATCCTGTCGACATTAGACATCTTTCCGTACCCCGATATCTCCCCACTCCTCAGGAGATCCTTCCCGTGGATGCAGAGGTACTCCACTCCAGTTACGGGGTTGATGGGCTTCGTGCCAGACACTGAAGCCCTAGAAGAGGGATGCCTAAAGTAGTTCGGAGGAGATGTAGTGTCCCCCCGAACGTCCTTGCTCTTGTTCAGAGGAGTCTCCTCGGGCATATCCTTATCGGAGTCCACCAGCTCCACGTTTATTGGTCCACCACCGACAGCACCCTGATCGCCCTTGGTGGTCCCCTACCCCTCGGATCTCATAGGGATGGCATACGGAATTTACCCGGATGTTCCAGCAGCGGCCACAGTTACCGTAGGTCTGCTGGCTCTTGTCCTCAGAGGGGAGTTACTCTCAGATGCCTCCTCCTCAGCCACCAACCTTGGGCCCTGTGGAAGATTCAGCTTCCTCTTCTTCTTTTCGTCCTTGCGTTTGTCGGTGCCACCTCTCCCCTTATCGGCCATCTTCCGTTTGGCCTTCACGGTAATTTTTCCTGTATAAAGTTGAGTAATGATATTAATGATGTATAAGGTCTTGCCATTCGGGTATCAAAAATCGGAAGACTACAAATTACAGAGGTCCTTACTCTTCTTTGACAAGGTTTTCTCAACCTTCCGCTTCCTTGCCTCCGTAAGGACCCCAATGAACCCGAGATCGTGTAGCCTCCGGTCGTCTAATAGGTGATCCACGTGCCTTCTTTCGGGGGAAACTTGCCAGGCGTCCGACACGCGCTTCCTCTCCACCGGGGATAATTCCTCGAAGGTAACACGTTCCCACGGTGCTGCAAAAAGAAAGCATTCCGATAAACATAACAAATTAAAATGGCGACTAAATCGACAAACACAGATAATAAACCTATGGACAACCCAAACACCTGGGATATTGAACACCGAGCGAACCTTCTGTGGACGACCACCGAGCTGTAGGTCTTTACCCCAGTCGCCCCGGGCGACGAACCAAGTCTTCTTCCATTCTTTGTTTGAGGAAGGAAGCCCGGTGATCAGAGGTTCGCCGTCTTGCTTGTCGCAACAAGCAAGAGCCCACCAGCCATCACCCCCAGATTTATGGGAATATAGCCGGGTAGCAGTGCCCAATCTCCGCAAGTGTTGGCTCCGGATATCCCATGCTTCTCCACAGCGAATACATCCCGATCACTATTCTCCAAGCGTTCGGATTCAGCTGAGCCGGGGCAATCCCAATCTCCCTTAGGACCCTCCGAATATACTGTTGTAACGGTAACCTGGCCCCGATTTCCAGAAATGCGGGGTGAAAGGCCACCGATGTTCCTTCAGGGTTCCTCGAGATGGGGAGAAAGCGAGTAACCCACAGTTCGGGGGATTGAGAACTCTGTGGCCAGCCGGTTGATTTTACTTGCATCCACTTTGTTCTCCCTCAGATGGTTTATCGCAAACCTTGAGTGATCTATCTCACCCCGAACTAACTCTTCGGAGTTGTATCCCTCACGAAGTTCTATTGTGCCAGGGCCTGCCCCCGGTTCTTGAGCACCCTCATGCATCTGTTGGACCTCGGGACTTCCCGCATCTTGCATGTCCACGTCACCGAAAGCGCTCCTGGTACTGCTACCTACGGAGACCCTTCCTGACGTAGACTCCGACGAACTAGATTCCGAACTTGACGAGACCACGGGGCTTGGCGCCCCAACTTTTCGAACCATCGGTGAATTTAATTTGCGGATATCGTGGATATCGTGGAGTTGAGAAGCTTAGTTTTATTCCATATTTGTCGCAGAAGTTTTTGAAGTCGAATGAAATAAATTGGGATCCGTTGTCGGTTACTATTTCTCGTGGTACTCCAAACCTACAAATAATATTCTTCCATATGAAGTCGTGTACCTCAATGTCGCGCAATTGTTGATATGCTCCGACTTCGACCTATTTGGTGAAGTAATCCATTAGGACTAGCATGTAGACGATACCGCC
Source organism: Acer saccharum (assembly GCA_030490815.1). Taxonomy (NCBI): domain Eukaryota; kingdom Viridiplantae; phylum Streptophyta; class Magnoliopsida; order Sapindales; family Sapindaceae; genus Acer; species Acer saccharum. Next base: position 2,375,904 of record CM059878.1, read on the forward strand.
AGGCGTTGCAGGGAGCTTACCTACAATGTCCATACCCCATTTCATAAAAGGCCAAAGGGCCGAAATTGAATTCAGCATACCTGGGGGAAGGTGCAATACAGGTGCAAATCATTGACATTTGTCACACGACTTCATGTGGTTTTGAGAATCAGTCCGCATGGTTAGCCAGTAATATCATGCTGTGATGGCTCTGTTCAATAGACTACGGGCGCTTGAATGGTTTCCACATTCCTTGTAGTGTAGGCTTTTTAAGACGTCGTATGCCTCTCAGTTGGTGACGCATCTCAAGTAGAGTCCTGTGAACGACTTTTTGTAAAGTTTTCCATGTAGGATGCAGAACTTGGCAGCTTTTGCTTTGATCCGCCTTGCTTCTATTTTGTCATCTGGTAGGATGTCGGCCTGGAGATAATTGAATATGGGTTCCATCCAGTTTCTTCCCTGGTCAATAGGTGCCAGTACTTCTGCTTCTTGAATTGTTGGAGACATAAGGTGTACAATGAGTATCGACTTTGAGCCATTTGTTGTTGTCGACCCAAGATTTGCCAATGCGTTTGCTCGTGTATTTTCAGATCTAGGTACTTGTTCAATTATAAACTCATCGAATGTTGACTGGAGTTGCTTGGCTTTGATTAGGTAGGCCGACATTCGCTGATCCCTAGCCTCATAGGTATAGCAAAACGAAACAAAAAGAGCGGACGAGAATCAAACTCGGACATATATATATATATATATATATATATATATATATATATATAAGTCCCTGTGATATCGACTTCTCATAGACCTTGGAATCCACCGTCACGCTCCATCAAGCAGATCGTCGATCATCGATCGGCGCCGGCCGTTGGGACACCGAGTTTTTTCCACAACTACCAGAGTCTCCATTTTTATTTTCTTAACGATCGAAGACAAAAATGATAGTTGAAAAAACTAGAGTGTACGCATGAGCTTTTTATTTTATTTTAATTTCCCCAAAAACACATCAGTGTCATGTGAGCACGTCAGTTAAAATGGATGACGTGTTGGAGCATGTCACCGTAGATTGTTGGGGTGTATAGATATATCAGCAAAAATGTTAACATGCTTGACCATGTCAGTGAGATTGTATGACGTGTCCGGACACCTGTGGATGACATGGAAGAAAGGTCGGCAAAAGTGACTGACGTGCTCAGACACATCAGCGAGGAGTGGAAAAAAAAATCGTTATAAATAGTGAAGGGATACGACATCGTTTATTGAATTGTGTTTCAGTTGTCATCCAACTATCCAGGTTTTCCATGGTTTTTTCGTGAATCGCGATCCACTTCTGACTTCACGTTAATAGTCTCATTTTCAAACTCCCAAAATTTCCCACAAAGAATCCAGCTTTACTTTTCACTCTCAACTCTTCTTCTTCCTCCTCCACCACCACCACCACCACTCCTCGATGTGTTGCAACTCCTTCTCCGCCGCCCAACTCCGACCCAGTTTCCATCGCTAATTTCGCTCTGGATAGGACTCGGGACCGCCGCAAAATTGTCAGAGTTGCCTGGGAAAAGCTTGTCAGATTCCTTAAATAGCGATTTATGTGTGATGATGATCACCATCAATATTGCTTGTAGTTATGGTAGATGAGTGGCCCTGTAATTATCAAAGAAGCAAGCGAATCAGATCGTCGATCGTCATCACCGTTGAAACACCAAGTTTTTTCCACAGCTATCAAAGTCTCCATTTTTATTTTTTATTTTTTATTTTTTAATATATAAAATCAATTCTGGAAATTTTGTTCTCATTTTATGATTGATTGATTAGTATGACTAACTTGATCAACCTCTCTATATGCAATATATAGTAGTATATGAAGGCCGGTCCCGTTCCTATCAGTGCATCCTGATATAACTTTATCAGGATATTGAATGTGAGCCACTTATTTATAACAGTGATTTGACAAGTGCATACATATCAAGTCAAAATATGTAAAACGAGTGGCTCACATTCAATATCCTTATATAATTCTATCAGTGCGCACTGATAGGATAATTTCCGATATGAAGGCTTGTTATTATTTGATCAAGCTCTTCTTTTCTTTAAGGGTTAATTGCACTAACTTACCCTCACTTTATTGGATATAGCAAGATTTCAAAAAGATACCCTAAATTAACACAAACACCCCTTACCATCAAGTCAATCCGTTAACTTTAACGGTTGACTAACTTTGACCCTTGGAAAGTCAAATATACCCTTGCCACATCATCTCAAATATAAAATATTTTTTATAATTAAAATTGAAAAATCAAATATTAAAAAAAAAAAAAAACAAATTAATCTATCGGCAGTGAAGCATGAAACAATAGATCTTTAACGATCTCCTAGTTATCGGAAGAGATCTTCTCCTACTTGGAGATCGATCTCATGCAGTTCGCAGAGAAGGTTCCTCCGTGAATTGAAAAAGTTTCTGTAGACGGTCAATATATTATTATTATTTTTTAATTTTTATTTATCAAATTTTAATTAAAAATATTTTATATCTAGGATGATGTGGTAGGGGTATATTTGGTTTTCTATAGGTCAAGGTTAGTCAACCGTTAAAGTTAACGGATTGACTTGATGATAGGGGATGTTTATGTTAATTTTGGGTATCTTTTTAAAATCTTGCTATATCCAATGAAGTAAGGGTAAGTTAATGCAATTAACCCTTTCTTTAATGATTTCGATTTTTTATATTGTCTCAATTCGTATTGTTAGCTTTTTTGTGTCGTTTTGAATTATTTTTACCATATGCGTTTTCATTTATTAATCTCACAAAGGGGAGAAAATTCCATATAAACTAGAAGGGAGGTGCACTACTGTTTTTGTTGAGAGGTGATGTGCTATACATAATATACTTGGGGCCCGTTTGACACACCGTATTGTATTGCACTGTAATATCATTAATATAAACAAGTGTTTGGTAATGTACTGTATTATATTGTATTAAGTTATTCCAATGACTTTATCAAAAAAAAATTATATTAAAAATATAATTTTTTTAAATAGCTAATAATTAATTTTAAATATCCTTACCATGAATAAATCAATGAATTTTTTTATATAAAAAAATCAATAAATATATAGTTTAATTAAAAATAATAATAAATAATATTTTTATATATAAAATAAATATTTCCTATATAATTTTGAGATTATTAAAAAAAAATATTAACAACATAACACATATTTCAACAATATTTCATATTTGTTGAAAAAAAAAGTGTTTTTTTCTAATACTATACAACCTTACCATCAAATATAATGTATTAGCTAATACGATGTTTGCTGTATTAGAAAATTAAAATGTACTAAAATAATACAATACAGTGTTTTTATTATTGTATTATTTTAGTACATTTTAATTTTCTAATACAGCACAATGCAGCGAAACAAACGAGACCTTGTTGTTTATAAAGTTTAATTTTACAAGTATTAACATACTCAATTACAAAAAAAAAAAAAAAAAAAAAAAAAAAAAAAAAAAAAAAGTTAAACTAAATTAATTTAAATTTATGATTTAAAATTTTAACTTTAATTTCTCAAATAGTCGTATGGTTTTAATCTGGTTAAGATTTGAATGAAACATTGAAACATAGGTGGTGGTTGCAACTTGCAATGTTAGGCCATCTCCAACCCAAAACTCTATTATGCAGTAACTTTCACACTTCCATCTCCAACCAGAAACTCCAAATCCTATTCTAAAAAGAATATTCCCTAAATATTCTTCTTTTTATTATTTCACAACAATTAACATTTCACCCCTTAATTATGATAATATTACGATAAGTTAAGAAATTAACATAATATTACGATAAGTTAAGAAATTAATAAATTAATAAATTTAATTCATTAATAAATTAATAAATTATATGAAATTAACTAAAATATTACATTTATAAAAGAGCGTACACCAGTTTATACGAACTGAACGAGCAAGAATTATGGCAAAAAGAGCTGAAGAAGGCCAAGGTTCTCATAATACCTCTAGTTCTTTTACCCAATATTTCAATGATCTTGGAGGATCCGCAAATGATCTCCCGGATTACTAAATTGTTATTGTAATTTCTATTGTATTTTTCCTTCTTGTTTTATGTCATTATTAATGTAGTGTGTTGCTTCAATTGTTTTTTTATTTTTAAATCCAATTTAGTGTTTATAAATATCATTTAGTAATTTTTGTATTATGTACTTAATTTTAGTTTATTATAAATATTAATATAAATAATAATTAAATTAAAACAAATATAATATAACCAAAAGCATTAGATAATTAAAAGGATACAATTGGAATACATTTGATTTAATAGGGGTAAAACTATGATTAAACAAAACATTTAAAGAGGGATACAAGTGCAAAAACAGAAAATAAGTATATAAAACTGTCATTACATAAAACTGAAGGGACTGAAAATTAAAAAGCCAAGAACATCTACATAAATAGAGCTGCACTTGAAAGGTCGCCAGATTTGGAGATGAAAATTGAAGGTCTCTACTTTGGAGATGAAAATGCAGTCCGGTTGGAGAAATTTGAGCTGTAAAATGGAGATTTGGAGGTTGATCGGAGATAGTCTTAGAACTTAGAAGTTAAATTGAAGTGATAGCTATTAGCTAGTCTGAAAATTTCAATAGGGATGAGTCACTGATGACCACTTAACCGAGAGAAAATCAAAATATGGTGAATCAAAATCTTTTTGAAAAGTGAACAGTTTTGAAAAACGAGTCACCTTGGAAACAGAGAAAATCAAGACAATGTGAATCATGTTGTAAATAATTAACTAACTAAATAACAAAAGAGTGAGAGACATGAGAGACGAGAGAGATCAGATCATTATATGTATTGATATTGTATAAATTCTCTAACCACTTTACAAGAGAGAAGAGCACATATATAGGCAAAGGAGGGTGCATAACAGCATAAGTGGGTGACATCAGGTGATATAGAGAGAGGGGCGGTGGGATTAGTGATGTGAGATGGGAAAGATATTTGTGGGAGATATTTAGAGAGATATTTAAGAAATATTTATATGATATTTATTGTGATATTTATGTGTATAACACATGTGGTAAAAACCACATATATTATAACAAATCAAAATCTTTTTCAAATCAAAAGGATTTTGTTTGCTCTGTTTCTCACGATGTAATAAACTCATAATTATCAAAATTTTGCTTTTCTTATAATCCACTGTTTTTTTTTTTTTTTTGATTGGTAGTAACAACAAGTTACAACACTGGATAACTAATCAAGACAGATACTACAGCTGGGACCAGCGAGATTATACATCGAGGCACAGCCCAGACTATAGCTCCCACACAGGGGAGAGAACACCAAAACCCAAAAACCCTCACAGGGAGGACTGAAATTAAACTAAAAACCTTACAAGAGGACTGAAAATAAACTAAAAACCTCACAAAGAGGACCTAAACTAACCGACTAAACCAACACCAATCAGAGGAGGAGGACTTCATAGGCTGCCGGCGAGTGCTCCGGCAGAGAGGATCGGTCGGGACGAACACCAAAGCCACCGTCACTGCTCCCACCGGAATTTAAACTCTAGATCTGGCCAGATCCAAGAGGATCGACCGATCTAACCGCTGCTGATGTTGGCCGGAAGAAAGACCCGCCCGGTGGCGCGAGAGGGTCGGCCGGACAACACCAGGGCCGTCGTAGCAGCCGCCGATGACTCCCATCAGATCGGAAAGGTCCAGCTAAAGCAGAAGAGCGCCCGAAGAGGCGCCATCGCCGCCGACTCCCTCTGCCACAGCAAGGAGCCAGCGACGGACTGAGGCTTCAAACGGAGAAGAGGCTGGAGGCGGCGGTGGTTGTTTAGAGAGAGGGCAGAGCAAACCTAGGAGAGAGAACCCTAAGAGACATACTTTTCCTTATAATCCACTGTTACATCGTTGCTCCACATTTTTTTCTTCAGAATAATTAATTAAAGAAATGTTAAAATATCCCCTTAATTATTAGAATTTAGAACACATGTTAATGTTTAAGAAAAGTGATCATTAAATTATATATATTAAAAAGATTTCTTCAGAATAATTAATTAAAGGTCTATGGAAATCTCTCCCCAACCTCAACTTCTATTGTGCCCATTTCAATGGACTTCGGGATTTCGATAACTTCATCAATGCCACCTTGTCTCATTGAGACCAGACCGTCAAACTCGATCGATTCTTTCTCTCTTGTCGAGGTAGGATTGATATGTCTTTCTTGAATAAAATCTGCAACTATGTGATTTCATATCGTGTCAAATAGGTTGTTGTTTCATTTAAAAATTACAGATACCTTCCTCTCCCTAATAAATTGGTTATATGTCAGCCGATTAATAACCTTGTAAATCACACAATAAAAGATTAAAAGACGAAATACAAAGAGAAGAAAATGAGTGTATCAAACATGAAGTCATGGATATTGTGTGTGGTTAGGAAGCACGGATACTCCATTTAGTGGAGGTAATTTGTATCGAACTCGTATCCAGTTTGGATACTTTTCGGATATTCTAGAATACGTATCCGATACGTCAAATGATGTATCCGTTGACTTTTTCACAAGTTTGACTGGAGGATACTTATGGGATACTTGGAGGATACGTTTTGGACAATATTATAATTATTTTAGTATAAAACATGGTCAAATTATAATTTCAAAATATTATAGGTCAAAATGAATAAGGAAATTTTGTCTTTGATTCTATTGACATGGAGAATACTGGGATACTTGAGATTATAAACCTTTCTCTTGATAAACTAGAGTTAGATGCCGAATTATTTAGATCCTTTAACAATGTGAATGATGATAATGAAGTTAATTAGGAATTTAAAATATGTTTTTATGAGTTTTTTTATAATGTATTATTTGGATTTTATAATATGTTATGGCTTATGTTATGTATGTTTTATTTGGATTTTGTAATATGTTCGACTTATGTGACATATTTTATTTGGATCTTGTAATATATTACATTATTATGACTTATGTAGTTATGTGACATGTTTTATTTAGATTATGAATATGTTTTGATTTTGAATGAATTATCAAGTATGTTTTTAAATATTATTATTATTTTTTAAATATAAATATATATTATTTAATTGATGTATCCTGTCGTATTTGTATCCTAGTTTTTGAAGATTTGATGTATCACCGTATCATACCGTATCCGTGTCCGAGTTACATAGGTCATAGGTGTTTGGCTTTGGTTAGCTTGGTGGTGGCAAACCAAGTCCAAGTTGGTGCAGCTAGAGGTGTCGTTGACCCATACAAACTGTCTGGTGGTGGTGGTGGCCAGAACAAGTAAGCTAACGAATACAGTGGTGGCTGTTCTAGTATTCACCGATGCCGTCATGGTTGAGCCGATAATGTTTGAACAATCAAGGCAATGTGTGTGACCAACTGTACGTGAATCAAGGCAATAAGATTCACGTACATCCATTCTCTTAATTTTTTTGAATGAAAACATTATTTTTTTGAAGGTTTGGAACCGGAACTGGAATGAAACCTTCAAAATTGAAATCGGAATCGAAACCGAACCGGAACAAATCGGAATCGAAATCGAAATCGAAATCGAAATCAAAATTGAAACCGGTTTTGAAGGTTCGGAATCAAAACCGGTTTCGAAACCGAAACCGAAACCGAAACCGAAACCGAAACCGAAACCGAACCATCGGAACCGAAACCAGAACTGAACCGTCGAAATCAGACAGTCGGAACAGCCAGACCCGAACCTTCGGAACCAGACCGGAACCAAACCTTCAAAATCGAACCTTTAAAATCGGAATTGGAATTGGTTTTGAATGTTTGGAACCGTGGAACCGAAACCAGACCGGAACTAGAACCGAACTGAAACCGGTGCCATGTCTAATCTTATACAATATTTTGTTTTAAATATTTATTTTTATTGTTGATATAATTTGGTTGTGATAATTTTAAATTACTAAAAAAAATTATTTTAAATTAATCATAATTTGTTAAATAATTATTGAATATATATATATATATATAATATTTTAAAGAAGAGTAATGATAGTTTGGAAAAAAGTTAAAAAAGTGAATTCACTTTTACTCTTCCAATTTAGTTTCATTGTGGGAAAATGAGACCCAAATAAAATGGATCCAAATGGTGAGACCCATTCTTTAAAAACAAGATCCATTTTTGATGATGTGACAATAAATGGGTCTTGTTTTTAGGTGTAACCATTGTGGATGCTCTTATAGGGCAGGGGTAAATGTGTTTTTTCATGTTTAAGGTTAAGGGTAAATATGACTTTTCAGTGGTTAAGGCTGGTCAACGATTAGTTTTAATTGTGGTCAATAAAATGACTATCCAGATTAGGGGATTTTTGTGCAATTTTCCCTAAAATTATTAATCTGTTTTCAAAATTAAAAGTTTGAATTGATAGGAATTGAATAGTCATGTCAACCATCAATCATCAGTTGATTAATAAAATATGATCGTTTATGGTTTCGAGGAGGAGTTTATTATTTTGATAAATCGAACAACCCTGTAAAAGTCTGTAAACTCTTCTTCTCCGTTGAAAAGCTTCAAGCTTGAAGCTTGTCTTGTTTAAAATGCCAGGTAAGACCATCTCATGTGCTATTGTTAATGCTAAATTTATCATAAAAAAGAGTAAAATGTTATATTTTACATAACAATTTTAGTACTGTGCTCTAATACATAATTCTAATTAAAATGCTATTTTTATTATTTTATTAATTAAAATTATAAAAATCAATTAATATCATTAATGTATTCATTAATTTATATATATATATATATATATAATGTAATAATATATAATAATAATATATATTATTAAATTTATATATATAATATATATAATAATATAATTATATAATATTATATATATAGTACATATATATAAAATATATATTTATATATCATTAATGTAATAATATACAATAATAATATATTATCTATTTATATAATATAAATATAATATATTAATATATTAATATATATATATATTATATAATACATATAATAATATATATAAATATATATTATATAATAATAATATATTGAATTTCTATAATAAATTTTGATTATGTACATTAAATCTAAGGGGGGTGTATTGGATTAGGATTTTATTAGAAAATTTTGGGAAGTAAAAGTCTGGTGGTATTGGATTGAGACTTTTTAATAAGTTAGATAAGTCTTGTGGTATTGGATCTAGACTTTCAAGATTTATTTTAAAAGTCTATAATATCTAGTGGTATTGATTCCAGACTTTCAAGATTTTTTTTAAAAGTCCATAATATCTTATGGTATTGGATCCAGACTTTCAAGAGGCAACAAATTGTCAGGTGGTATTGGATTGAGATCAAGATTTATAGGATTTCATGACAAAATAGATTTTCTAGACTTTTTAGTGATAAATATAAATAGTTAGATCCTAAAATTGTCTTGCCCTCTCCCATCATACTTTTCACTCTCGCTCAAGACTTTTCAGAAAATAGCAACAATGTCGTAAAGAAACCCTAACAATATATCAGATTCAGTTGCTGGAGTCACTCAACATGCATCATCTAATCAAGGAAATGTTGGCAATGCTCCTGGTATGAACAGGCAGCCTACTGTTGAGGGAGATGTAAGAGCAAAAAAGAAAACTCAGTTTCATGCACGTGGGAAGGGAGTTGGCGGTGTGCCCAAGGGTAGAGCCGTAGAGGTCCTACTCCACCAGGTTGGACAGGTGCCGGGTTTGATGTGGATGGTAAAGCTTAGAAACATAGTGTCAGATTCTCTTTCCTCTGTTGAAGTCATGGTGCAAGTAGACTATTGTTTTGTGTATATTCTTTCATCTGTCCTCATTCCGTTTACCTCTTAATAATTTGGTCAGAAAATCAATTTTTTTTTTCAATATCCTTTCAATTGTCTATAGCTTGTTGATATAAACATTTCTGCGTAAGCTTTCTGACCTTTTACCTATCTTTTGAGCTCTAGAATTTTCCAACAGTATATTTCAAGCACGAAATTGTTCAAGAATGCGTCTTCTTTTTCTGTTATTTCCTAGGATTTTTTTTTTCCTTTATAGAAAAACATCTCATTATGATCGTTACAGATCCAAGGATTAGATATATATAGTCTTTGAATAATTCTATTCGATCAAATAAATTAAAAAAAAAAAAAAGAGTACATCTTGTTTGGGTTTTTTCCAGCTTAGACCATCTACCTAGTTTGGGTTTCTCAACTTGGGTATATGTGTTAGCTAGCAAATTTATGGGGCCCATATTAAAAAAAAAAAAAGGTCCAAAAAGTCTTTAAATAAAGTCTAGATAATCCTAATAGTCTATTAATAAAGTCTAGATAATCATAATAATCTATAAATAAAGTCTAGATAATCCTAATAATCTATAAATAAAGTTGAGAGACTCTTTTTAAAAAAATTCCAAAATCCTGAAAGTCTAGTCCATATAATCCTAATAGTCTTTAAAATCCTAAAAATCCATAAAATCCTGCCACCCAAATATTGTCTATTAAAATCTCAATCCAATACATCCCCCCTAAATTATTTTAATGATATTTTTATAATTAAAAAATAAGTATTTATTGCTGTGCCAAATTTGACATATGCTAAACTTTGTGTCAAATTTTAGCATATGCCAAATTTGGCACAGCATTTGGCATTGCATTGGAGGAAGCTTTTTGTACTCTGTGCCAAATTTTAGCTTTGGCACAGCATTGGAGATGCTCTAAGGTAGATAGTTTCCTACTCTCTTGCTAAATACTTCTTTGTATTTATTTTTACCCCCAAAAAATATTTATTTATTTTCACTAAAATTTGTAACGAAAGTTCATTTTTGATTTGTCAAGAAAATTGTTTATATCGTGACAAATCTGTTCCTCACGAAGTAAGATTTGTTACGAAAATTTTTGGATTTGTCAAGAAAATTTCCACATAACATTTTTGCTCACCTTCCTTTCAAGGGGGTAAGCATTATCCCCTTCCAAAACATGACATGTGTTTATGAAGGGGTAAAATTGTCTAAAATTTTACCCCTCTATGAACACATGTCATCCATTTAAGAGGGGGGGTAATGGTTACCTCCCTTAGCAAAAGTGTTCTCTTTTTTATGTGGGAACGTCTGCAACAAAAAAAAAAAGTAACCCTTTAGAAATGTAAAAAGTATTTAAAAGAAATTTTAGAAAATTAAAATGTAATATCAAAAACTTTTAGGGGTAAAATTGACCTTTTATATATTTAGTTATAGTTGATTGTTAATAATTTGATCAAATGGATTAAAGTGATATATTTTTGGAAAAAAAAAAAAAAAGATTAGAATTGTTAATATGACAAAGACATTTAAATAGATAGTAATTCGAAAAAAAGTAGGAACTTTAGTAATAATAACCCTTTTTTAAAACCAATCGAACAACCCTATCCACAACTTAAAATTAATTTAGCATAAAAAATAAAAAATAAAAAATAAAAAATAAAAAACTTTTCTTAAAAGAAAACAAAGCTGCTCTTAGACAAATATTAATTTAAAAGAAAAAAAAAAGGACAGAGATTGATGGATATATCCGGAAACCATTAATCCAGAGTGAAAAAAATAAATAAAAACAAAATCATCCTTGGATGTTCCGTCTGCACATACGTCATTTTTTTTTCTTCCATTTTTTTTTGTTTGATCTCCATTTTTTTTTTTTCAGTTATGTTTTCTTTTTTAAAATTCTATTTTCTTTTAATAAAATATTTAAATATTATAAATTTATATTCAATTATTATAAGGTAGGGATAAATGTGATATTTCATGTTGAAGATCAAGGGTAAATATGACTTTTCCATCGCCAACGATGGTCAACAATTAATTTTAAGGGGTAATTACCCTGATGACCATCGAATTTTGCCACCACTATCAAAATGGCCTCCGAATGGGGAATTAGTTTAGAAATGACCATTTTTGACAAACATTATTACACTAATAACCATTCCATCCATTTCCATCAAATTCCATCAAATAAGTGGTATTTTGGTAAATATGAGGATGATATTAATTTATTTTAGATATTTTTCGGAAATCAATTTTTTCTTTTGTTTTTTGAAACAAATAATTATATTTATTGTGTGTATATACATATAGCATATCTAATATATATATATTTTTTTAGAAGACTGAGACTATAAAATCTAAAAATTCTAAAAAATATATTTAAGATAAGTATATATATATATATATTTTCTTTTTTGAGAAGATTAAGGTTACAAAATCTAAAAATTCTAAAAAAATATATTTGAGAAAAGTTGAATATATATATATATATACAAATTTTCTATTATCAGTTCGTCCTGATAATAAATATATCAGGACGAAGAATGTTGACTACTAAATTTACATACTTTGACTCAAAGTGTATGCACTTGTCAAAACTTCTCCATAATCAGTGGTCCACATTCTTCGTCATGATATATTTATTGTCAATTCGAACTGATAATAGAAAGACTTTATATATATATATATATATATATATATATATTCTTTTTTTAGAAGATTAAAGTTACAAAATCTAAAAAATCTAAAAAATATATTTGAGATAAGTTGAAAAGAAATATATATATATATATATATATATATATATATATGTTTGAGATATGCTATATGTATAAGCACACAATAAATATAATTGATTGTTTCAAAAAACAAAAGAAAAAATTGATTTCCAAAAAATATCTAAAATAAATTAATGTCATCCTTATATTTACCAAAATACCACTTATTAAATGAAATTGGATGGATGACCATTAGTGTAACAATGTTTACCAAAAATGATCATTTCTAAACCAATTCCCCATCCGGTGGACATTTGGATAGTGGTGGCGAAACTCGATGGCAACCAGGGTGATTACCTCTAATTTTAATTAGGGATAATTACCCTAGTGGTCATCAACTCTTGCCATCACTATCAAAATGGCCACCAAATGGGGAAATGGATAAAAAATAGCCATTTTTGGCAAACATTGTTACACTAATGGCCATTCCATCTAATTCCATCCATTTCCATCCAATTTCATCCAATAAGTGGCATTTTGGTAAATATGAGGATGACATTAATTTATTTTAGATATTTTTTGGAAATCAATTTTTTCTTTTGTTTTTTGAAACAAATAATTATATTTAGTGTGTACATATACATATAGCATATCTCAAATATATATATATATATATATATATATATATATATATATATATATATTTCTTTTCAACTTATCTCAAATATATTTTTTAGAATTTTTATATTTTGTAACCTTAATCTTTTCAAAAAAAAGAATATATATATATATATATATATATATATATATATATATATATATATATATTTTCAACTTTTCTCAAATATATTTTTTAGAATTTTTTGATTTTATAGCCTTAATCTTCTCAATATATATATATATATATATATATTTTCAACTTATCTCAAATATATTTTTTAGAATTTTTAGATTTTGTAGCCAATCTTCTCAAAAAAGAAATACATATATATATATATATATATATATATATATATATATATATGTTTGAGATATGATATACGTATATACGTACTAAATATAATTATTTGTTTCAAAAAATAAAAGAAAAAATTGATTTCCAAAAAAATATCTAAAATAAATTAATGTCATCCTCATATTTACTAAAATACCACTTATTAGATGTGTTGACGGTGATTTTTGGTGATCACCAAGTCAACGATTCGTTTTCGAATTACTGCAATTTATATTTGAGTATGGTCAAAGATTGTAAAGAAATAACAGGTGATTTACGTGGTAAAACTCCAAAAGATCGGAGAAACATCCACGGGATCGTTGCCTCTAGCAACAAAGCCAAATCCACTATGAATCACGATTACAAGATGAAGAATGACAGAATGATTACAAGCTTTTCAATACGATTCTCTCTATCTCCTGTTCTACTTCTCGCGTGCCCCTGCTTTATGAATAAAAGGGGTATTTATACATGTTGTATCTAGGGTTTTAAGATGACCGCTAGGGTTTAGTGTTGTGGCCCCCAAGTCTCGAGCGGTTTCCTAGTCCTATTTAGATTGTACTTCCCTTTTTCGGCTGTATTTAATTCTGAATGGAACTCTTTCTCCTTTATTTACGGGAGAACTGCTTGTTTCCTTTTTTACCTCTTATGATCCACATCGTTGCTTATCGTGGACCTGCCGGTTGCTGATTGCAAGTGTTGGTGACTGTTTTATTGTTTCCCGAGTGAGTTTGCCCGAGTGTGCCCGAGTGTGTCTGAGTGTGCCCGAGTGTGTCTGAGTGTGCCCGAGTGTGTCCGAATCCGATCTGCTGCTCATGCTGATCGTCTTTGTTTGTGGTCGGACTACTTATCCTCTTTTCCGAGTAAGTTATCGTGAAGGTTCATACTCCATAGGTTGACTTATCTTGACCTCTGCTGACCTGGCCTTCCATGGTGATGACGTGTCTTATCACGACTATTTTTACCTATAACAAGATGGAATTGGATGGAAATAGATGGAATTGGATGGAATGGTCATTGGTATAACAATGTTTACCAAAAATGGTCATTTCTCATCAATTTCCCTATTTGGTGACCATTTTGACAGTGGTAGCAAGAGTTGATGGCCACTAGGTAATTACCCCTTTTAATTATGGTCAACGAAATTTAAGGGAGGTTAGTGTAATAAAATAACTATCCAATTTTCCTTAAAATTATTAAATCTGATTTCAAATTTCAAAGTTTGATAGGAAATGAATAGTCATGTCAACAATCAATCATCAATTAATGCGAATAATAAATTATTGAGTTTAATCGTTTATGGTTTTCGAGGAGGAGTTTGTTTTGATTTCTTATTTTTATAAACCGAACAACCCTAAAAATTAAAATTACTCTCTCACACTCTTCTGTTCTCTTGTTCTCAGTAACTCCGGTCACTTTTCTTCTCCATTGAAAAGCTTGTCTTGTTTAAAATGCCAGGTAAGGTATGTAGTTTCCTGCACTCTTGCTAAATACATCTTTGTATTTATTTTTACCCCCCCAAAAAAAAAGTAGATTTATTTATTTTCACTAAAATTTGTCACGAAAATTGTTTTTATCGTGACAAATCTGTATCAGTTAACTGATTTGTCACCCAGATAGATTTATTACGAAATTTTTTTGGATTTGTCAAGAAAAATGGCTGTTGATTTGTCACGAAAAATCGTTGTTGATTCGTCACAAAAAATGTTTGGATTTGTCACGAAAAATGCTTGCTTCGTGACATATCCAACTGATTTGTCACGAAAAATGTTTGGATTTGTCACGAAAAGTGCGTACTTCGTGACAAATATTTCCAACTGATTTGTAACGAAAAATGGTTCTTGATTTGTCACGAAAAATCGTTGTTGATTTGTCACGAAAAATTGTTGTTTTGTCACGAATTAAAAGACTAGTCACGAAAAATATTTGGAATTGTCCCGAAAAATGGTGTTGATATGTCACGAAAAGTGCTTACTTCGTGACAAATCCAACTGATTTGTAACGAAAAATAGTTGTTGATTTGTCGCGAAAAATGTTTTGATTTGTCCCGAATTATGGTGTTGATTTGTCACGAAAAATGCTTACTTCGTGACAAATCCAACTGATTTGTAATGAAAAATGGTTCTTGATTTGTCACGAAAAAATTGTAATTATTTGTCACGAAAAATACTTATATATCGTAACAACTCCAACTGATTTGTCACGAAAAATGATCAATGTTGTTGATTTGTCACGAAAAAATGCTTACTTAGCGATAAGTTAGTTTAATTTATCACGAAATATGGTTAATGATTTGTCATGAAAAACGGTTGTTTATTCTTCATGAAAAATGTTTACTTCGTGACAAATCAGTACAACAATACTCACTTATGTCGATTTGTCACGAGAAATTGTTGTATCGTGACAAATCACTAAAAAAAAAATTATTTTTTAAGTAATAAACGAATTTTCTCGAAAACTATTTATTTTTCTGGAAAAAAATCGTTTGTAATGAGAGTTTATTTTGGACGAAATAATTTATTTTTACGAAAATTACTTATTTATTTTCACTGAAATTTGTCACGAAAGTTAATTTTTGATTTGTCACGAAAATTGTTTTTGTCGTGACAAATCTGTTCCTTATTTCGTGACAAATCTGTATCAGTTAACTGATTTGTAACCAAGTAAGATTTGTTACAAAATTTTTTGGACTTGTCAAGAAAAATGGTTGTTGATTTGTCACAAAAAATGCTTCCTTCATGATTAATCCAACTGATTTGTCAAGAAAAATGTTTGGATTTATCACGAAAAATGCTTGCTTCGTGACATATCCAACTGATTTGTCACAAAAAATGGTTGTTGTTTTGTCACGAATTAAAGGATTTGTCACGAAAATTGGTGGTTGATTTGTCATGAAAAGTACTTCGTGACAAATCAGTTAAACTGATTTGTCACGAAAAATGGACGAAAAATGTTTGGGTTTGGGTTTGTCACGAAAAAATTATGATGATTAGTCACGAAAAATGGTGGTTGATTTGTCAAGAAAAATACTTATATATCGTGACAACTGCGAATGTTTGTCTGTTGGGGGGTGATGGTGAATCTGTGGCTAATTTGCAATTGTTTTCCTATTTAATGGCATATAAGGAGATTACTGATCTTTTGACAGCATCGATTGAAAGCGTTATTCAGAATGCAACCGTGGAAACTGGATTGGAGGAAGATGCAGCTGCAACTGAAACAGGTAGTCCAAGTGATGATGATATGAACAGTTTCCACTTGCAGCTCGTAGAACGAGTGAGTGTGCTTGAGAAAACCATTGCAGAGTTAAAATCAAAAACTTTCTTTTCACAGGTCGTAGAACGAGTTGGTGTGCTTGAGAAAATCATTGCAGAGTTAAAAGCAAAAAGATGTGTCGGCAACAAAATGAAAATGCTCAGATCAGGTTTAATATGGTATAACTGATATTTTGTAGTCTGTAGAAGTAACACTTTTCTGGGCTGCTTTTGATCTTTTGAAGCTGATAGCCATTGTTTATGCTTTTATCGAAGCAGAAAATGTAATCACATGAATGCACATTACGTAGTAAAGTTTGAGTTCTATCCTTATTGTAGAATTAATTTTCAAAGAAGATTTCTGATCGCTTGAGTTGATGATGCATGCATTTTTCCTACAAATAATCTTTGATAATTTTAATCTCATGCAAATAATCTTTGATAATCTACAATTACTTTTTATTATTTAAGATGTACGTTCTTGCATGTTGATTATAGTACACTACTCTTTTTCGTTAGATTATTTCTGATGTAATCATAAAAGAAAGGAAAGTCCAACGGGAAGTTGTGTTTCAGGTGGCGGACAGGATTGAAATCATAGTACAAATACCCTGGGTTCTTGGGAAGAATATTAACCTAATATCTTATTACAACCAGCAATAAGTTTGTAATCTATTATGTTTCTTTTATATAGCAGGAAAAACCTGTTTTATTATCAATTGAAAATTAAAAAAATAAAAATAATCTCAGGCGGTGGGTAAGGCTCAAGCCTTTCCTCGTCTTCGAACGGGAGAAGGGCTCGCTTCTTCACTAATTTTATTTTTAGGTTTATAATTTTCGATTCATTTTTGGATATGATTTATCCGATTCACTTTATCATATATCCTAGTATATTTCTGAAATCCGGTTCAATCCAGTTCAGTTTTTGCAAAAACTTAATTAGAGTCATTGGTTCAAGGCAAACTTTACCGTGTCTTGAAACAATGCAATGAAAATGAAAATGCGTCTATTAAAAATAATTCAAAACTAACAACATTTTTCTATTTCTTTTCAAACTTTATTTATTATTTATATTGATATTATAACATATAATTATCACATCCTTATTAAAGACTAATTGTGATCAACTCTCTGTAGTAAAAAGAAGTTACCTCTGAAACTTTAGGTTTGCCGGCCTGTAGCTCTGCATGAACAACCTGTATCTTACAGCTATTGCAATCAGAATTGCAAGGCTGAAGTCCAAGTCAAACTCATTTTTTGATATATCTTTCGGATCACAACCAGACATATTCAAAGTTTGGCACCCACAACGGGATAAGAAAGAGGAGAAACTGCAACACAAATCAATAGTTAGATGGTGAAATGATAAATACATCCATACATGGCATATTTTTATGCTCCAACAACACAGACAAGTATTATTACTTAATCAAATTTATTATCATCTAGATGGTGAATTCGTTTATTTGTTAAGAAGCATCACCTTTTTGTAGCACTTTTCAGGCGATGTGGGCAGGGATATTGTGGACAAGCAGGCATCCTCTCCTGAACAAACAGTAAATGAGATGACTGATGAGACAATTCATGAATTGCAGAAAACTAGAACAAGAGCACTTTTAGTGTGATTTTTTGAGCACGTAATAGAAAAGAACAGAGTGCTGTGAAACTGATGAACATTTTAACACCTTTTGGCAAGGATTCTTTGCTTCTCTCTTGATCAACTGCTGATGAAGATCGGCTCTTAAAAGGCATGGCATGTTTTCCTACAATAGTGATCACCACAAGAAAGAGGATTTCAATTGTGTTCTATCTGAGCAAACCATCTAAAAATATAAAGCAAATGATTTTGTAACAATCAATAAACAATTCATAAAAATTGAATGTTCATATATTACTTGCAATGAACTAAAAGAAAACTGACCATCCTGTCTGCACCAGTGTGCAGGCCAACATATGACCTCCAAAAAAGCTCTCAGGGCAAGCTCAGGGCGTGGAGAACCAGGAGTAAGTTCACTTGGATGATTTGATTTCTTTTTCTTTGGTTTTAACGTGAATTCTGGTCTAGGGCCATGGCACCTGGAAGATAAAAAGGAATCAAACGTGAAGTCATGGATATTGTGTTTGGCTTTGGTTAGCTTGGTAAGTTGGTGCAGCCAGAAGCATAGACCCAGCTGTTCTTGACCCATGCAAACTGTCTGGTGGTTCGGCACCAGGGTGCGGTGGTGGTGGCCAGAACAAGCAAGCTCCTCCTCAGCAAGCTAACGAATACAGTCACGGCTGCTCTAGTATTCATCACTGCTGTCATGGCTGAGCCGATCATGTTTGAACAATCAAGAACAGATCCCTGGAATAACAGTCATTAATAATTGTTCGCCTTTGTATCACACCATGGTTCATTAATAATAGTCAAGTTTACTATAATATTATCTTGTTCAATCTTTATCTTACGAGAAAGTTTAGAATATATCCGTTTAACCATCTAATGAGATATATATATATATATATATAACATAAAAGAGAAAAAAGATTCAAAATATATTGTAGGATGTGAAAAATGAAAAAAGACATAGGATGAAATAAAATTGACAAACAACAAATGAATCCAAAGCCAATCCATAAACCCAGTTGTATATATGAATCAAAAAATTAATTTTGTTGCAGTGAGTGACAATGGCCACAGCTTAATTATAAGATTCATTGATGTATATAACTATACAAGTCTCTGTGATATGGGCTTCTCGTAGACCTTGTAATCCACCATCACGCTCCATCAAGAAGATCTTTGATCTTCGATTGTTGAATCACCAAGTTTTTTCCACAGCTACCGGAGTCTCTATTTTATTTTCTTCGAGAACGTAGACGAAAACAACAGTTAAAAAAAACCAGAGTGTGTACGTGAGAGCTTTTTATTTTATTTTTTTTAAAAAACACATCAGTGTCAAATATGACATGTGTGTTGCACGTCATTTAAAATGGATGACGTGTTCGAACACGTCACCGTAGATTGTTGGGTGTACAGACATATCTGCAAAACTGTTTACATACTTGACCACATTAGCAAGATTGGATGCATGTCCAGACACTTGTGGATGACGTGGAAAAAAACGATGGCAAAAGTGACTGACGTGCTCAGACATGTCAGTGAGGAGTGGAAAAAAAAAAAGTCGTTGAAGAGATACGACGTCGTTTATTGAGTTGTGTTTCAGTTGTCATCGTAGTTTTCCATGGTTTTTTCGTGAATCGCGATCCTCTTCATGTACACAGTCTCATTTTCAAACTTCCAGATTTTCCCACAAAGAATCAACCTTTACTTTTCACTCTCAACTCTTCTTCTTCCTTATCCACCACCAACACTCCTCTTTGTGTTGCAACTCCTTCTCCGCCGCCCGACTCCGACCCAATTTCCATCACTGATGTCGCTCCGGATAGGACCCGGGACCGCCATAAAATTGTCATAGTTCCCTAGGAAAAACTTATCAGGTGGTCTCACTCTTGGAGGTCAAAGGCCAAAACTGACATACTCAAACGCACTAAAAAGGTCTCTATTTTCCTTTTAATTTTATATGTACAAATTTTTTTGATGGTTGATATGAATTTTAATTTGTTTTTGCAGTTCAAAGTAAATAAAAAAATTCGGGGGAATTGCACAAACATCCCTCGAGATTTGATGAAATTACACAAATATGGCAGTTTTAGCCATATACACACAAACTTCCCTCAACATTTGAAAATTGTTGCACAAACATCCCCTGCCGTTAGATAAATCCGTTAGTCAATGGTCAAAAGTCTAAAAAGTCTAAAATACCCTTTATTTTTATTTTAAATAAACTAAAAAATTTAAAAATAAGATAAAAAATATTAAAAAAAATATTTTTGATAACATGAATGTAACTTAAATCTAAAACCTGGAAAAAAAAAAATCATCTTTATAAATAAAAAAATAGTTTTTTAAACAATTTAATAATAAATAAATTTTAAATTTTAAATTTATTTAAAATCAAGGGGGAATTGCACAAACAATTTTTTTTTTTTTTTTTGAAGATGAATTTTTTTTCCAACTTTCTGATTTAAGATACATTAATATTTTCTAAAATATTTTTTAATATATTTTTATCTTATTTTTGAATACCCTTTATTTTTATTTGAAATAAACTAAAAAATTAAAAAATAAGATAAAAAAATATTAAAAAAAATATTTTTGATAACATGAATGTAACTTAAATCTAAAACCTAGAAAAAAAAAAAAATCATCTTTACAAATAAAAAAAATAGTTTATTAAACAATTTAATAATAAATAAATTTTAAATTTTAAATTTATTTAAAATCAAGGGGGAATTGCACAAACAATTTTTTTTTTTTTTTTGAAGATGAATTTTTTTTCCAACTTTCTGTTTTAAGATACATTCATATTTTCTAAAAGATTTTTTAAGATTTTTTTATCTTATTTTTGAATTTTTAATAATGTTTAAAATAAAAATATAGGGTATTTTGGACTTTTTACACATTTGACCATTAACTAACGGATCCATCTAACGGTAGGGGATGTTTGTGCAACAATTTTCAAATGTCAAGGGAAGTTTGTACATATTTGGTCAAAACTGCCACATTCGTGCAATTTTATCAAACCTCAGGGGCTGTTTGTGCAATTCCCCCTAAAAAATTCCCTCTCATTATTTACATCGCTACTTAATATTGACAACTCGTATGTTGGACTATTTAGAAATGTTGTAAATCAACAATATTCATTCAGTTTGACAATATCATAAGTTCGAATCATCGCACCACATGTGTTATAGTAGCACGACCCGCATCTTTAAACACATTGGGCTTTAAAATACAACCCCAGCCTTAGGGCTCATTCAAATAACAAAAAGGCCCAATAAGGGCCCAAACATACGTGTCCACTCAAGATTGAAGATAAATAAAAAAGGAAACAAAAAAAAAAAAAAAAAAAAAAAAAAAAACATGTTCTCTCTGAAGTCTCTCTCTGCAACAAATGGTAGCTTCATTGGAGTCACAGCTGTTGTTCTTCAACCCAATATTGACCGCAAAAAGCTCTCACTCAAAACCCCCACTTCACGTTCACAGTCTCATTTTAAAACTCCCAAATTCTCCCACAAAGAATCCACCTTTACTTTTTCACTCTCAACTCTTCTTCTTCTTCCTCCACCACCACCACTCCTCGCTGTTTTGCAACTCCTTCTCCGCCGCCAAACTCCGACCTGGTTGCCATCACTAATGTCGCTCCGGAAAGGACCCGGGACAGCCGCAAAATTGTCAGAGTTGCCTGGGAAAAGCTTGTCAGGTGGTCTCGCTCTTGGAGGTCCAAAGCCAAAACGGACATACTCGAACGCACTAAAAAGGTCTACTTTTTTCCTCTTAATTTTATATGTACAATTGCTTTTCATGGTTGATGTTATTTTTAATTTGTTTTTGTGGTTTTAATATGGTGTTTATAGTATGCAAGTATGTTCAAAGTTTTGATTTTTATCTGTTCTCTTGATTTTGTATGTACAATTGTTTCATGTTTGATATGTTCTAATGATGGTGTTTATGGTATCAAAAATGTTCATTTTTTTAATATAATTTTGTTGGTTTGTTTGTTAGGTGGTGGTGCTTGGTGGAGGGTCATTTGGCACAGCAATGGCAGCTCATGTTGCCAATAAAAAGAATCAATTGGAAGTTTATATGCTTGTTCTCGACCCGCTTGTTTGTCAATCCATCAATGAGACACACTGTAATCGGTGAGTTTTTATGCTGCTAACTGAATCATTCCATACATTGAATAAAATGTACATGATGATAAGGACTTGTGTAATCATACATATTTTTATTCATGTTGTTTATCTTCTATTTCATGATCAGTCGGTACTTCCCGGAACCCAAGCTGCCTGATAATGTGATTTCAACAACTGATGCCAAATCTGCCTTGCTTGGTGCTGATTACTGCCTCCTCGCTGTACCAGTGCAGGTCTTTCGAGTTCCTACAATGTTTTCGTTCTTCCCTTGGAAGTTTTGTGATTTTGAAAGCGTTCTATACAATCTTGTATCACATTATATAGTATTAATCTTCACTGGAAATGGAAATAATTAAGTTGTTGCGCTATTTTTGTGTATGAAGTGAAGGCGAATGCCTGAATCTTGACTCTTTTAATGCAGTTCTGTTCGTCTTTTCTGGAGGGCATTGTGGATTATGTTGATCCAGGCTTGCCTTTTATATCCCTCAGTAAAGGCTTAGAGTTGAATACACTGAGGATGATGTCTCAGATTATTCCCCGAGCCTTGAAGAACCCTCGTCAACCTTTTATTGCGTTATCGGGTCCTTCATTTGCACCGGAATTGATGAATAAATTACCAACAGGTGACTATTTGTATGGAAAAAATTACACCAGTATAGACATTAAAAGCTATAAGTTCAAATGATTAACGTTTCTGAGTAGTATCGTAGTAGTTACACTGCTTTTCTGCTTTTGCAGCAATGGTGGTGGCATCAAAAGACAAAAAATTGGCAATTGCTGTGCAGCAGCTACTAGCTTCTAGTCATTTAAGAATTAGCACTTCAAGGTAGAGAATCTTCAATGAATATGAAATGAAAATTTTCACTTCTCTTTTTTAGCTCATACACTCAATTTCTTAGATATTCTACATTTGCCTTATGTTATGTTTCCAATCCGCTTTAGTTTCTCCTGTCTCTTATTAAGACCTTGTTTCTAGGCTAGTGTAGTCTAGGTTTTTGTGGTTTATGCTTTGTTAAATCAAGAACGACACGGATAAAGTGAAGTATTGTGTTCAGCTTGTAACCCCTGATGACTCTAGTGATGTTACAGGGGTGGAAATTGCAGGTGCAATAAAGAATGTTCTTGCAATAGCTGCAGGGATTGTGGATGGGATGAATCTTGGCAATAATTCTATGGCAGCCCTTGTTGTGCAAGGTTGGACAGAGATACGATAGCTGGCAACAAAGGTACATTGTGGTTTCTATACTTAAGAAATTATATCCTGCCTAATTTATTTTCAAGTCGTTACGCTTTAGTAAATACACACGATACCGTACAAACATCAACATTTGTATAAGCTTCTATTTGATGTTTATAATATATGATGATGCTGTGGAAGTCTGCGTGGAAAAGAGTTTTGTGTTATTTCGGCGAAACAAGCATTTATTTTGACCCTGGTTTGAAATTGTTTCTCATATTACTGTTTCTGTAAGCTTCAGTACCTAGAATTCAATCTTTTTATGCTTCTTGTACAAAGAAATATTGCTTTTCTATAACTGTTATCATTTCACAAATTTTTCCTCCACTCGTTTTCTTGAAGATATGGGTGCTAAGCCAACAATTACTGGTCCATCAGGAACTGGCGACATCATGCTTACATGTTTCATCAATCTTTCAAGAAAGAGAATGGTTGGAGTTCGACTTGGATCAAGAGAGAAACTTGATGATATACTAAGTTCAATGAATCAGGTTTGTAAACTTTCGTATATTTACCTATTACTACTCGAAATTTTGCTAGTTGTGTTGGTAATCCAATAACCATATGTTATAGGTAGCTGAAGGTGTATCAACTGCTGGTGCTGTGATTGCATTGGCCCAGAAATACAACGTTAAGATGCTAGTTTTGACAGCAGTTGTTTGGATCATGGACAACGAACAGACCCCAAAGAAACTGTTCTCGAATTGATGAGTCTCCCTCAGGTCTTTTTAACTCTCCAAATAAGCATGAAATTCCTTTTTACCTCCAGTTACACATATATCAACTGTTAAAAGCTTTAATTTTTCTTTTGTAGGTTGAAGAAGTGTGAAATGAGTCTACAGGCATCATCTAGAGTAATAGCATTATACCAAAACAAAATTTGACAGGTTTTATAAACACAATCCATTTTTTTTTCCCCACTTGCTTGGAAAAGAAGATTACTACCTCCGGTTCTAGCTAGAGATGGATTTCGACGGGGCTATGCCATGAGAGAAGTTAGGAAAAAAAAAAAAAAAGGGTTTTTATCGGTTAACCTGTATTACAAGTAGATGCCTTGAAATTTAAAGGGGACATTTGATTTTTCATGTTGAATGATGAAATAGACCGTTATTGTCTTTTCTATTCTACAATTAGTTGATTTTTCATGTTGAATGATGTCTTTTCTATACAAATTGTTACGAGGAGATGAATTAGTATGATTCATGAATTAAGTACCTCAACATGTAGAGCTATCGAGTCATTTTTGATAAATGTTCTTGTTACTCACTTTGGATTCATTTTTTTTCCACCTATAAAACGAGATATGATCTGTTTTAATGTTATGTTTCATTTTACCGTATAAATTAAGGATTGATATGAAATTGAGAGCTCAATTAGCAGCCGATCAATATTAAATTCCAATATGGTTAAACTTTTTATGTAATAATTATAAATTATGGTTTTATAATCTATACGTACATTTATCTAGTGAGAAATTTAATTAGATTACTTATGGCATCTATTATTTTGAAAATAAACTAGGAATCAGTAGCTAGTTTAAATTTGCAGACCTAGATGAATATGAGACCTTATATGTTCAAAGCTGATCTGCTTATGCGTCATACAGATTTTAAATTTTAGAAATTTTTATGCATCCAAATTTAGAGTCCTGCATTCTTACATGGAGGTATTCCCGGATCCACAAATTCTTTATGTAACAACCAAATATAACAAAAAGTAGTACCAAGTTCAAATTAGAAAACAAGCAAGCAACTTCTTATAAATATTATAACAATATCACAATCAAATTCAAGATTAAAACCTACGGGTTTATCTCAAGCATATCATCACACGCCTTTTGCTCTGCTGCCTTTCGCTCCATTCAACTCTATTTGTGCCTGCAAACATGAAGGAGCATATGTTATATGTCTAAACCCGATATGAATTTTGTATACATATCAAGGGACTTTGCACCCAATATGAATTTTGTATACAATATCTTCGAAAATAATGAGCTGAATATAAGTAGCTAGCTTATTTTTACAGTAGCAGTATTGTTTTACGATTAAAAGAATGAATTGTACTTACTAATCAATTTCTTCTTCTGCGTCTTCCGGTCAGTCTTCCCACCTTTCTATCAATCATGTTCACAATCCACTCTGGTTTTCCTGTTGATAATACAATATACCCCGTTGACAAGCCAATCACCACTCCACTTCCATAACCCATCAAACTCATTTTCCAATCAAACCAGCTCGCAGTATCATGTTCATCATCTGGTTCGGATTCTGGTGTGTCACCATTGCTACATTTTTCTGACAACGGAAAGTCGCACAAGCCCAAGTTCCCGATATAGCTATCATTCTGAAACGTACCAAATTGGTTCCCTTGAGGTATATGTCCCACGAGCTGGTTGTACGAGAGGTTTAGAGTTGAAAGAGACGTCAAACTTGTCAATTGATTAGGAATCTCTCCCTCAAGCCTGTTTGAAGAAAGGTCTAATGATTCCAATTCTGTCAGATTCTCAAAGGATAACGGAATATGACCGATTAGATCATTATTAGAAAGGTTGAAGACTTTGAGAAATTTCAATTTTCCAACTACATCTGGAATTTGTCCACGAAACTTGTTGCTTGACAAATCCATAGTTGTGAAAATGGTTAGGATTTTCTCCATTTTGATATCAACTCCTTTCATTGTCACTAGTATAGAATATCGGTAAGATTTATCTCTAGCAATGATATCGTCCATGTATTGCGACTCTCCTCCAGCTTCACTAATATTCATCATGGCTTTGAGCTTTCCGAAATACTTCATCGGCAAAGAACCGTCAAAATTGTTTTTTGAGAGATCAAGTATTCTCAACTTAGAGAAGGAATTCTTTGCCTTAGAATCTCGTAAAGAACCAGAAAATTTATTGGAACGGAGAACAAGAACCTGCAGCTCTGGAAGGATTCCTAACCAATGCGGAAAGGTATCATTTATCTTGTTATTACCAAGATCTAGAACTTTGAGCGCTGTACAATTGACGAGGGACCGGGGTACAGGCCCTTCAAGATCATTGTTGTTGAAGTTCAAGGTCTCCAAATAATTGTCCTTTGCAAATGTATCAGGGATGGTGCCAGAAAAACTATTATTCTGCAGATCCAGCACTTGGAGAGAAGTCACAGAACTGCTAATGTTTCCCATGCATGCTGGAATGGTGCCACTCATGTTGTTATTGGAAAGATCAACCACCCAAAGGTATCTCATATTGCAGATACAATGAGGTATCTCTCCGTTCAACTGATTTTTTGAGATGAATAATGCAGTTAATCCAAGCGGTAGGACATGAGGAAGTTTTCCTTGAAGCAAGTTGGAACGGAGGTCAAGAGAGAAAAGACGATTCTGAATGGGAAGTTGCTCGATGCTTCCTGTGAGGAAGTTGTGGGACAGATTAAGATATTTCAAAGTGTCCTTCCCCATATCACACATCCAGTTGGGAATCATACCATGGATTTTGTTGTCTGAAAGGTCAAGCCTTTCTAGATTGGGTGGAGCTTGGAAGGAAGAGTTGACTAATTTGATTGTGCTACCTAATGATGATAAATTATTATGGGAAAGATCGAGAAGAGTAAGATTTACCAGTCTTTTTGGAAACATGTAAGGCTCTAGAATTCCACTTAAATTGTTTGAAGAAAGTGAGATTATTGTCAAATTCTCAAGTTCAAAGATTGAACTTGGGATCAAGCCATGTAACCTGTTATTATCCAAATAGATGTACTGCAACGAGTTACTTAGATTTTCACCAATGTCTATTCGCATTGCCTCGAGTTGGTTAAAGCTGAGAAACATGTTGCTCAATAATGGTAGAGTAAACAAGCTAGACGGTATGGTTCCATTCAGAAAGTTGTTATTTAATGCAATTTCTGTTAAACTTCGAAGCTCACTTAAAAAAGAAGGAATCGGACCGGAGAGCTGATTTCTTGACAAATCTAAAGATTGAAGTTGCGTTAAGTTGACAAAAAGTTCTGGAATTTCACCAATGAAATTGTTGATCGAAAGATCAAGCAAACTAAGATTACGAAGATTTGAAAAAGAGGACGGGATATTACCAGTGAAATTGTTGACTGAAAGATCAAGCTCAATAAGATGATGAAGATTTGAAAGAGATGACGGGATATTGCCATTGAAATTGTTATATGATAGATGCAAATATCTAAGTTGTGTAAGGTTACCTATTGATGCAGGAACTGACCCAATGAATTTGCATTGTTGTAGATCCAGCCGCGTCAAAGACTTTAGATTGCCGATGGAATCAGGTAATCGTCCTGAGAAGCCGGTGCCAGAGAGACCCAAATTCTGGAGGGGATTGCTCCAGTTAGCCTCCGGAAACGATCCTTTCAAGTCGGGATTGTAGTTTAAGTGGAGGACTTGTAGGTATGGAAGGAGAAAGAGGGTGGAGTTGGAAGGGATGGTAACATTTAGGCTGTTATCAACGAGATTAAGGCCAGTGACATGACCCTTGCCCATATCATCACAAGTGACTCCATTCCATGAGCAGCAATCAGTATCCTCCTCCCACTGCTCCATATAATGAACAGTATAATTGCTGGTATAGGTACAGAGTTGCTTAAATTGGAGTAAAAGAGAAGCTTGGTCATTAGAGCAGAGTTTTGAGTGAGTGAGTGAAGAATGCAAGAGGAAAAGTTGAAGAAACACAAGTTGATAACAACATCTACTTAACCAACCCATTTTTCACACAAATTATGATCGATGGTATTTGGTATATATAGATGAGAAATATGGAGGGCAGCAGGCAGAGCATGGTCGAAATGCATGCTAAACCGTGTTTCATGGGGCTAAAACAGACTGATGATAGTCTTCGTCTTCATAAGCTTCTTTATTTTTTTATTTTTTATTTTTTATTTATTTTTTTAATTCAATCACAATCTACTTTTACAATTCAAATTAAAGTTCTGATTGATTTCATATGCAATAATTACTAAAGAAATTAATGTCTCAATCATCCTCGTCTGTAGGATGTAATATCAATACGGTAGTCTCACACCGTATTCTATACATCTGTCAAAATTCTGAATATTTGAATATCAAGTGACTAATTTATTTGCAAATTAACTCCAGTTTTTTAAAAGGATTTGACAGAGCTGTGAGTATTAATTAGACCATGAATATATTCACTGAACTCTGAAGGCTTGCACAACAGGAATGTCCATTTTGTTCTCAAATCCATCCTATCCATTGGAATATGTCTCTATCTTTCCGATCATATACATCTTCCATGGTTAACGCCCAATCAATTCCAATACATGTCTCAAATTCTTTATTTTTTTATAAAAAAAAATGCTTTATTTTTATGGACTGTTAAATTAAAATCTAATCATGACTACTAATGTTATAGTATGACGACCATATGTAATATCCCTCGAAGACATTTAATTATCACACCACCGAAACCTAATTAAAACTTTGAATGTACTATCTAATTTTTCAATTTTTACTAGTTTCACTAAAAATTAAAAAAAAAAAAAAAGATAACGGAAAAACTATTGAAAAGCTTCCTCTCTGTATATGTATATGATAACAAGAGAAATTAACAAATTATCATAAAAGGTAATTTTTGTAATTGGTTATAAATATCATAGTAAGACGGGAATAAAACCACCTTTGGCATTTTTTTTTTTATGTATAAATAATGATACCGAAAGATCATTAAGATCATGAAAGTTTGTCTATATGATTACTATTAACCTAGAGGGGTGAATATATTTTTTACCTACATTATTTACCGATTTTCAATTAATAACAATTTTGCATAAGTAATGCTAGACGTCCTAAATTCTGTCTCAAATGATGTGGCACGTGAGGTATCAACATCATATCAGTTACCATATAATCTCATGATTTAAAAGATGCTGACACCTCACATATCACGTCATTTGGGACAGAATTTGGGAAAAAAAAAAAAATTATGCTAATTTTACAAACGTACAACACAACTAAGTGTACACAAAATGCGGAAAATAAAGTACACATTTTCGTGGAAACCACCCAACACTTAAAACCATAACCACGGCACTAACAGACCAATTAATTTACTATATAATCGATTAATTATTCAAGTTTTTTTTTTTTTTTTTTTTTAAATAGATTAATTATTCAAGTTGACTCACCTAATCTAACTACTTTTAAACTCAGTGGCGGACCGACCTTAAACTCCACCTCAAATTTTTAAAAAACCAAATTGATTAAAGTGTTAATTAATATATATATATTAACACTTTGACTATGTTTGTTACAATGCTATTGGACTATATATAATTCTCTCCCATCGGTGGGGCCATGTGTTGTCCTATTTTTTTTTAATTCAGTTTTTCACTTTTTGGACTGGGACTATTTCTGTGCCAGTTTTTTATTTTTTATTTTTTTTATTTTTATTTTTATTTATTTTTATTTTTTTTATTATTATATTTAAAATATTAAATTTATTTAATCTGATTTAAAAATTAATTTAATATATGTTTTTAAAAATATTTTTAATTAAAACTTAAATGTTATTTTTTTCAAATTAATTTTATTTATTTTTTAAATTTTATTTTACTGAAAATAATAATTTAATAAAAAAATTTAACCAAATTTAATTTAAAATAGTTTTATTTTTAATTTCTTTGAATTTATTAAAATGATTTTATTTATTTAATATAATTTATACTTACCTCTCACAAAAAAAAAAAAATATTTTCAATTATTTTTTATCCAATCTCATATTATACCAATCAAGAGACGTATTATTTTAGTCCAATCTGTACTACACCAAACATGTCTCAGTACTAATTTAATTAAATTCAACCCAATTAAATCCAATCAAATCCTATAAAAATAGTCAAATCATGTCCAATCCTATCCAATCCAATCCCACGCAACAATGCGCTTGGTGTGCAAGATAAGATTGAACTATTTTTAAGATATGAGATTGAATTGGATTGGATTAATTATAGTGTTTTTCGTGTTTGGTACAATATGAGATTGGACTAAAAATAGCCTATATGTGATGGGATTGGAATAAACTAATATTTAAATCCGTTTAAATAAATTTAATATTTTAAGTATAAATAATATAATATAAAATAAATAAAGTATGGATCACATCCAAAAAAAGTAAGAATATAAAATACATAATGGTGTGTAGATTTCCAAAGTAATAAAAAGTGAGTCATGCATACAGGTAGGTCCTACAACCAACTTGACTATAAAGCGTGTTTGATGGGGTTATGGTAAGAGACAAATGAAGTCTTCGTCTTCATCTTCAAAGGCTAGCTTCTAATTTATACGAGCTTTAATATAATTTATAATATTATATATATATATAGGGGTTAAATTCATTTTTGTCCCTCTAGTTTTATCTAATAGCCAAACTAGTCCCTTGATTTTCAGAATTGTTTCGTTTGGTCCTTTTATCACAATTTCCGTTGAAAAAAAATGAAATCTAATGGTGAGAGAGGGTCAAATGACCCTACTGCCCCTGATTTTTGTTTTAAACAAGAGATGAATTTCATCTATATTTTTAAATTTTAAATAAATAAATTATATTCAACTTCATCATTATCAGAACACTAAACCCAGAACACTATATCAACACCCAAAACCAGAAGACATCGACATATAGAAATAAATTACTATAATACAAGTATACAACAATGTCAGTTTGATAATTCAGAAAATCTACACATGTAACCAATTTAGAAATAAATTCTCTCAACTTTCTCTCAACCTCACAACCTTCACCGACTCCGCCCGTCGCCGACTCCTTGCTATGGCAGCGGGGGTCGGCGGCGATGGCACCCCAGCGGGCGTTCTTTCTCCCTCGCGCTGGGCTGATCCAATCCGGGTGGGAGCCTTCTCCGGCTGCTACGACGGCCCTGGAGCTCGTCCGGCCGTCCCTCTCTTGCCACCAAGCGGGCCTTTTTCCGGATGACTCCGGCAGCTGTTAGATCGGTGCGTTGCATGTAGATCATTAGATTTACATATTTTGGCTTAGTGTGTATGCACTTGTCAATACTTCTCCATAATCAGTATATACAACGCACTAATGTAAGTTATATCAGTGTATGTCGACCGGAACGGGACTATATATGTATATATATATATTAATTAACACTTAATGTGTCATATCAACTCTAAGCACAGCTAGTTGTGTACCGTATTTCCAAAATGATAAAAAAAGTGAATCACGCGTGCAATACAGGTCCTACAGTGCAATGGACTACAAACTAAACCGTGTTTGATGGAGCTAAAAGAGACCGATAGTCATGGTCTTCAATTCAAGACTTGTTTATAAATGCGAAATGCAAAGCTTTTAATTAATTAAATGTATTTCCAATCCATACATGATAAGATTCTTGTTTGCCTGGCGAGATGAGGTTGATTCGATAGGAAAATCCCTCACACCACCACAAGGTTTCGGGTTCGAGTCTTCATCCCTCCCAAAAAAACCCCGATTTATGTAATAATATAATATTTAAAAGAAAAATCTTGTTGGTCCTAACTCCTAATTCATTAAATACAACCTACTTTATTATTATTTTTTTTATAAAAAAAAAATTCTGGTGATTGATTAACCTTTTACCTTTTATGTTATTTAATTAAATTAACGATGACTAATGAGTAATGACTTCAGTTTAGTTAGGGTGAGGATTGAGATATAAATGACTTTGACTCAAATTCTTCTTTTTTGCAATGACTCACCAAAAGTCTGAAACATCCTTGGCTGTAGCCTCACGTTAAATCACACAAATGCTCATCTTTCTCTCTCTCTGATTAACTCACAAAAAAATGGTTGTGAGTCCAACCAGTAATGTTATATAATAAGATGACCTTCAAATACTGTACCTTTTGGTTAAATAATAACAATCTATTGTCATCATGATGCATGAGATAATAATATAATATTGATGATTTTATGGAAGATTTTGAGTTTTAATTAAACATATTTTTGTAATTAATATATATTATTATATTTCCATTTATTATATATTAGTTAGGTTGTTAATTATTTTATGATTTGATTTTATTAAAACAAATCTAATTTCCTTATTATATAGGTTTCAAATTTCCTGATTTTATTAAATAATTTTTAGGGTTTTTAGCAAAATTGCCCTATTTTAGGGATTGAATTGCAAATCTACCCTAAAACCTAAATTAATTGCAAAAATGCCCTGAAATGACATGAATACCCTTTACCATAACTACACCTCATTTATTAACCATATTAATTATATTTACTAACCACCAACCTACCATTTACCAACCCTTAAAAAAAAAAAAACTAACAATTGACCAGCAACTAACCATTTTTTTTTCCTCTACATCATCTAACATTTATTTTTCTCAACATCATCTTTTTTTTTTTTTTTTTTTCTATACATCACATTTCTTTTTCATATTTGAAGTTTTACAAACATTAGGGAATGGTTTGAAATTGTTTGAAGAGGTAAGTATTACTTTGTTACAATATTTTTCCAACCTCCCAATTTGTTTTCTTAAATTCGATTAAGGTTTAAAATTTTTAAAAAACCATCGGGTCGGGGTGGCCCGACGTCGGGACGGCCTGACCCGATGAAAAATTTCATCGGGTCAGGCCGTCCCGACGTCGAGCCACCCCGACCCAATGTTTTTTCAAAAGTTACAAAAACCATCGGGTCGGGGTGGCCCGACGTCGGGACGGCCTGACCCGATGAAAAATTTCATCGGGTCAGGCCGTCCCGACGTCGGGCCACCCCGACCCAATGGTTTTTCAAATGCTTTTTTTTTTTTCTCTCTCTCTCTCTCTCTCTTTCTTTCTTTTTTATTTATGGTTAATTTATTTTTTCTATTTATGTTCTTTGAAATAATGAATATTTTAATGATTGATAATATTTGTTTAGTTATTTTTCATGATTGACGATAAAAAATGTGCATTTGGTTTTGAATTGGGGTGGAGAATTGAAAAATCATCATGGTGAGTATTGGTATGAAGGTCAAAGAGCAAAGGCGTTTGCTTTTTCAAGGGATTCAAATTATGATCAATTGTTAGATAAAGTGTACAATGTAA
Organism: Acer saccharum; assembly: GCA_030490815.1. Taxonomy (NCBI): domain Eukaryota; kingdom Viridiplantae; phylum Streptophyta; class Magnoliopsida; order Sapindales; family Sapindaceae; genus Acer; species Acer saccharum. The sequence continues at coordinate 2,409,722 of CM059878.1, forward strand.
CCGGAATTGATAGAGATCATTATATTCCATTCTTAATTTTGAAGATCAAATAGCGAAGGCGTTTGCTTTTTCAATGTAACCCCGACCCGATGGTTTTTCAAACATTTCCAAAAAAAAATTCATGCTTAATTTTGCTTTTTCCATTTATGTTCTTTGAAATAATGAAAATTTTAATGATTGATAATATTTGTTTAATTATTTTTCAAGAGTGACTATGAAGAATGTGCATTTGTTTAATTTTGTTTTTTCCATTGCTCCGAAATTTGTTGTGGATACATTTGTCCCAAATCAAGTTGCACAGCAAATTGCATATAAATATGACATGTACACATACATTTTTGTATTTTTGAAAATGTATACATCAAGTCGCATATAAATATGACATGTACACATACATTTTTGTATTTTTGAAAATGCACACATCAAGTTGCATAAAGGTTCATCATTTACACATAAAAGCTATTGAAGATACAGGTCTGCTGATGCATCCTTTGATATTGTTCCTGTTCAATATTCCTCCAGCTGATATGAGGTTGGTTTAACTGTTGTGAATGTAAGGAAACGAAGACTCTGCATCTGCAAAGTATTGTTGCTGATCAGACATTACTGGAATTAAAATGAACTCTATATGCACACTAATGACAACAACCCAGCAAATATCAGGTGAAATGAGTTCGTTAAACAAACCAAGAATAGATGTTATACAAGCTAATCCAAATCATTAGCAATCACAACATGAATAACTATAATAAAATCAACCAGAACTACTCTAGGGAGGCATTTAAAAACATTCATTAATAACATCCATGGACTGTATATAGAGTTTGAGATGCAATCTAATTCAACATATATAGTTGATCAAACAGGCAAGACAAGACATACCTCAAAGAGTCATCCATTAGCAATCCGAAATTCTCATCAAGTAATTCATAAGAGTCATTCATTCAGTTTCCTCACATCACACAATGAAAACAGAAATTTTGGTAAATTCACACAATACAATAAGGAAAACAGAATACCATCGACCAATATTAAGTAAAATACAATAAGGAAAACAGAAATTTTGGTAATTCGATACACAACACACAATGAATGAATTTACTTGCCTCGAGCGAAATACAAATCAACCCTTGTTCTAGAAACTCAAGAATCACCCAAACCTATACATTTACAAATTCAAATACTGTCATAACCTCATCACCGTAATAATTTCAATAGCGTAAACTAACTTGTATCTAACAAAACTTATAACCTGCTACCTGCTCTCTCGATCAACTAGTTCCAGAATTTCAGAATTGACCATACTCTGATCTATGATTTTTAATTAATTCCCTACATCACTAAATCTTATAAAATTTGACGTGAATAATTTAGACATATAGGAGATGCTACAGTAAAATTATTAAATTAATCTATGATCATTAGGAAATGCAAAATCCATTCTTTTCTCGTTTTCTCAAATCTGTCCAGCAGAGAACGAAATCCGACCTCTGTCCACTCCGGAATTTATAAAGATATTTATATACATGTAAAAATCACGAAATTTTGCAGAGTTGCAGTAGACATAGAAACCTATCTATATGTAAACTTTCATAATTTTTAAAAATATACAATCAGCTCTAAACGTTCCACGAACCCAGGCTGGTCTGTCAAAACAGAGTATTCCAACAGCCTTTGAAATGGTCTCAACAATACAATAAAAATCATGCTAATGGCTATTAATGACAAGATGAATCCAAATCAATCAAGTACATGCCTATTCTCATAAACAAATTATAAAATTAGTCTAAACATATCTAAGAATAGAAGGTTTCAAATTCGAATAGAATTTATGTGCAGTTAGTTGAAAACCCAAGCAACAATTTCAACTAAATAAAATTGAAAACCCAAACCCAAACAACAATTACTACTAAAAAAATTGAAATCCCTAACAACAATTTCAATAAATACCATACAATCCTAAATGTTAGGGTTCGAAACTCAAAATACCTGAAATGGAACCCAAATCGGCGATGTATGGCTGCGTCGGAATGAGAAGACGGCCAGAGACGACGCCGGCGTGCTGTTGACGTTGCGACGAAGACGAAGACGGGGAGATGTTGATGTTGCTGTTGACGTTGCAACTCGTCCACGAAGCCAACGAACACGTTGTGACGAAGAGGGCGTGATGTTCGACAAAGGCGAAGTCGACGACGGCGGCTGGAGGGATGGCAACTCGACGACGATGTTGGCGGCGATGGCTGGAATGTGATAGTGAGATATTGGGATGGGGTGGCAAGAGGGTTTGGGAAGGTTAGGGCAAATATGAGTGAAATTGGGTTTTTACAAGTTAAGGGTAACAAGGTCATTTCAGGGCAGTTTTGCAATTTATTTTGGTTTTAGGGTAGATTTGCAATTTAATCCCTAAAATAGGGCATTTTTGCTAAAAACCCTAATTTATATTTATATTTTTATTTTTAGTTTTGTTTTTGAAAAGTTTAATTTTAGTTTCGTATCAATTAACTATTATACATGTTGGCTTTTAATATTTCTTTTTTTTTTTTTTCTTTTAATGAAACAGGGATAAAATCGGTAGAACAGTATTTAGAATATAAAAGAGTTAACACATATTAATGAGTTATTATGAGTTTTATATATATATATATATATATATATATATTTCTAAATCATGAGTTATTTGATAATTATTTGTGATGAGTTATTACCATTTTTTTATTCAAATTAAAAAATTACACTAGAAAAAGTTATAGGAAAATTACAATTTTTTATATTTTTTTGTTAATCTATCAGACATGTTTTCATTTTTAGAATATAGCTTTCAATATATGGTACCAGACGTATTTTTGAATTTCAAAATTGAAACTAAAAATACTGTTTTTATTTTTTTAAAACAGTAAATGAAAAACGTTTACAGGACGTAATAAAAATAGCAAATGAAAAACCCTTATGGGACGTGCCCTAATCAACTACACTCCAACTAAATCGTACGTATTTATTATGTAAGCCGTGTTTGATTGGGATAAAAAAGAGTCCATTTTTGCTCACTCCCCTTTCAAGGGGGTAAGCATTACCCCCCTCCCAAACACATGACATGTGTCTATGGAGGGGTAAAATTGTCTAAAAATTTACTTTTCTATAGACACATGTTATCCATTTAAGAGGGGGGTAATGGTTACCTCCCTTGAAGGAGGGTGAGAAAAATGTTCTTGATAAAAAAGACTGATTATAGTCGTCATCTGCAAATTTCAAAAGCTTCTTTTGGGTACGAAATTCAAAGCTTTAAAAATGTGTTTCCATTATATCCGCTTAGTTAAATTTAAAACCTAATACACTACCTAACCTAAACGACATAAATATCTAGAAAAATCTTAAATATAATAAAATACATGACTGTAAATAGTTAGTCATAAAAAGTAATATGAATGTGAGAAATGGAGGAGGTGGAAAATTTGGTGAAATAAGGTGTTGCATTATTTTCTACAAAAGGCAACAGCACTAAGAAAAAAAATGCTATTGCAGTTTTCTCAAAATAAGAAATTTTCAACTTTTTAAATCTTTAGATATTAAATACTAAAATAATTCAACCTTTTGAGGATATCGAGTATCACACATGCAATTTCATTAAAGTTAAAATTTAGAGAATCATTGCTTAATTTAAGACTAGTAAAGTTAAGTCAACTAAAAATATAAATCATTTTCACGACCCTGCCATTTATTAAAGTTCACCTTTAAAAAAAAAATAAAAAAAAAATAAACGAATCGGTATGTATCAAAATCAATTGTAATATGCAAGGTTTGACATTTGGGCTGCTAACTATCTAATAGAGTGAATATGGGACATTAAAAAGCCCGGCCCACTTCAATTTGGATCCATCAACCTTTTTAAAGCCTAGCTCTGACACACCAAAACACGTCATCAAGTCAACTCTTCTTACTTATTCGATTCGAATCTCTCACTTTCGACCTGGCTGTTCAATCCCCGACAACTCAACACTAACTGCAAGGATGATACAAGTAACATGCAAATGTTATCAAATTTGACAATGTATTTTCAAGACATTATCCTATGCATCTTAATTAGAAGAGAAATGAATGCAAAGTAGAGATGCACATTTTTCCCTGGGGCCCCAATTTCCCGTGTCCCCATCCCCATTTGGGGATTTTTTTGGGGGAAAAATGGGGAAATGGGGAGGGATAGGGATGAAAATCATTCCCAAATTGAAATGGGGATGGGGACCATCCCTATCCCCATCCTCATTTCCCCATTTTCCCCACAGTTATATTGAAATGAGGATGGGGAAGGGGGAGAGGTCCCCCATCCCCATTTCCCCCAAACATATATAAATATAATTATAATATATATATATATAATTATTTCAAAACTCTAACTCCCTAAGTATATATACACATTTACCCTTTAATTTTTTTTTTTTAGTTTAATTTATAATTTTTAGTCAAATGGGGAAATTAGGAAACGGGGGAATAGAGAAAAACGGGGAAAAACGGGGAAAATGGGGAATTGGGAATTGGGGATGGGGATGGATATAGGTCCCCCCAAATTTCCCCATCTCCATTTTCCCCAAATTGGGGGGGGGGGGGGGGGGGGGGGGGGGGGGGGGGGGGGTTGGGTGGATGGGGATGGGGGGACCTATATCCATCCCCATTCCTCAAACGTGCATCTCTAATGCAAAGGTAATGTATATATATACATATATATATAAATATATATACACATACAAATTTTATCTCTATATTTACAATTGAAAAACACCAAGTAACTCCAGCACATAATAGTTTGACTGTCATTTACAACATGTCTGCTTCCATATTATAACCAAATGTACAGTACATTCAATTAGTGTATGTACACACATTTCTTAATCTCCCAACATATTACTGCAAATATATCCACTCATTGCAAGCCATAGGATTAATATCTTCACAAACATATTAACAGTAAATTCATTTACGACTATATATACTTACGTATCGCTATGTATATATACACCATATCACATGCTTATACCAGCGTAAAGCCATACTAAATGGACATAACAAAAGCTGGGTAAAAACATCACAATACACCAAATTTGTTTCCAACTAACCCAACACAGGTCAACATAGAACAATCCGGGTAAATACATCACCATAAGACATGTTTATTAAACAATAAACTCACAAAAAATCAACAGAACCCAACTATACCATACGACCAGGGGTGAAGTCAGGATTTTGGCTTTGGGGTGGCCAAGATAAAAATCAATATATTCAAATTAATGCTAGACAAATATAATGGCCAAGAATGGGTTGGAATGGATTGATTTGAATTTTAATTTGTTTTTGCAGTTCTAATATGGTGTTTATAGTATGAAAGTAGGTTAAAGTTTTGATTTTTATCTGTTCTCTTGATTTTGTATGTACAATTGTTTCATGGTTGATATGTTCTAATGGTGGTGTTTATGGTATCAAAAATGTTAATTTTTTATATAATTTTGTTGGTTTGTTTGTTAGGTGGTGGTGCTTGGTGGAGGGTCATTTGGCACAGCAATGGCAGCTCATGTTGCCAATAAAAAGAATCAATTGGAAGTTTATATGCTTGTTCACGACCCGCTTGTTTGTCAATCCACCAATGAGACACACTGTAATCGATGAGTTTTTATGCTGCTAACTGAATCATTCCATACATTGAATAAAATGTACAAGATGATAAGGACTTATAATCATACATACGTTCTTGGCTGTAGCCTCACGTTAAATTAGACCGGGCACAAATACTCATCTCTCTCTCTCTCTCATTAACTCACAAAAAAATGGCTGTGAGTCCAACCAGTAATGTTATACAGTAAGATGACCTTCAAATACTATACCTTTTGGTTAAATAATGACAATAGAATGATGCATGAGATAATAATGTAATATTGATGATTTTATGGAAGATTTTGAGTTTTAAACATACTTTTGTAATTAATATATATTATTATATTTCAATTTATTATATATTAGTTAGGTCATTAATTATTTTATGATTTGATTTTATTAAAACAAATCTAATTTCCTTATTATATAGGTTTCAAATTTCCTGATTTTATTAAATAATTTTTATTTTTACTTTTGTTTTTGAAAAGTTTAATTTTAGTTTCTTATCAATTAACTATTATACATGTTGGCTTTTAATATTTCATTTTTTTTTTTTCTTTTAATGAAACAGGGATAAAATTGGTAGATCAGTATTTAGAATATAAAAGAGTTAACACATGTCGAAATGCATATAGTGTATGAGATGCAATGCAGCACCTACATTAAGGGGTTGTTCGGTAAGTGTTTTTGGTGGTGTTTTTGTTTTTGTTTTCCGAAAACAATTTCAAAATTACATCGGTTAACCGTTTTTCATTTTATTCTGTTTTTCATTTTGTTTTCGATAAACAAAATAAAATAAAAAACAAAACTAGTGTTAAAATTGAAAAATATGTTGTTTTTCAATTATATATATTTTTTGTTATAAAAAAAATCTGACCTAATTTTTTCTTCTTCTTCATTCGACGACTTGGTCCAATGGTCAGCCTCCATTTTTCTTCTCTTCTTCTTTGTTCGTGACTGGTTAGCCTCCATTCTTCTTATTCTTCATTGATAGAAATTTTGGAGCTTGGAGCAGCCGTCGTCGGAGGAGGATCTCACCTCCTCCGGCATTGGAGCTGCTAGTAGATTGGCTCCTTTATTATTTAAAAAAAAAAATTGCTTTTTTTTTTTTTTTTTTCATTTACTTTGGAGAAGCAGATCAATCTGCTCTATGTATCTTTTTTAATTTTTTAAATTTGTTTTTCCTTTTTTTTCTTGAAAGATTTTATATTTAATAAAATGAATAGAATTATAAGTTTAGTTGATAACTATTTGTGATGAATTTACAAATTATAATTGTAAAATTACTAATTATTTACCAAATTGTTCTACCATTTTAGGTTTTTTTTTTTTTGTTGTCCTTTTTTATTTTGAAAGATTTTAATAATTGTTTTGTTTAGGAAGTTAATGAGTTTTTATGAGTTTTTTTTTTATATTTCTAAATCATGAGTTATGTGATAATTATTTGTGATGAATTATTACCATTTCTTTATTCAAATTAAAAAATTACACTAGAAAAAATTATAGGAAAATTACAATTTTTTTATATTTTTCTATTAACCCATTATACATGTTTTCATTTTCAAAATACAGCTTTCAGGTACTAGACATGTTTTTGAATTTCGAAATCGAAACCAAAAAATATTGTTTTTATTTTTAAAAAAATAGCAAATGAAAAACGCTTATAACACTTGTCCTAATCAGTTACACACCTACTAAACTGTATGTATTTAATGCTTAAACCGTGTTTGATGATAAAGAGGACTGATTATAGTCTTCGTTTTCGTCTTCAAAAGCATCTTTTTGGTATGAAATCCAAAGCTTTAAAAATGTGTTTCCATTATAAGATTTTTGTTGTTCCTCTTAAATGCTGCCACCTCATCATAAAGTAATGCAATCACAATCTGCTTTACTGTACAACGATTCTTATTGATTTCTTAAGTAGTAATTACTAAGAAAATGTCTGAAAGATCCTTGTCCTATAGCATTTAATATCAATATGGTAGAATATTAATTAAATGTTAATAACTGATAAAAATATTATCATAAAAAGAAAGGTATGGTTATAAAAATAACCATACCATAAATCTTTGTAGTATTTGTGTTCATATTTAGGTTGATAATGTCACAGGTTTGAGTCGTTTCTATACATATGGTATTAAAAAAAAAAAAATTACTCGATTGGGTACACCATCAAAAACCTAATTAAATCTCTGAACTATCTTGTAAGTTTTCAATTTGTACTACTTTCACTAAAATTAAAAAAAAACCGGAAAAGCTTCCTCTATATGAATCAAAAAATTGTCACAAGAGATAATTTTTGTGATTGGTTATAAATCCTAATAAGAAAAGAATAGAACTACCTTTGGCATTTTTTTAATATAAACAAAGATATGCTTTAGATCATTAAGATGTAGCTAATTAAAATTGGATCTCTAAACGTCATAAAACGTGATCCATGAAAATTCAATCTCTAAAGTGGTAGGAAAGCAATAAAACGTGAGTCATGTAAACAAGGAGGTCGGGTCCTACAATCAATGTAGCTAAATTACTTGACTTGTGTGTAGATTTCTAAAGCAATAAAAAGTGAGTCATGCATAAAGGTAGGTCCTACAATCAACTAGACTATTAACCGTGTTTGATGGGGTTAAGGTAAGATGAAGTCTTCATCTTCATCTTCAAAGGCTAGCTTCAAATTTATACGAGCTTTAATATTATTTATAATATTATATATATGGTGGTTCTCCGATAATTAAGGATATCCTGAAATTATAAGTTAAGAGAATCTTCAATGCAAAAATGGCTTGCCTACCAATAATTGTTGACATAGCAACAATGTCAAGAGATTTATTTCCAATGTGGCATAAAAATAGACTTGATAGACAATCAATTCAAAATTTAGTTTCCAATGCTTCTAACTAAAACACAATTTTTTTTAATGACTTGTCTATTTTTTTTTTTTTAAAAAAACTTTTAATTTTTTTTATTTCCTTACCAAAAATATATGAAAAATTAATATCAGTTTTAAATGTTTGTTGAGTCAACCTAAAAAATAGATGTGCAACAGACCGTCTGAAAGTAGACAGTCATGTTGACAATGTCTAATATTTTTTTCGCCACGTTAGCTTGAGGTTGAATATGCATGGCTGCATTGGAGACACAGTTATTAACAGAACTTATATTTATCCTACGTGGTATGTTTTTTTTTTCACAAGCCACGCTTGCATTGGAGATGCTCTAAGGACGTCCAATCATAGCCACACATTCATATTAAGTGTGAGTATTTTAGCTAATTAAAATTGGATCTCTAAACCTCATAAAACGTGAGTCATGAAAATTCAATCTCTACACATGGTCCCTTGCCATAGTGGTGGGCCTTCCTTTGGGAACCCCCTACCACCAAGGTTCCAAACCTAGTGTATGCATAGAATTATGCAAATTTTCCTTGGCCCATTTAAAAACATGGGTGTTGTCCCACTTTGTGTGGGTGATTGTCTCTCCTTTGTGTGGGTTCTCTCTCCCCGTCCGTGGGAGCTCTAGTCTGGGCTTGTACTTGGAAGTCGATTCTCCATGTAATCATGTCCTGGATCTGTAATCCCGTTGTTGTTGTATTCCAATCAAAAAATAATAATTCAATCTCTAAAGTGGTAACAAAGCAATAAAACGTGAGTCGCGTAAGCAAGCAGGTCGGGTCCTACAATCAATGTAGCTAAATTACTTGACTTGTGTGTAGATTTCTAAAGTAATAAAAAGATAGTCATGCATACAGGTAGGTCCTACAATCAACTAGACTATTAACCGGGTTAGATGGGGTTAAGGTAAGATGAAGTCTTCGTGCTGGTTTGGTTGAGTTTTCTACTGCCTCAAAAGGTCTACCAACGTCTATTTGAGTTTTTTAGAGTTGTTTGATTGGATTTTTGAGATTGTCTATTTTAAATTGAGTAGAGGCTAGTATAGTTTGAACCTCTACTAGGCAAAAGCTCATGGGGATGTGTTTCTCCAAATAGACCTTTTTTTTTAAAAGGTCTACCAACCAAACAACTAGAATTTTTTTTCTTTCAAAAGCTCTATTTCTAATAGATCTACTGTAAGTAGATCTTTTATCTATAGAGGTTTTTTAAAAGCTCAATCAAATAAGCTCTTCATCTTCATCATTAAAGGCTAGCTTCTAATTTATACGAGCTTTAATATTATTTATAATATGATATATATGGTGGTTCTCCAATAAGGATGTCTTGAAATTATAAGTTAAGAACGTCCAACCATAACCATACATTCATATTGAGTGTGGGTATTTGTTAATGTGGAGCTATGAACCCACTCAAGGCCAGCCCTCTTGTATTACTGGAGAGGTAGCCGCCCTTGAGCCCTTTTTTAAAGGGCCCATATGTACTAGTTCAGGGCATTTTTTGTTTTTTATCAGATTATAAGGGCTCATATATTTATTATGAGTATTACTCAAAGACCCATATTTAAAAGTTCAAAAGTTAAAATAAACAAAAGAAAATTGGACCAGGACAAAAAAGGCCCAAATGAAATCTTTGATTATGGTTTTATTTTTAAATTGAGTGGCAATATTGGCACCCCTCAAAAACTGTATATACACCCCTTTCGTAAGTACACCCATAAAATATTTTAAAAATCTCTGGTTCATAAATAAACCCCACTTAATGCCAAAAATACCCTTTCTTTAATTTTATTGTATTATATTTTTGTTAGCACACCCCACTATTTTTTTTTATCTAATTAGATTTATTTTAAATTTTATTATTTTATATCTTTTTATTCAAATAAATATTTTCTCCTAAAAAAATAATTTCTAACTACTGCAAAAACATTTGATGTCACTAAAAAATTGTATGAAAAAAAATATTTTCATTGCATTAAAACTTTTTTTTTTAATTCTTTATTTAAAAAGAGGCTCTCAGCACACATCAGTGTATCTCAATTCCTTTGTTCCTAAGAAAGTTTTTTATTTTTTTTTAAAAAAAAATTGTTCATAAGAAAGTTTATTGTTGGTATTGATTTTTGTTTCACTCAATTATAGCAGTAAATTGTTTGTCAACTCAATCAATTTGTATTCCATAAAAGAAACTGCAATTAGTATTTAAAATAGAAGTTAGGGTTTGATAAAATAGAAAGGTTATTATTATCATATCAAACAATTAATAGGAAACTTCCTTTTTCTTTTTTTTTTTACAAAGGATTAATATAAAACCAATTAATAATTATTGGTGTGTACTTACAAACTATTTAGTCTTTTAAGTAATTTTACTCAAGGATAATATTGGATTTTAAAAAATATACTAAATTGGGGTATACATACAGTTTTTGAGGGGTGTAAATATCGTTACTCTTTTAAATTTCAGACATATCAGTACCTATAGGTCCATTTTTTTCCTGTATTTCCAGCCACCAACGTCTATCTCAATGGGCCTTTCAGACGGAGAAGGCTGCACTTCTATTATCCACTGATGTTGCTTCCAGAGGCTTGGATTTTCCAAAAGTTAAATGTATTATACAGTATGATTCTCCAGGGGACGCTACAGAATATGTGTATAGGTATTTACTCTCATCTTCCTGTTGGAATTTTTCATTTTCTATATTGATTGATCTTTTTTGTAGCATTCAAGTGACATCATTGTTGTCCAATCTCTTTTTCAAAATCCCTCAAAATTATGTGCAAGTCACTTTGCAAACATTATGAAATTGCATACCCTTGATTGTGCTCGGAGTCATGTCTTTCTAGTTCCAAGCATTTCATATTGTTGTGAGACAGTAAGTTAATGTACTGGATCTTGATGTATGTTAAATCCGTAATACAGGGTTGGTAGGACTGCTCGGTTGGGTCAAAGAGGAGACTCTTTGTTATTTCTACAGCCAATCGAAGTTGATTATTTACAAGACCTGGAGAAACATGGTGTATCGCTGGCAGAGTATCCTCTCATGAAGGTGTTGGACAGCTTCCCATTATATGGTCAGGTACCCCGTGGGAAGAAGTTTGTTTCTGTAGATTTACATCCTTGGGTCCTGACTCTGCAGAAAGCACTTGAATCGTTCATTCTTGCTGAGGTACAATTCTGTACATCGGAGCTAAGAATGATTGTCATAGTTTGAGTACATATGTGGTGAATTTTCATTGACAATTTTTTTGTCTCTCTGTTTGGGTATTTTTATCAGATTTAATTCTACTAATGTCCTAATGATTCTAAGTTGTTTCTCTATCTGCTAAAATTAATCCACTGCCTTTGATTTTTCCCCTCAGCCAAAGATGAAGAACCTGGCCAAGGTTGCATTTTGCTCTTGGGTTAGTGCATACACCGCCCATCGTGGTGAGCTGAAAGGGATTTTTATGGTGAAGAAACTTCACTTGGGACACGTTGCGAAAAGCCTTGCATTGAAAGAACAACCTTCCTTGGTTGGGAGGTCATTCCAAATGCAAACCAAGAAGAGGAAGAGGGATCAGAAGCAGAAGCAGAAGGGACCAATGAGAAAGAGAAAGGTTGCGAGCAAAACATGAAAGCAAAATGTGAGACCATCGACGAAAAAAATTTCCGCCCAGCTGAGGGAAATATGCTGAAGCATGGGAACCAGATCACCTTCTTATCCGAAAGAGAGGCTGTTGAGTCAGAGTTTTGACTGCAGATGATAATTTACTTCCAGAGCTTGTATTTTAGTATCAACATATATAGTCACTCAAAAAGTTTTGACAAGAACATAATTTATAAATGATAGTTCATTTCAAAGTATACATTTGTTTGAGGTCCATCCTCTGCAACAATGCTGATATGCATTTGAAATCATACATTTTCCGGCATCTTTCGTATTTGACACACTCACATTTCACTCCACCACCACCACTAACCTTGATCAATTCCAAGATCAGAGACCTTGTTAAACAAAAGCAATACTTGGAAGCCCTGAAATTGTACTCTAAAAATCCGAACTTTCCAATCAGTACCACCAAGTTCACTTTCCCTTCTCTTCTCAAAGCCTGTGCTTCAATTTCGAATCTCTACAATGGAAAAACACTTCACGCCACAATCACTTACATGGGTTTGCAGTCTGACGACCCCTATATCACCGCTTCACTTATTGACATGTATGTCAAATGCGGGTCACTGGAAAATGCAGTCAAAGTGTTTGATGAATTGTCTGAGAGGGAAGTTTGTACTGGGGATGTAACAGTTTGGAACTCTATGATTGATGGGTATTTTAGATTTGGTTGTATTTTGGAGGGTATAGGTCAGTTTTGTCGAATGCAACGGTTGGACGTGAAACCTGATGCATTCTCATTGAGTATTCTACTTGGTGTATGTGATAATGGGATTTTAGGGTATAAAGAAGGAAAACAGATGCATGGTTATATTTTAAGGAACATGTTCAATGGTGATCCTTTCTTAGATATACTGCAATTGTCGATATGTATCTCAGTTGCAGTCAGTTAGTGATAATGCCTATTTCTACACTTGATGTAGCCCCGTTTTACCTATCATTTGCCTCCGTTCTCCGGGTAAAACCGGTATTTTTAATGTTTAGTTGAGCTTGTGCAGGCCTCTTCAGAAAATCAAAGGGAAACTGAGCAAAGTTGGGCAACATTGGAACAAAAGGGAACAGTTGAGGAGCTGAAGAAGGAAGTGCGCTGGACGACCAGCGCCTCCACCAGCACCGCACCAGCGCAGATCGGGCAAAAGCACACCGTTGGTCGTGCGCTGGACCGGTGCCCGTCGAATTGCGCTGGACGACCAGCGCCTCCACCAGCGCCACACCAGTGCAGCTCGGGCAGAAGCACGCCACTGGTCGTGCGCTGGACCGGCGCCCCTCGGATTTACGCTGGACGACCAGCGCCACACCAGCGCCAGACCAGCGCTACAGTGTCCAGCTCAGATTTTTCTAGGTTTTCGTGCCCTAATTTCATACACTATAAATACCCCACTTCAGCTCTGTTCAAAGGACACCTTGCACGACCTTAGAGCTCCAAGACACCTCTTTTCACTTCCAAACTCCCAAGAACACTCATTTCATCCAATTCCTTCACCAAATCACTCACATCCTTCATCAAATCATCACCCAAACTCATTTCTCACCTCACCACTTCACTTCCTCACCAAAACCCACCATAAAAACCACATCTTGGAGCAAGAAAAGGGCAAGAAGAGAAGAAGCTTAGCACAATCAACCAAGAGAGGAGGAGTTCTCCAATTAGTTTACTCTAAACCTTTCTCTCTTTACTTTTATTCATCTTTTAGTATGGCTTGTAATTATTACTCATATTTGGTAGCCACTTGTTGTATTATGAACTAGACTTCCTTGGCTAAGGCCAAGATGAAGCCTTTTCCATGAATTGTTAAATCAAGGCCATCAATTGATCATTTAAAAAAAAAAAAAAAAAAATCGAAAAAAAATTGAAATAAAAAGTAAAATAACTAAATAGATAAATAAATAAATTACTCATACTTAATTAAATTAAACTAAACCAAACTTGAGATTCTCACACCCCCAAACCTATCTTTTGCTCGTCCCCGAGCAAAACCAAAGCAAACAAAACTAAAATCAACCTACTAAAATTAAAGAAAAGAAAACACCACTTTCGTGGGTGACACGATGGCACTTGGCACGTGCCACAAGCCTTTTAAACCCCTAGACGATCCCTAGTGGACGAGTGAAGTCTCGTGAGGGTTTACAGAACGGAACCCACAAACGTGTTTTCTACCGAGCCAACGAAAGATGAGATGCGACATTGAGCGAACCGTAAAGTAGACACAAGCATGCCAAGATCATTGAGTGCAATCTAGAGGTGTGATAGCCAAGGTGCTACAACACTAATGATTGCAATTCCGGACTTCTTAGTGAATTTAATATCAAAAGCATCGAACACAAGAGTCATTGATAACATTTCGCTTTGACTCTAAGCCTCTCTTGGGTTCTCTCATTATTTTATCACACCGAACCTAGGCTCACTCATCAAACATATGCGAGTGGGAGTTTATGCACAAAGAGATTTTCAAAAATAACACGCATATGAAAAGTTTTCAAGAACGCTCATATTTTCATGCAAATGAACCTCAAGAATGGAATCAAGCATTAAGAACACCCTTGTTTTCAAGCTAGACTCTTCCTAAAGATCAATTAGGACTTCTTTTTAAGTACAAGCAAACTTGATGGTTGAATGGTGATGGAGGATATGGACTTATTGGCGAACCAATGATCATGCTAGAGTCTTCAACTTGGCACTTTGGAATCCCTTTTTGAGCGTCTAGGCATTTTATTGACTTTAAGACTTTGTACACTTTGTAGTTGCTTGGTATTTAGGCAACCTTTTTTTTTTTTATTTTTTTATTTTTTTTATTTTTTATTTTTATGATCAACAATTATAGTAAATGCCTAAGTACACGCTACTTGGATACGATTTGGTATATTTCTTTTTGGGCTTTAATTTTCTCTTCATGTTTTCTAACCATGATCATTGTATGGGGTGGTCTAGTGTTTGGGTTTGCTGTGGTGTAAATGTAGCATGAGTGGATATGGTGATTGAGTTTAGTGTGGAGATCTACATTAATTGGACAATTAAGCACACACACATAAGGCTTAAGGACGTGTTTGGGCCATTTTTAGTGACTTACACACATTGCCTACATTATCTCTGAAGGTATGAGTCAAGCAAGCAAACAAGGGAGAACATGAGGTAAAATACTAAAGATATGATCTTTAATGCTCAATGCAATGAAAAGAGGTCCTTTTTATTTTGCCTAATATCTACATGATGAGTGCTTAGAGAATAGAAATAAAATTCACTATTGTGGACGCAATATTTGGGCAATGAAGCTCACATGGGTAGCCTCCACTAATGATCTAGACATCTCAAGCGCGCTACCTTATTCACTAAAACACAAAATGAGTCCGGTAGGATGTGTGCAAGCAATGTGATGTAGCTTTGACCAACACAGCCTCTCTAATAACGCATGGCATACAAAAGTGCCTACAACGGCTCAACCCAAAGGCATCTCAACAAGCAGCCCTTACTGCTCTAGATTTTGACTCAACATGGTAGAAAAGCGACAAAATTTGGCTTTAAGCCCACACAATCATGCAATTTTTTTTTTTTGATATAAATATATATAATAGCATACAAGACATTCATGCAAGGAAAAAAAAAATAAATAAATAAAATGAAAGACGCGAGAGGGTAACTAGATGGCCGCACCCCCAAACCTAAACGAAACATTGTCCCCAATGTTTGCACATAAAAAGATTGGACAATGTAAGCTTAGAAGCGGGAGGGAAGCCACAATACAACCCTAACACACAAAAAACCTAAAAGCTGGGCACAAAACAACTCCGCAATTTAAACTAAATAAAAGCAAAGATAAATAAAGCAACAATAAAGGGCAAATAAAAGGCAATAGAAGCAAAAAAAATAGAAGTCTAATACTGGAACTATAAAATCCAAGATAAAAGCATGCAAAAAAATTAGTGTTGTAGCACCTTGGCTATCAGTTAGCATATGCTTGGTGTGTGTTTGATAAGTTGGGCGATAAGAGCAGCGTCGAAGTATGGAATGTGATGATTGGTGGGTTTTGCGAGAAGGGGTTATGGGAATGCAGTTTGGAATTGTATTCACTAGCAAAGAATGAGAGTGTCAAGTTTCTGTCAACCTCGTTTTTGACTGCTTTGAGCGCGTGTGGGAGTAGTGAAGATGCGAGTTTCGGGATGCAGGTTCACTGTGATGTGATCAAAATGGGATTCCAAAGCAACCCTTATGTGTATACTTCTCTGTTGACCATGTATGCTAAGTGCAAATTGGTTGAAATACTACATGTTTTTGTTAGATATTAACAATTTATTGTGATCGGTTATAAAAATCTATTAGGATCAGTTATCTATCGAAATTAGTAATATAAAATCTAACTATAAAACGAGATATGGTGTGTTGTAAAGTTACATTTTATTTTACTTTGTAAATTAAGTAGTGATATGAAATCAAGAGCTCAAGTAGCAGCCGATCAATATTAAATTCCAATATGGTTAAACTTTTTATGTAATAATTATAAATTATGGTTTTATAATTAGATTACATATGGCATCTATTATTTTGAAAATAAACTTCTAAATAATAAATTAAAATTACGTGTTTTTTTTAGCTTACATACAAACCAATAAGAGAAGTGGGCCTATTTCTAATCCAAAACCTTCAAACAATTTACTGTAAAGCCCAACAAATTCTTTATGTAACAACCAAATATAACAAAAAGTACTAACAAAAGAACCTACGGGTTTATCTCAAGCATATTTTTTTTTTATTTTTTATTTTTTATTTTTTTTAACAGCAAATTTATTCATAAGGCGAGGCACGCAACAATCAAACAGAGAAACACTACAGCAAAACGAACAACACCAAAAGCAATACAACAAAACAGCAAGGAGTGCTACAAACAACAGAGAACATCCTACAAACAAAGACACAAACCTCGACCTCCAGCCAACCACGGCTACAACAGACCCATCATGCATCACAAGCACGGACATATATTAAGACTCCTTTGCTCTGCTGCCTTTCGCTCCATTCAACTCTATTTGTGCCTGCAAAGATGAAGGGGCATGTCATATGTCTAAACCAATCTGACTCCCTAAGTAGATTTTACACAGTATTGCTTTATTCAACTCACTTTGACATATCAAGGGACTTTGTACCCGATATGAATTTTGTATACAATATCTTTGAAAATGAATATAAGTAGCTAGCTTATTTTTACAGTAGCAGAATTGCTTTACAATTAAAAGAATGACTTGTACTTACTGATCAATTTCTTCTTCTGCGTCTTCCGGTCAGTCTTCCCACCTTTCTATCAACCATGTTCACAATCCACTCTGGTTTTCCTGTTGATAATACAATATACCCCGTTGACAAGCCAATCACCACTCCACATCCATAACCCATCAAACTCATTTTCCAATCAAACCAGCTCACAATATCCTGTTCATCATTTGGTTCGGATTCTGGTGTGTCACCATTGCTACATTTTTCTGACAACGGAAAGTCGCACAAGCCCAAGTTCCCGATATAGCTATCATTCTGAAACGTACCAAATTGGTTCCCTTGAGGTATATGTCCCACGAGCTGGTTGTACGAGAGGTTTAGAGCCGAAAGATATGTCAAACTTGTCAATTGATTAGGAATCTCTCCTTCAAGCCTGTTTGAAGAAAAGTCTAATGATTCCAATTCTGTCAAATTTTGAAGGGATAACGGAATATGACCTATTAGATCGTTATGAGAAAAGTTGAGGACTTTGAGAAATTTCAATTTTCCAACTACATCTGGAATTTGTCCACGAAACTTGTTGCTTGACAAATCTATAGTTGTGAAAATGGTTAGGATTTTCTCCATTTTGATATCAACTCCTTTCATTGTCACTAGTATAGAATATCGGTAAGATGAATCTCTAGCAATGTCATCGTCCATGTATTGCGACTCTCCTCCAGCTTCACTAATATTCATCATGGCTTTGAGCTTTCCCAAATACTTTATCGGCAAAGAACCGTTAAAATTGTTTTTTGAGAGATCAAGTATTCTCAACTTAGAGAAGGAATTCTTTGCCTTAGAATCTCGTAAAGAACCAGAAAATGTATTGGAACGGAGAACAAGAACCCGCAGCTCTGGAAGGATTCCTAACCAATGCGGAAAGGTATCCTTTATCTTGTTATTACCAAGATCTAGAACATGGAGCGCGGTACAATTGACGAGGGAACGGGGTACAGGCCCTTCAAGATCATTGTTGTTGAAGTTCAAGGTCTCCAAAGCATTGCATCGTGCAAATGTATCAGTGATGGTGCCAGAAAAACTATTATTCTGCAGATCCAGCACTAGGAGAGAACTGCTAATGTTTCCCATGCATTCTGGAATGGTGCCACTCATGTTGTTATTGGAAAGATCAAGCACCGAAAGGTCAGTCATATTGCAGATACAATGAGGTATCTCTCCGTTCAACTGATTTTTTGAGATTATTAATGCTCTTAATCCAAGCGGTAGGACATGAGGAAGTTTTCCTTGAAGCAAGTTGGAAGAGAGGTCAAGAATTCCAAGACTTTTCTGAATGGGAAGTTGCTCGATGCTTCCTGTGAGGAAGTTGTAGGACAGATTAAGATGCATCAAAGTGTCCTTCCCCATATCACACATCCAGTTCGGAATCGTACCATGGATTTTGTTGTCTGAAAGGTCCAACCTCTGTAGATTGGGTGGAGCTTGGAAGGAAGAGTTGAGTAATTTGATTGTGCTACCTAATGATGATAAATTATTATGGGAAAGATTGAGAACAGTAAGATTTACCAGTCTTTTTGGAAACATGTAAGGCTCTAGAATTCCACTTAAATTGTTTGAAGAAAGTGAGATTATTGTCAAATTCTCAAGTTCAAAGATTGAACTTGGGATCAAGCCATGTAACCTGTTATTATCCAAATAGATGTACTGCAACGAGTTACTCAGATTTTCACCAATGTCTATTCGCATTGCCTCGAGTTGGTTAAAGCTGAGAAACATGTTGCTCAATAATGGTAGAGTAAACAAGCTAGACGGTATGGTTCCATTCAGAAAGTTGTTATTTAATGCAATTTCTGTTAAACTTCGAAGCTCACTTAAAAAAGAAGGAATCGGACCGGAGAGTTGATTTCTTGACAAATCTAAAGATTGAAGTTGCGTTAAGTTGACAAAAAATTCTGGAATTTCACCAATGAAATTGTTGATCGAAAGATCAAGCAAACTAAGATTACGAAGATTTGAAAAAGAGGACGGGATATTACCAGTGAAATTGTTGACTGAAAGATCAAGCTCAATAAGATGATGAAGATTTGAAAGAGATGACGGGATATTACCATTGAAATTGTTATATGATAGATGCAAATATCTAAGTTGTGTAAGGTTACCTATAGATGCAGGAACTGACCCAATGAATTTGCATTGTTGTAGATCCAGCCGCGTCAAAGACTTTAGACTGCCGATGGAATCAGGTAATCGTCCTGAGAAGCCGGTGCCAGAGAGACCCAAATTCTGGAGGGGATTGCGCCAGTTAGCCTCCGGAAACGATCCTTTCAAGTCGGGATTGTAGTTTAAGTGGAGGACTTGTAGGTATGGAAGGAGAAAGAGGGTGGAGTTGGAAGGGATGGTAACATTTAGGCTGTTATCAACGAGATTAAGGCCAGTGACATGACCCTTGCCCATATCATCACAAGTGACTCCATTCCATGAGCAGCAATCAGTATCCTCCTCCCACTGCTCCATATAATGAACAGTATAATTGCTGGTATAGGTACAGAGTTGCTTAAATTGGAGTAAAAGAGAAGCTTGGTCATTAGAGCAGAGTTTTGAGTGAGTGAGTGAAGAATGCAAGAGGAAAAGTTGAAGAAACACAAGTTGATAACAACATCTACTTAACCAACCCATTTTTCACACAAATTATGATCGATGGTATTTGGTATATATAGATGAGAAATATGGAGGCCAGCAGGCAGAGCATGTAATATCAATATGGTAGTCTCACACCGTGTTTCATGGGGCTAAAACAGACTTAGGATAGTCTTTGTCTTCGTCTTCATAAGCTTTTTTTATTTTATTTTATTTTAGGAAAGTCATTCAATCAACAATCTACTTTACTATTCAAATTAAAGTTCTGATTGATTCCTTAAGCAATAATTACTTATAATAAGACGACCATATGAATTAAAATTATGTTGGCTTGCCGATTAAGTTAAAAAAAATTATGTTGACGACCATAAGAATCTTTGGAAAAAAAAAATTCTTATTTTTTGTGGACTGTTAAATTAAAATCTAATCATGACTAGTAATGTTATAGTAAGACGATCATATGTAATATCCCTCGAAGACGTTTAATTGTCACACCACTAAAACCTAATTAAAACTTTGAATGTACTATCTAATTTTTCAATTTTTACTAGTTTCGCTAAAAATAAAAAAAAATAAAAAAAATGATAACGGAAAAAACTATTGAAAAGCTTCCTCTCTATATATGTATATAATAACAAGAGAAATTAACAAATTATCATAAGAGGTAATTTTTGTAACTGGTTATAAATATCATAGTAAGACGAAAATAAAACCACCTTCGGTATTTTTATTTTTTATTTTTATGTATAAATAATGATACCGAAAGATCATTAAGATGTAACTAAAAATTGAATGAATTGCAACTCTGCAAGCAGTGATACCAATACCATGCTAGACAAGTAAAAATTTGCCTAGTTCTTTTTTTTATATATAAATTAAATTAAATAATTTTGAAACAGTATATATATATATATATATTAACCGATTTAATTGAACGTTGATGATTACTATTAACCTGGAGGGGTGAATGATTGTTTACCTAAATTATTACCGATTTTCAATTAACAACAATTTTGCAAACGTACAACACAACCAAGTGTACACAAAATGCAGAAAATAAAGTACACAAGGATTTTTTTATGTGGAAACCACCCAACGGGTAAAACCATAACCACGGGACTAACCGACCAATTAATTACAAAATTCACTGTATAATCGACTAATTACTCAAGTTGACTCAACTAATCTAACTAAACCGGGGGTGGAACCCCATGGAGGCTAGGGGGGCCATGGCCCCCTAGCCCACTGAAAAAATAATAATTTATAGTTAAAAATTATAATATTTTTAAAAAAAAAAAATGAATTTTACATTTTAGTACCATAATTTTTAAGTTTTTATCATTTGGCCACTCCAATTCCACAATTCTAGTTCCGCCCCTGAACTAAACCGTGTTTGATGGAGCTAAAAGAGACCGATAGTCATAGTCTTCAAAAAATTGTTTATAAATAAGAAATGTAAAGCTTTTAATTAATTAAATGTGTTACAAATCCATGCATGATAAGATTCTTGTTGGTTCTAACGAGATGAGGTTAGTCCGATGGTAAAATCTCTCACACTTATATCACGAGGTTGCGAGTTCGATTTCTCCTCCCCCCAAAACCCCGATTTATGTAATAGTATAATATTTAAAATAAAAAAAATCTTGTTGTTTCTAATTCATTAAATCACAATCTACCAAATTATTATATTTTTTTTTTAAAAAAAAAGGTTCTACTGATTGATTCACTTTTTACCTTTTATGTGATTAAATTAATAGCTTGGGAATGCTTTCCAAGCTGCTTTTGGGGCCAAAAGTGATACTGGATTAGTGATAGGGTGTTTGGTAAAATTTCTGGAAAGTGCTTTTGGCCACTTTTAGCTTTTCTCAACTGAGTTTTTGAGAAGCTAAAAATTGTAGCTTTTGGAAAACAGCTTCCTGGGGACGCAGTTATGTAAACACGTGTAAGCTGAAACATTAATGAATTTTTAACAAACTTTCTATTTTATCCCTAAAGATGTTAAATTGGTTTTGACTTTGAGTGGATAAAGCGAAGAACTCTGGCAAGTCGATGACTATTGTATGATTTTTGGTGAGATGTAGTTGGTGAACGATTTGAGTCGGAATGAAGCGGGTTAGCGGGAGAGACGACGATGCCGATCGAGGGAAAGGAGTGAGAAGTACTTGAGGACATGGATGTGGAGAGAGGAAGGACAGAGGAGGAAAGCCACGTCGACTTTGGAGAGAGAGTGGCAGTTGTGGAGGGAGAGGCGTTGACCGGTGATGGCGAGGGAGAGGAGTGTATTGCAAGGAAACAAAGATGCAGAGAGAGAGAGAGAGAGAGAGAGAGAGAGAGAGAGAGAGAGAGAGAGAGAGAGAGAGAGAATTGTGGAGCGAAAAAGTTATTTATTTATGTTCTGTTTCTTCTTTTTAATATAATCCAATCACTACCAAAAAAAAAAACATTTTTGTGCAAGAAAACATAAATTATTTGTGTGCAAATTTTTTTATTATTATTATATTTATGGTCACATACAAATAAAACAGATTATTTATTTTATAACATATTTATGGTCACATAAAAATAAAATATATTTTTTTTCAAAACATATTCGATATTCATTTGTGTCCTTTCTAGTAATTTTACACAGCCACAACACTTTTTACTTCCAGTTTATAAAATACATTGAAATTGCTTTTGGTTCTCGCAGCACTTTTAAAAATCAGTTTACCAAACACTCTGCTGATTCTCCCCACAGTAAATTCAAAAGCAATTCCCCCCACAGCACAGCAATGCCAAACTAAGCCATAGTCTTGTTTATCCTCTATGACTGTGAGTGTGCTTCTGCTACTTGTATTCTAATCATGAAATCTGATGAACATGAGTTGCATGAGGATTGAACGTGTTGGGCATTTTGAGTTTTGTCAAGTCTCTTCAATGATGGTTGCAAATGTTTTTTTTTCCTGAGAAGACAGACACAAAGAAAATGATGGACCCATGAAACACGGTTTCTGCTTTGTCTGCTCTATTTGTGGAAATTATAGGCACAGAACAGAAGTTTCATGAGGATTGAGTAGGCTGACTCAAAGATTTTCTAGATGAAATGTTGCACATTTTGAGTTTTCTTCACACTTTATTTATATGTGATTAAAAGTCTAATTTGTGAGTTGTTCATTTGATGCTTTAATTATTTAATTGAGTCGAGCCAAGAAACCAGAGATTTCGTACAGTCAAGCCAACATGTAACACCAGCTTGAAATGAGCATTCAGATTCATGAGAACAATGTAATTAAGCAATGTCAAGATTCATTAAGGGCAATGTCAATGAGACTTAATGCGACTTAATTAGATCTATTAAGGTAGTCATTACTCATTACAGAACAATGTAATTAAGCAATGTCAAGATGTCAGTTTTGACAACAGTTGCTCAAATCATAGACAATGAACTGACCCCGATTATTGATGAGTCTCCCTCGGGTCTTTTGAACTCTGTTAAAGCTCTAATTTCTCTGTTGTAGGTGAATTGAATCTACGGGTATCGCCTGGAGTGATAGCATTTTTACAGGTTTAGACATGGCTATGCAGTGGAGAGAAGTGACTTTGGATCAATGATAGGGTGTTTGGTAAAATTTCTGGGAAGTGCTTTTGGCAACTTTTAGCTTTTCCCAATTGAGTTTTTGAGAAGCTAAAAATTGTAGCTTTTGGAAAACAGCTTCCTTGGGAAGCAGTTATGAAAACGCGAGTAAGCTGAAACATTAATGAATTTTTACCAAACTTTATATTTTATCCCTAAAGCTGTTAATCGGCTGGGCGTGAAGGACGGTGTCGCTCGGCAGTTCGCGAAGGACAGTAGCTCTGCTGCGAAGCCCAAAACCTCTACCGCAAAGCCTAGAAGGTCGCCGGCACTCGACGACACCTTCGTCGGCGCTCGACGACCCTCAAAGCACGTCGGCGAGAGAGATCGGGGAGAGAGAGAGCAGAGGAGAGAGAAATAAAAAAGAGAAAAAGAGAGAGGGTTGATTTGGGATGGTTTTTATATGAGGGCTTTCCCGTAATTTCTCAAAAACATGGTTATTAACAATTAAAATTTTGCTTGTGGTTAAAAACGAATTTCCCATAATATATGTGGTCATTTTTAGCAGTTTCCACAAAAGTTATTTATTTATGTTCTGTTTCTTCTTTTTAATATAATCCAATCACTTCAAAAAAAAAATAAATAAATAAAAATAAAACATTTTTGTGCAAGAAAACATAAATTATTTATGTGCAAAAAAATTATTTATTTATTTTTTATTATATTTATGGTCACATACAAATAAAATAGATTATTTATTTTATAACATATTTATGGTCACATAAAAATAAAATAATTTTTTTTCAAAACATCTTTGATATTCATTTATGTCATTTCTAGTAATTTTACACGGCCACAACACTTTTTACTTCCAGTTTATAAGACACATTTAAATTGTTTTTGGTTCTCGCAGCACTTTTAAAAATCAGTTTACCAAACACTCAGCTGATTCTCCTCAAAACAAATCTAAAAGCAATTCCCCCCATAGCACAGAAATGCCAAACTGATCCTTAGTCTTGTTTATCCTCTATGACTGTGAGTGTGCTTCTGCTACTTGCATTCTAATTATGAAATCTGATGAACATGAGTTGCATGAGGATTGAACGTGCTGAGCATTTTGAGTTTTGTCAAGTCTCTTCAATGATGGTTGCAAATGTTTTTTCCTGAGAAGATAGACACAAATGAAATGATGGACCCATGACATGAAACACGGCTTCTGCTTTGTATGATTATCCAAGCCTACATGTAACTTTGTGGAAATTCTAGGCACAGAACAGGAGTTTCATGAGGATTGAGTAGGCTGACTCAAAGATTTTCTAGATGAAATGTGTTGCACATTTTGAATGTAAACATGCCTAATTCCATTAGCTGCCCTGATGAAGTCATGCATACAGGTAGGTCCTACAATCAACTAGACTATAAAACGTTTTTGATGGGGTTAAGGTAAGAGATTGATGAAGTCTTCATCTTCATATTCATCTTCATCTTCAAAGGCTAGCTTCTAATTTATACAAGCTTTAATATAATTTATAATATTAGATTTCCAAAGTAATAAAAAGTAAGTCATGCATACAGGTAGGTCCTACAATCAACTAGACTATAAAACGTGTTTGATGGGGTTAAGGTAAGAGACTGATGAAGTCTTCATCTTCATAAAAGTGAGTAGTGGAAAAAAAAATCGGTATAAATAACATGAGTATTCAGTATTGAAGAGATACGACGTCGTTTATTGAGTTGTGTTTTATTCTTCGTCTACATCCAAGTTTTCCATGGTTGTTGATGGAATTGCGAACCTCTTTGATCGTCAATCTATCATGGAGATGATGATTGATGAGAGACCCACTGTATTTGCTCGTGAGTTTCACGCTATTTGGTTCTTCGATCGCTTAATTACTTTCAAGTTTTGTGATTTTGATGTTGTGTGAGATTTCTCGTGTTTTGGTTCTTCGTTAGATCTGGAATTGATGAATAACTTTCCAGTAGTCGACTACCTTGTATGAAAAATCTACATTGAAAACTGTAACTTGAAGTGATTAATGTTCTTTAGTAGTAGTAACATTTTAGTTTAGTTGAGTAGTATAGATTTCTGCTTTTGCATTTCAATTTGCAGCAATGGTGGTCGGTGACATCAAAAGTCAAGAAATTGTCAATTGCTATGCAGCAGCTAATAGCCTCTCAGTCATTTAAAGAATCAACAATTCAAGGTAGAGATGTTCTTCAATGGAGTTTTCACTTTTCGTTTTGTATCTCACACACTCAGATTTCTTTTACATTCTACGGGTGGTTGTTCGATTTTCCCACTTATCACTTAATGAGACTTAATGCAACTTAATTAGATCTATTAACTTAGTCATTACTCATTACAGAACAATGTAATTAAGCAATGTTAAGATGTCAGTTTTGACAACAGTTGCTCAAAATTAGATATTCCATGTTTTGAAAGAAGTAGACTGTTCATGACTTTTTCTATTCTACAATCAATTGATCACTTGTACGCTAATTGTTCTGAGAAGATGAATTAGTATATGATCTGTGAACTGAGTACCTCAAAATTGAGAGCTATGGAGTCATTTTGATAGCGGGAATACGATCTACACGGGAATTCACCATTGAAGTTAATGCTACTCCTGAAGGTGATTGCTCTCTCTTTACTTTTTCTGCTGTCTATGATCATCTTGAATGCTGATTTAATTACCATCCAAGGTTTCTAATTTGTATCTAGTAGCATCAGCATCATTGCCTTTGTAGATTGTAACCCTCCCATTGTCCAAATAATTATACCTTTTTGGAGTGAGAATACAAACTTCTTTGCTTCTCTTCTTATCGTTATTATTGAAACGATGAATGATCCCACCAATTTCGTAAGATGCTTCCTTTCGCTTAGTTCACCCAGTTACCTTCTCAAGTCCCGATGAGACTTTATAGCTGCTGATATATACAAAGTTGCTTGTACTCCAGTGAAATCTATTAAAGTTTATTCTGGTCAGCTTCAGATCATATACAGTCTTGTGAATATCGCTTGTATTATCAAAGAAGCAAAACTGTTTTATGCATCAACAGTTTCAAATTGCAATCTTGTCTTCTGCAATTCTTTTTCATCTAGTTTACATCTTATTGTACCCATGCAAAACATTGTAACCATCTTCAACATATTAGAGCCACTCAAAATCTCTCTATATATAACACCCCCCACAATGAAGCTCTCACAGAAGACAACATAAACAACAAAAAATCAGACAACAAAAGAAAGAAGAAATAGAAAGAGAAGAAAATGAGTTTATCAAACATGAAGTCATGGATATTGTGTTTGGCTTTGGTGCAGCCAGAAGCATAGACCCAGCTGTTCTTGACCCATGCAAACTGTCTGGTGGTTCGGCACCAGGGTGCGGTGGTGGTGGCCAGAACAAGCAGCTAATGAATACAGTCGCGGCTGCTCTAGTATTCATCACTGCCATCACGGCTGAAACTCATCATGTTACAACAATCAAGACAATGTGTGTTTAACAATGTGATGATCAGTCTATACTAGTTGTACTTTTAAATGATTGTCTCTGTATATACTGCCTAAGAAAGTAATTGTATGTCTATGATTATTCATTAATAAGCTATCAATGATTTTCAATCTGCTTCTGCTCTTCATTTTAATTACGATTCAACTTTACAAATTGATCAACTTGAAAGGATAGAATTCTGATCATCAAATAGCAAAACAGCTGACATACCTTACAATTCGGCTAATACACATCCGCTGCAACGAAGCAATCACCTGGTAGACATCGACACATACTCATATGAAGAAGAAGACACCCACAAACACTAAAAAAAAACTTTAAAACATTAACTTGGACAAAAAATTGGAAAAAAATTAGAAGGGAAACAGTGAAGAACATAGTACCCAGATATGCCCTTCCAGACCCTACAAGCTCGCCATTTTATGGAGAGAACCGGCACCGGTGGCCGGTCGGTCTCTCCATCGTTGAATTTCGAAAAAAAAAAAAAGGGACCACCTTTTTAGACCCATCACCGGATAAATTGGCGGACTCGATATCGCCGTCGCAATCAATCTCGAAAATAATCGTGTGGTCTGGCGAAAAGAGAGACGAGAACTACACAACTGTTAGAGAGAGAGATCGACGGTGGACAACGACGACAGCCTCCTTTTTGTTTTCGTATTTCTATACGTTGGAAAACGAAAATGAAAAAATTCCACTCTAAGCTAATGTTAGTGAGCACGTCACTCACTTTTGCTGACACGTTTTTACACATCATCCCCTTGTACACGGACGTGTTATGCCACGACAGTACTTTCACATTGATGTGTCAGGACACATCATCCCATGTACGCTGAAGTATCCAAGCACGTCAACACCTTTGCACGGCATGTCATCATTTACGTTAACATGTTTGGACGCGTCAGCCTAACTTTTAAATGAGCATGTCACACGTAACAACTGACGTGTTAAGACATGTCATTAGAGCGTCATCTTGTACGATGAGGTGTCTGGATATGTCAGCAAATATAGCTGACGTGCCTGCACAAGAAGAAAATCCATGCTGACGTGCCTGAACAAGGAGAAAATGAATAATAAGAAGAAGAAAGCGAAATCTTCGCTTCGTGTTCCTTCTCCAGCCTCGGCCTCCACCCCTCTCTATGCGACCAGCTTCGAGGTTCTCTCTCTAATTTCTGCAACAAATTTTTTTTTTTTTTTTTTGTGTTTTTTTACATTCGTTTGATTTCAATGTCAATTTGACGCTAAAAACCTAATTTTTTCCGCAGAAAGAATGGGCTTCGAAGCTCCGACCCACGTACAGGCTCCGGCCATCCCTGTTATTCTCGCCGGCGAACACGTGTAAACCATTCTCTACTTTTTGCTTGTTCTTCTTTTTCCCATCTTCAATTCCATGTTTTTGTTTTTGATTGTGTTTTCATGTGTAAAAATTCAGACTTGTTAATGCGGCTACCGGGACTGGCAAAACCGTGACTTATTTGGCTCCAATTATACACCACTTGCAGGATTACACTCCGCGAATCGACCGCTCTCAGGGAACTTTTGGTAAAGATGGTTTTTTTTATTCTTCTTCTTTGAATGGTTGCTTTGTTTTTGGTTTGCAATGTGATAATTTGATAATGTGGGTTGGTTGATTGGATAGCATTGGTTCTCGTGCCAACGCACGAGTTGTGTATGCGGGTTTATGAGATTTTGCAAAAGTTGTTGCACCGCTTTCATTGGATCGTCCCAGGTTATGTCAAAAGAGAAAGCCAGGTTGCGTAAAGGTAGTTGCTTGTGTATGCATACTTCTTATTTATGATAATTTGTGTATGTCTTCGAAAATTAACTCACTAACACCATGCGTAACTGTAAATTTAGTTTGCTAGAAGAATCGTGTTACTATTGTTAAATGGAATGATAGTCTCACCATGAAAGTAAATGTTAGATGTTATTCGTTTCAGGAATATCTATTCTTGTTGCAACTCCTGGACGCCTTTTGGATCACTTAAAGAATACATCTTCATTCGTGCATACAAATTTGCGTTGGATAATCTTTGATGAAGCAGATAGGTATGGTTTTAGCATTTTGGGTTCAGATATTTTGCTGTAAATTTTAACAAATCTTGCATCTACTGTATGTTTTCGATTTTTTGCTGACTCCGATACTTTGTGATCTGCATTTTTACAGAATTCTGGAAAAGAAATAGAAGAGATACTAGATTTTTTGGGTTCTAGAAAATCTGGGTCCGGCAGCTAGGGGAATGAGGTCTCTGAGTTTAAGAGGCAGAATTTGCTATTGTCGGCTACCTTAACCGAAAAAGTGAATCACCTCGCTAAAATGAGTTTAGAAAATCCAGTTTTGATCGGTATTGATGATAAGAAGGTGCAACCAGACACATTGCTTGAGCGGAAGGGATCTGATATGAACAAAGAAGTGGAACAGCCAATAAAAATGACCAACTCTTCATCTGCAGACTACAATCTTCCAGCTCAGTTGGTTCAGAGATATGTGAAAGGTATATCTTGACAGAATTTTTTTTCGTAGAGAACCTTGGCATTTGACAGAGTGATATAAAAATTAAAAATCTTGATGAATTTTTCTGCAGTACCATGTGGTGCACGGCTTGTAATACTTCTTTCAATTCTAAAGCATCTTTTCGAAAGAGAAGCTTCACAAAAGGTAAGCGTATCTTTAATTCTCATGATTGTTCAATCTTCGACGTATTCTACATGGTTTTAGTTCGTAAGATGCCTTGTACAGCTTTACATTGTTGGATATCAAATTTTTAACAACTTTATTAGATTTAAATTTAAATTATTCACACATCTCGTTTAACTATTTATTGTCTGATTTTGGAATAACTCATTTTCGTCACTTCTTCAGATTGTATTCTTCTTCTCAACATGTGATGCCGTGGATTTTCACTATTCTCTGTTGAGTGAATTCCAGTGGTCACCCAATTCACAATCAGATGCAGAACATAAACAGCTATTTTTGAGATGCAAAACTCTTAGGTTACATGGGAATATGAAACAAGAGGATAGAAGAACCACATTTGGGGCCTTTCAGACGGAGAAGGCTGCACTTCTATTATCCACTGATGTTGCTTCTAGAGGCTTGGATTTTCCAAAAGTTAAATGTATTATACAGTATGATTCTCCAGGGAACGCTACAGAATATGTGCATAGGTATTTACTGTCATCTTCCTGTTGGAATTTTTCATTTTCTATATCGATTGATCTTTTTTGTAGCATTCAAGTGACATCATTGTTTTCCAATCTATTTTTCAAAAACCCTCTAAATTATGTGCAAGTCACTTTGCAAACATTATGAAATTGCATACCCTTAATTGTGCTCGGAGTCATGTCTTTCAAGTTCCAAGCATTTCATAGTGTTGTGAGACAGTAAGTTATGCACTGGATCTTGATGTATGTTAAATCCGTAATGCAGGGTTGGTAGGACTGCTCAGTTGGGTCAAAGAGGAGACTCTTTGTTATTTCTACAGCCAATCGAAGTTGATTATTTACAAGACCTGGAGAAACATGGTGTATCGCTGGCAGAGTATCCTCTCATGAAGGTGTTGGACAGCTTCCCATTATATGGTCAGTTACCCCGTGGGAAGAAGTTGGTTTCTGTAGATTTACATCCTTGGGTCCTGACTGCAGAAAGCACTTGAATCGTTCATTCTCACTGAGGTACGATTCTGTACATCGGAGCTAAGAATAATTGTCATAGTTTGAGTACATATGTGGTGAATTTTCATTGACAATTTTTTTGTCTCTCTGTTTGGGTATTTTTATCAGATTTAATTCTACTAATGCCCTAATGATTCTAAGTTGTTTCTCTATCTGCTAAAAATTAATCCACTGCCTTTGATTTTTCCCCTCGGCCAAAGATGAAGAACCTGGCCAAGGATGCATTTTGCTCTTGGGTTCGCGCATACACTGCCGATCGTGGTGAGCTTAAAGGGATTTTTATGGTGAAGAAACTTCACTTGGGACATGTTGCGAAAAGCTTTGCATTGAAAGAACGACCTTCCTTGGTTGGGAGGTCATTCCAAATGCAAACCAAGAAGAGAAAGAGGGATCAGAAGCAGAAGCAGAAGGGACCAATGAGAAAGAGAAAGGTTGCGAGTAAAACATGAATGCAAAATGTGAGACCATCGATGAAAAAAAATTCCGCCCAGCTGAGGGAAATATGCTGAAGTATGGGAACCAGATCACCATCTTATCAGAGAGAGAGGCTGTTGAGTCAGAGTTTTGACTGTAGATAATAATTTACTTCCAGAGCTTGTATTGTTGTATCAACATATATAGTCACTCAAAAAGTTTTGTTTGAGGTCCCTCCTCTGCAACAATGCTGATATGCATTTGAAGTCATACATTTTCCGGCAACTTTCATATTTGACACACTCACATTTCACTCCACCACCACCACTAACCTTGATCAATTCCAAGATCAAGCAATACTTGGAAACCCGGAAATTGTACTCTAAAAATCCAAACTTTCCAATCAGCAATACCACCAAGTTCACCTTCCCTTCTCTTCTCAAAGCCTGTGCTTCAATTTCGAATCTTTACAATGGAAAAACACTTCAACGCCACAATCACTTACATGGGTTTGCAGTCTGACGACCCCTATGTCACCGCTTCACTTATTGACATGTATGTCAAATGCAGGTCACTGGAAAATGCAGTCAAAGTGTCTGATGAATTGTCTGAGAGGGAAGTTTGTACTCGGGATGTAACAGTTTGGAACTCTATGACTGATAGGTATTTTAGATTTGGTCGTATTTTGGAGGGTATAGGTCAGTTTTGTCGAATGCAACGGTTAGACGTGAAACCTGATGCATACTCATTGAGTATTCTACTTGGTGTTTGTGATAATGGAATTTTTGGGTGTAAAGAAGGAAAACAGATGCATGGTTATATTTTAAGGAACATGTTCAATGGTGATGCTTTTTTGGATCCTGCAATTGTTGATATGTATCTCAGTTGCGGTCAGTTAGTGTATGCTTGGTGTGTGTTCGATAAGTTGGGTGATAAAAGCAGTGTCGTAGTATGGAATGTGGTGATTGGTGGGTTTTGTGAGAAGGGGTTATGGGAATGTAGTTTGGAATTGTATTCACTAGCAAAGAATGAGAGTGTCAAGTTTCTGTCAACCTCGTTTTCGACTGCTTTGAGCACTTGTGGGAATAGTGAAGATGCGAGTTTCACTGTGATGTGATCAAAATGGGATTCCAAAGCAACCCTTAAGTGTATACTTCTCTGTTGACCATCTATGCTAATTGCAAATTGGTTGAAGATGCAGAAGGGATTTTTTATCAGATACTAGATAAAGAGATTGAAGTATGGAATGCAATGATCTCAGCTTATGTTAACAACGGCCGTGCTTACGATGCTTTGGAAATTTATAATCAGATGAGAGTAAATGCAATCCCATTTGATGCTTCAACTATATTAAACATATTCTCATCAACCAGTATGATTGGGTTACATGATTCTGGTAGGTCGGTTCACGCAGAATTGATCAAAAAACCTATACAGAGTAATATCGTTATACAAAGCGCTTTACTGACCATGCATGCAAAGTGTGGGAGTAATGCTGATGCTAATTTGGTTTTCAGTACAATGGAGGAAAGGGATGTGGTTGCTTTGGTTCTGTGATATCAGGTTTTTGTCGTAATAGTAAATTCGAGGAGGCTTTGGGATTTTTCAGAGCGATGGAGGCTGATGGGGTGAAACCGGATTCTGATGACCGGAGAATGTAGATTCAGGTGGCGAGATACATGGATTCGTCATTAAAAATGGATTTCAGCTGGATATTTTCGTGGCTAGTTCCCTGACAGATATGTATTCTAAATGCGGTTTCCTGGATTCGGCTGAAAAGGTATTTTCCGGAATGCCACATAAAAGCCTTGTCACTTGGAATTCTATGATCTCATGCTATTGTTGCAATGGTCTCCTGGAGCATTCAATAAAGCTTTTTCCTCAGATTCTACAGCATGGCTTCCATCCAGATTCTGTATCCATCACAAGTGTTCTTGGTGCAATTTCATCCGTTGCAGCATTGATTCAAGGAAAGATTGTACATGGATATCTAACTAGGCTTGAGATTCGATGCGATATTCAAATGGAGAATGCATTGATTGATATGTATATCAAGTGCGGATTCTTGGAGTATGCACTGTATATCTTCCAAAACATGTTTCCGAAGGACTTGGTGACATGGAATTCGATGATTGCTGGTTACGGATCTCATGGAGAGTGCCTTAAAGCAATGAGGTTATTTGATGAGATGAAGAGATCAGGAATAAGACCTGATGATGTAACATTCCTTTGCTTGCTTTCATCTTGCAACCATTCGGGTCTGATTGAGGCCGGACAGAATCTGTTTCCTCAGTTCCCTGCTTTCTGCTTTTGCAGCGATGGTGGTGGCATCAAAAAGCTGTTCAGCAGCTACTAGCTTCTAGTCATTTAAGAATCAGCACTTCAAGGTAGAGGATCTTCAATGACTATGAAATTAAATTTTCACTTTTCTTTTGTAGCTCATACACTCGATTTATTAGATATTCTACATTTGCCTTATGTTACGTTTCCAATCCGCTTTAGTTTCTCCTATCTCTTATTAAGACCTTGTTTCTTGCAATAGCTGCAGGGATTGTAGACGGGATGAATCTTGGCAATAATTCTATGACAGCTCTTGTCGCGCAAGGTTGCTCAGAGATACGATGGCTGGCAACAAAGGTACATTGTGGTTCTATACTTGAGAAATTATTTCCTGCCTAATTTCTTTTCAAATTGTTACCATTTAGTAAATACACACGATACCGTACAGAAGATCAACATTTGTATAAGCTTCTATTTGATGTTTATACTATATGATGATGCTGTGTAAGTCTGAGTGGAGAAGCGTTTTGTGTTATTTCAGCGAAACATGCATTTATTTTGACCCTGGTTTTAAATCGTTTCTCATATTACCATTTCTGTAAGCTTCAGTACCTAGAATTCAATCTTTTTATGCTTCTTGTACAGTTTTCCTCCACTCGTTTTCTTGAAGATGGGTGCTAACTGCTAAGCCAACAACAATTACTGGACTATCAGGAACCGGGGACATCATGCAATCTTTCAAGAAACAGAACGGTTGGAGTTCGACTTGGATCAAGAGAGAAACTTGATGATATACTAAGCTCAATGAATCAGGTTTGTAAACTTTCATATATTTACCTATTACTACTCGAAATTTTGCTAGTTGTGTTGGTAATCCAATAACCATATGTTATAGGTAGCTGAAGGTGTATCAACTGCTGGTGCTGTGATTGCATTGGCCTAGAAATACAACGTTAAGATGCCAGTTTTGACAGCAGTTGCTCGGATCATGGACAACGAACAGACCCCAAAGAAAGCTGTTTTCGAATTGATGAGTCTCCCTCAAGTCTTTTGAACTCTCCAAATAAGCAAGAAATTCCTTTTTACCTCCGGTTACACATATATCAACTGTTAAAGCTTTAATTTCTCTGTTGTAGGTTGAAGAAGTGTGAAATGAGTCTACAGGCATCATCTAGAGTAATAGCATTATACCAAAACAACATTTGACAGGTTTTATAAACACAGTCCATTTTTATCGGTTAACCTGTATTACAAGTAGATGCCTTGAAATTTATAGGGGACATTTGATTTTTCATGTTGAATGATGAAATAGACCGTTCTTGTCTTTTCTATTCTACAATTAGTTGATCACTTGTATACAAATTGTTCTGAGGAGATGAATTAGTATGATTCATGAATTAAGTACCTCAACATGTAGAGCTATCGAGTCATTTTTGATAAATGTTCTTTGTTACTCACTTTGGATTCGTTTTTGTTCCTTATTTCTCTTAGAAGTTTCTAATTCAATCAGGTAGATGAATTGGTATGTCAAATAAATATATTATATTGTTAAAATCTAACTAATAGACACTGTTATGTAACAATATCGACTGTATATAACAATTCCTAAACATATATAACCAAATTATGCCAAGAAAAACATGTATAGTACCAATACTAAATGTAATATGTTGTAACCATTTTCTGTTAAAGCTAATTTTCTAACATATTAGAGTCCCTCAAAACCTCTATATATATATATATATATATATATATATATGGGACTGGCTACCATACGCAGTAAAATGGATAGGTATCATACCATGCTATCTATCAATTAATTATAACCATTGGATGGGACCAACGGCTGAAAAAATTAATATATTAAAATACTGTTAAAATAGGCAACCCATATAATCGGTCGCTCTCACTACTCTATCTCATGAACTATTAAAATACTATTGAAGTTCTTTAGGTATATTTTCGCGATTGCTCTGTTTCCTGGCGTTGTTGGGTTTTCAATTGGTTCTATGTGGGTTGGCTCTTTTTTTATTTTTTGGGTGATAGCCAGACTTTGTGGTTTTTGTGTTTCCTTTCTGTTTGTGTTGGTTTGGGTCGGCTTTGTGTGCCCTTTTCATTATACATGCCGTTCAAAAAAAAAAATTGAAGTTCTTTTATTTTGTTGATTTCCTTGTAATGTCCTTAAATTTAAGTAACTGTGGGAAATTTTGACTTGTTTAGTTTTATTCTTTAAATTTTTCAGAGTTTTTATTTTTCAAGCCTATTTGAATCAGTTTTAAAAATTGGGTGTCTATGATTTTTATTTTTTTTAATGGTTTTGGATGTTATAAAACCGTTCATTCCATTTTTATTTTTTTTAAGAATTAGGTATATGATTTTTAAGGTAAACTTTTTTGGTGATTATTTGAAGCTCTTTTGTTTTGTTGATTTCTTTGTAATGTCCTTACATTTACGTAAATCTGGAAAAAAATTTCTTTTAACTTTTCACAATAAGTTGATTATAAAATAAATTGATTTTAACTTTTCAAAAGTAATATCAAAGTGACATTTAATAAAAAAAAGATGTAGGTCCAACTAGCAATGTTTTATAATAAGATGACCTTCAAATACTACACATTTTCATTAAATAATAACAATCCACTGTGATCGGTTATAAAAATCTATTGGGATCAGCTATTTATCAAAATTAGTAATATAAAATCCACCTATAAAACGAGATATGATTTGTTGTAATGTTACGTTTCATTTACTTTGTAAATTAAGGAGTGATGAAATTGAGAGCTCAATTAGTAGCCGATCAATATTAAATTCAAATATGGTTAAACTTTTTATGTAATAATTATAAATTATGGTTTTATAATTAGATTACTTATGGCATCTATTATTTTGAAAATAAACTTCTAAATAATGAATTAAAATTACTTGTTTTTTTTTAGCTTACAAACAAACCAATAAAGAAGTGGGCTTATTTCTAATCCAAAACCTTCAAACAATTTACTGTGAATGGGTCTGATGTTGTCAAGCCCAGCTCCTTTGTCAAGCCTATTTATGGCCCAGATTACTGTTGCATATACATACAAAGTCATGTCTATCAAGTGACAGACAATTTGTATGTTTATTTTGGATAGACAGATATCGATGATATCAAGTGACATCTCAGCTGTCACGTGTATTGGGATAAAAATAGTGGGATTGCAGGTAAGATGTTTAACATTATTCATATTATAAATATTATAACAATATCACAATCAAATTCAAAATTAAAACCTACAGGTTTATCTCAAGCATATCTTTTTTTTTTTTTTTTTTTTTTTTTTTTATATAACAGCAAATTTATTCATAAGGGAGGCGCGCCAAGCAACAAACAAACAGAGAAACACTATAGCAAAACGAACAACCCCAGGACACTGGCCACCAAACAAAACAGAGCAAACCGACAACACCAAAAACAAAACAACAAAACAGCAAGGAGTGCTACAAACAACAGAGAACATCCCACAAAACAAAGACACAAACCTCAACCTCCAGCCAACCATGGACCATGGCTACAACATGCATCACAAGCATGGACATATATTAAGACTCCTTTGCTCTGCTGCCTTTCGCTCCATTCAACTCTATTTGTACCTGCAAAGATGAAGGAGCATGTCATATGTCTAAACCGATCTGACTCCCTAAGTAGATTTTACACAGTATTGC
Source organism: Acer saccharum (assembly GCA_030490815.1). Classification (NCBI taxonomy): domain Eukaryota; kingdom Viridiplantae; phylum Streptophyta; class Magnoliopsida; order Sapindales; family Sapindaceae; genus Acer; species Acer saccharum. The sequence continues at coordinate 2,446,866 of CM059878.1, forward strand.
TTTATTCAACTCACTTTGACATATCAAGGGACTTTGTACCCGATATGAATTTTGTAAACAATATCTTTGAAAATAATGAGCTGAATATAAGTAGCTAGCTTATTTTTACAGTAGCAGAATTGCTTTACAATTAAAAGAATGACTTGTACTTACTGATCAATTTCTTCTTCTGCGTCTTCCGGTCAGTCTTCCCACCTTTCTATCAACCATGTTCACAATCCACTCTGGTTTTCCTGTTGATAATACAATATACCCCGTTGACAAGCCAATCACCACTCCACATCCATAACCCATCAAACTCATTTTCCAATCAAACCAGCTAACAATATCCTGTTCATCATTTGGTTCGGATTCTGGTGTGTCACCATTGCTACATTTTTCTAACAACGGAAAGTCGCACAAGCCCAAGTTCCCGATATAGCTATCATTCAGAAACGTACCAAATTGGTTCCCTTGAGGTATATGTCCCACGAGCTGGTTGTACGAGAGGTTTAGAGCCGAAAGATATGTCAAACTTGTCAATTGATTAGGAATCTCTCCTTCAAGCCTGTTTGAAGAAAAGTCTAATGATTCCAATTCTGTCAGATTCTGAAGGGATAACGGAATATGACCTATTAGATCGTTATGAGAAAAGTTGAGGACTTTGAGAAATTTCAATTTTCCAACTACATCTGGAATTTGTCCACGAAACTTGTTGCTTGACAAATCTATAGTTGTGAAAATGGTTAGGATTTTCTCCATATGGATATCAACTCCTTTCATTGTCACTAGTATAGAATATCGGTAAGATGAATCAATAAGACAATAACACTGTCGACGCCCATGTATTGCGACTCTCCTCCAGCTTCACTAACATCCATCATGGCTTTGAGCTTTCCAAAATACTTTATTGGCAAAGAACCGCTGAAATTGTTTTTTGAGAGATCAAGTATTCTCAACGTAGAAAAGGAATTCTTTGCCTTAGAATCTGGTAAAGAACCAGAAAATTTATTGGAACGGAGAACAAGAACCCGCAGCTCTGGAAGGATTCCTAACCAATGCGGAAAGGTATCATTTATCTTGTTATTACCAAGATCTAGAACATGGAGCGCGGTACAATTGACGAGGGAACGGGGTACAGGCCCTTCAAGATCATTGTTGTTGAAGTTCAAGGTCTCCAAAGCATTGCATCGTGCAAATGTATCAGTGATGGTGCCAGAAAAACTATTATTCTGCAGATCCAGCACTAGGAGAGAACTGCTAATGTTTCCCATGCATTCTGGAATGGTGGCACTCATGTTGTTATTGGAAAGATCAAGCACCGAAAGGTCAGTCATATTGCAGATACAATGAGGTATCTCTCCGTTCAACTGATTTTTTGAGATTATTAATGCTCTTAATCCAAGCGGTAGGACATGAGGAAGTTTTCCTTGAAGCAAGTTGGAAGAGAGGTCAAGAATTCCAAGACTTTTCTGAATGGGAAGTTGCTCGATGCTTCCTGTGAGGAAGTTGTAGGACAGATTAAGATGCATCAAAGTGTCCTTCCCCATATCACACATCCAGTTCGGAATCGTACCATGGATTTTGTTGTCTGAAAGGTCCAGCCTCTGTAGATTAGGTGGAGCTTGGAAGGAAGAGTTGAGTAATTTGATTGTGCTACCTAATGATGATAAATTATTATGCGAAAGATTAAGAACAGTAAGATTTACCAGTCTTTTTGGAAACATGTAAGGCTCTAGAATTCCACTTAAATTGTTTGAAGAAAGTGAGATTATTGTCAAATTCTCAAGTTCAAAGATTGAACTTGGGATCAAGCCATGTAACCTGTTATTATCCAAATAGATGTACTGCAACGAGTTACTCAGATTTTCACCAATGTCTATTCGCATTGCCTCGAGTTGGTTAAAGCTGAGAAACATGTTGCTCAATAATGGTAGAGTAAACAAGCTAGACGGTATGGTTCCATTCAGAAAGTTGTTATTTAATGCAATTTCTGTTAAACTTCGAAGCTCACTTAAAAAAGAAGGAATCGGACCGGAGAGCTGATTTCTTGACAAATCTAAAGATTGAAGTTGTGTTAAGTTGACAAAAAATTCTGGAATTTCACCAATGAAATTGTTGATCGAAAGATCAAGCAAACTAAGATTACGAAGATTTGAAAAAGAGGACGGGATATTACCAGTGAAATTGTTGACTGAAAGATCAAGCTCAATAAGATGATGAAGATTTGAAAGAGATGACGGGATATTACCATTGAAATTGTTATATGATAGATGCAAATATCTAAGTTGTGTAAGGTTACCTATAGATGCAGGAACTGACCCAATGAATTTGCATTGTTGTTGATCCAGCCGTGTCAAAGACTTTAGATTGCCGATGGAATCAGGTAATCGTCCTGAGAAGCCGGTGCCAGAGAGACCCAAATTCTGGAGGGGATTGCTCCAGTTAGCCTCCGGAAACGATCCTTTCAAGTCGGGATTGTAGTTTAAGTGGAGGACTTGTAGGTATGGAAGGAGAAAGAGGGTGGAGTTGGAAGGGATGGTAACATTTAGGCTGTTATCAACGAGATTAAGGCCAGTGACATGACCCTTGCCCATATCATCACAAGTGACTCCATTCCATGAGCAGCAATCAGTATCCTCCTCCCACTGCTCCATATAATGAACAGTATAATTGCTGGTATAGGTACAGAGTTGCTTAAATTGGAGTAAAAGAGAAGCTTGGTCATTAGATCAGAGTTTTGAGTGAGTGAGTGAAGAATGCAAGAGGAAAAGTTGAAGAAACACAAGTTGATAACAACATCTACTTAACCAACCCATTTTTCACACAAATTATGATCGATGGTATTTGGTATATATAGATGAGAAATATGGAGGCCAGCAGGCAGAGCATGGTCGAAATGCATGCTAAACCGTGTTTCATGGGGCTAAAACAGACTTAGGATAGTCTTTTTTTATTTTATTTTATTTTAGGAAAGTCATTCAATCAACAATCTACTTTACTATTCAAATTAAAGTTCTGATTGATTCCTTAAGCAATAATTACTTATAATAAGACGACCATATGAATTAAAATTATGTTGGCTTGCCGATTAAGTTAAAAAAAATTATGTTGACGACCATAAGAATCTTTAGAAAAAAAATTCTTATTTTTTGTGGACTGTTAAATTAAAATCTAATCATGACTAGTAATGTTATAGAAAGACGATCATATATAATATCCCTCGAAGACGTTTAATTGTCACACCACTGAAACCTAATTAAAACTTTGAATGTACTATCTAATTTTTCAATTTTTACTAGTTTCGCTAAAAATTAAAAAAAAAAAAATGATAACGGAAAAACTATTGAAAAGCTTCCTCTCTATATATGTATATAATAACAAGAGAAATTAACAAATTATCATAAGAGGTAATTTTTGTAACTGGTTATAAATATCATAGTAAGACGAAAATAAAACCACCTTCGGCATTTTTATTTTTTATTTTTATGTATAAATAATGATACCGAAAGATCATTAAGATGTAACTAAAAATTGAATGAATTGCAACTCTGCAAGCAGTGATACACTGATACCAATACCATTCTAGACAAGTAAAAATTTGCCTAGTTCTTTTTTTATATATAAATTAAATAAAATAATTTTGAAGCGATATATATATATATATATATATATATATTAACTGATTTAATTGAACATTGAAAGTGTGTCTATATGATTACTATTAACCTAGAGGGGTGAATGATTGTTTACCGATTTTCAATTAACAACAATTTTGCAAACATACAACACAACCAAGTGTACACAAAATGCGGAAAATAAAGTACACAAGGATTCTTTACATGGAAACCACCCAACGGGTAAAACCATAACCACAGGACTAACCGACCAATTAATTACAAAATTCACTGTATAATCGACTAATTACTCAAGTTGACTCATCTAATCTAACTACTCTTTAACTTAAGGGCGGACCCACCTTAAGACTCCACCTTAAATTTTCAAAATACAAAATTGATATTTGTTTATATACATATAAATAAATAAATATATATATTTATATATCAGTATTTCTATTGCCAGTTCATTCTGACAATAAATATATCAGGACGAAAAATGTGGACCACTAGATTTACATACTTTGACTCAAAGTGAATGCATTTGTCAAAACTTCTCTATAATCTGTGGTCCACATTCTTCGTCCTAATAAATTTATTGTCAGGACGAACTGACAATAGAAAGATTGTATATATATATATATATATATATATATATATATATTAACACTTAATGTGTTATATCACCTCTAAGCACAACTAGTTGTGTACCATATTTCCAAAATGATAAAAAAGTGAGTCAATACAGGTCCTAGTGTCCTACAATACAATGGACTACAAACTAAACCAGGGGCGGAACCCCATGGAGGCTAGGGGGGGCCATGGCCCCCGCCCACTGAAAAAAAAATTATAGTTTTTTTAATATATATATATATATATATATATATATATATATATATATGAATTTTACATTTTAGTCCCCCCCGATTCTAGTTCCACCCCTGAACTAAACCATGTTTGATGGAGCTAAAAGAGACTGATAGTCATGGTCTTCAAAGAATTGTTTATAAATGAGAAAGGCAAAGCTTTTGATTAATTAAATGTGTTTCCAATCCATGCATGATAAGATTCTTATTGGTTCTGACGAGATGAGGTTGGTCCGATGGTAAAATCTCTCACACTTGCACCATGAGGTTGCGAGTTCGATTTCTCCTCCCCCCAAAACCCCGATTTATGTAATAGTATAATATTTCAAAAAAAAAAAAAAAAATCTTGTTGGTTCTAATTCATTAAATCACAATCTACCATATTATTATTATTTTAAAAAAAAAAAAGGTTATGCTGATTGATTCACTTTTTACCTTTTATGTGATTTAATTAATAGTTTGGGAATGCTTCTGAAGCTACTTTTGGGGCCAAAAGTGACTTTGGATCAGTGATAGGGTGTTTGGTAAAATTTCTGGGAAGTGCTTTTGGCCACTTTTAGCTTTTCCCAATTGAGTTTTTGAGAAGCTAAAAATTGTAGCTTTTGGAAAACAGCTTCCTTGGGAAGCAGTTATGAAAACGCGAGTAAGAGCTGAAACATTAATGAATTTTTACCAAACTTTATATTTTATCCCTAAAGCTGTTAAATTGGTTTTGACTTTGAGTCGATAAAGCGAAGAACTTCGACGAGTCGATGACTATTGTATGATTTCTGGTGAGATGTAGTTGGTGAACGATTTGAGTCGGAACAAAGAGGGTTAGCGGGAGAGACGACGACGCCGATCGAGGGAAAGGAGTGAGAAGTTGAGGACATGGACGTGGAGAGAGGAAGGATAGAAGAGGAAAGCCACGTCGACTTTGGAGAGAGAGAGCGAGGGAGAGGAGTTTATTTGCAAGGAAACAGAGATGCTGAGAGAGAGAGAGAGAGAGAGAGAGAGAGAGAGAGGAGAGAGAGAGAGAGAGAGAGAGAGAATTGTGGAGCAAAAAAGTTATGAGAGAAAACCAAAAGTAACCATTGGAAATATTAAACTTTCGTTAGTAACCACTTTTTAAACTTTAATTGTTAATAACCACTTTTTTTTTAAAAAAATCAATGTATGTCCATAAATTATAAGAGTATCTCTGAAATTAGTTTTTTTTTTAAAAAAAAACCTAAAACATGAAATCATGACTAAAATGATACGTGAAACTTAAAATCATGCCCAATTTCTCTTCTTCCCCAAATTAGGTTTTTTTCTTTTTAGGTTTTTTCTTTGTCTTTTTTCTGTAGATCCGTGCGCCGGCAAAGGGGAAGCTTCAACGACACGATGCATGACAGCGCTGTCGGCTGGGCGTGAAGGACGGTGTCGCTCGGCAATTCGCGAAGGACAGTAGCTCTGCTGCGAAGCCCAAAACCTCTACCGCAAAGCCCAGAAGGTCGCCGGCACTTGACGACACCTTCATCGACGCTCGACGACCCTCAAAGCACGCCGGCGAGAGAGATCGGGGAGAGAGAGAGCAGAGGAGAGAGAAATAAAAAAGAGAAAAAGAGAGAGGGTTGATTTGGGATGGTTTTTATATGAGGGCTTTCCCGTAATTTCTCAAAAACATGGTTATTAACAATTAAAATTTTGTTTGTGGTTAAAAACGAATTTCCCATAATATATGTGGTCATTTTTAGCAGTTTCCACAAAAGTTATTTATTTATGTTCTGTTTCTTCTTTTTAATATAATCCAATCACTTCAAAAAAAATAAAATAAAATAAAATAAAACATTTTTGTGCAAGAAAACATAAATTATTTATGTGCAAAAAAATTATTTATTTATTTTTTATTATATTTATGGTCACATACAAATAAAATAGATTATTTATTTTATAACATATTTATGGTCACATAAAAATAAAATAATTTTTTTTCAAAACATCTTCGATATTCATTTGTGTCATTTCTAGTAATTTTACACGGCCACAACACTTTTTACTTCCAGTTTATAAAACACATTGAAATTGCTTTTGGTTCTCGCAGCACTTTTAAAAATCAGTTTACCAAACACTCAGCTGATTCTCCTCACAACAAATCTAAAAGAAATTCCCCCCATAGCACAGAAATGCCAAACTGAGCCTTAGTCTTGTTTATCCTCTATGACTGTGAGTGTGCTTCTGCTACTTGTATTCTAATTATGAAATCTGATGAACATGAGTTGCATGAGGATTGAACGTGCTGAGCATTTTGAGTTTTGTCAAGTCTCTTCAATGATGGTTGCAAATGTTTTTTCCTGAGAAGATAGACACAAATGAAATGATGGACCCATGACATGAAACACGGCTTCTGCTTTGTATGATTATCCAAGCCTACATGTAACTTTGTGGAAATTCTAGGCACAGAACAGGAGTTTCATGAGGATTCAGTAGGCTGACTCAAAGATTTTCTAGATGAAATGTGTTGCACATTTTGAATGTAAACATGCCTAATTCCATTAGCTGCCCTGATGAAGTCATGCATACAAGTAGGTCCTACAATCAACTAGACTATAAAACGTGTTTGATGGGGTTAAGGTAAGAGATTGATGAAGTCTTCATCTTCATATTCATCTTCATCTTCAAAGGCTAGCTTCTAATTTATACAAGCTTTAATATAATTTATAATATTAGATTTCCAAAGTAATAAAAAGTAAGTCATGCATACAGGTAGGTCCTACAATCTACTAGACTATAAAACGTGTTTGATGGGGTTAAGGTAAGAGACTGATGAAGTCTTCATCTTCCTCTTCATCTTCAAAGGGTTGCTTCTAATTTATACGAGCTTTAATATAATTTATAATATTATATAAAACGTAAGTCGTGCATACAGGTAGGTCCTACAATCAATTAGACAATAAAACATGTTTGATGGGGTTAAGGTAAGAGACTGATGAAGTCTTCATCTTCATAAAAGTGAGTAGTGGAAAAAAATAATCGGTATAAATAACATGAGTATTCAGTATTGAAGAGATACAACGTCGTTTATTGAGTTGTGTTTTATTCTTCGTCTAAATCCAAGTTTTCCATGGTTGTTGGTGGAACCGCGAACCTCTTTGATCGTCAATCTATCATGGAGATGATGATTGATGAGAGACCCACTGTATTTGCTCGTGAGTTTCACGCTATTTGGTTCTTCGATCGCTTAATTACTTTCAAGTTTTGTGATTTTGATGTTGTGTGAGATTTCTCGTGTTTTGGTTCTTCGTTAGATTTGGAATTGCTGAATAACTTTCCAGTAGTCGACTACCTTGTATGAAAAATCTACATTGAAAACTGTAACTTGAAGTGATTAATGTTCTTTAGTAGTAGTAACATTTTAGTTTAGTTGAGTACTATTGATTTCTGCTTTTGCATTTCAATTTGCAGCAATGGTGGTCGGTGACATCAAAAGTCAAGAAATTGTCAATTGCTATGCAGCAGCTAATAGCCTCTCAGTCATTTCAGCAGCTGCTGATATATACAAAGTTGCTTGTACTCCAGTGAAATCTATTAAAGTTTATTATGGTCAGCTTCAGATCATATACAGTCTTGTGAATATCGCTTGTATTATCAAAGAAGCAAAACTGTTTTATGCATCAACAGTTTCAAATTGCAATCTTGTCTTCTGTAATTCTTTTTCATCTAGTTTACATCTTATTGTACCAATGCAAAACATTGTAACCATCTTCAACATATTAGAGCCACTCAAAATCTCTCTATATATAACACCCCCCACAATGAAGCTCTCACAGAAAACAACATAAACAACAAAAAATCAGACAACAAAAGAAAGAAGAAATAGAAGGAGAAGAAAATGAGTTTATCAAACATGAAGTCATGGATATTGTGTTTGGCTTTGGTGCAGCCAGAAGCATAGACCCAGCTGTTCTTGACCCATGCAAACTGTCTGGTGGTTCGGCACCAGGGTGCGGTGGTGGTGGCCAGAACAAGCAGCTAACGAATACAGTCGCGGCTGCTCTAGTATTCATCACTGCCATCACGGCTGAAACTCATCATGTTACAACAATCAAGACAATGTGTGTTTAACAATGTGATGATCAGTCTATACTAGTTGTACTTTTAAATGATTGTCTCTGTATATACTGCCTAAGAAAGTAATTGTATGTCTATGATTATTCATTAATAAGCTATCAATGATTTTCAATCTGCTTCTGCTCTTCATTTTAATTACGATTCAACTTTACAAATTGATCAACTTGAAAGGATAGAATTCTGATCATCAAATAGCAAAACAGCTGACATACCTTACAATTCGGCTAATACACATCCGCTGCAACGAAGCAATCATCTGGTAGACATCGACACATACTCATATGAAGAAGAAGACACCCACAAACACTAAAAAAAAACTTTAAAACATTAACTTGGACAAAAAATTGGAAAAAATTAGAAGGGAAACAGTGAAGAACATAGTACCCAGATATGCCCTTCCAGACCCTACAAGCTCGCCATTTTATGGAGAAACCGGCACCGGTGGCCGGTCGGTCTCTCCATCATCGAATTTCGAAAAAAAAAAAAAAGGGACCACCTTTTTAGACCCATCACCGGATAAATTGGCGGACTCGATATCGCCGTCGCAATCAATCTCGAAAATAATCGTGTGGTCTGGAGAAAAGAGAGACGAGAACTACACAACTGTTAGAGAGAGAGATCGACGATGGACAACGATGACAGCCTCCTTTTTGTTTTCGTATTTCTATACATTGGAAAACGAAAATGAAAAAATTCCACTCTAAGCTAATGTTAGTGAGCACGTCACTCACTTTTGCTGACACGTTTTTACACATCATCCCCTTGTACACGGACTTGTTATGCCACGGCAGTACTTTCACACTGATGTGTCGGGACACATCATCCCATGTACGCTGAAGTATCCGAGCACGTCAATACCTTTGCACGGCATGTCATCATTTACGTTAACATGTTTGGACACGTCAGCCTAACTTTTAAATGAGCATGTCACACGTAACAACTGACGTGTTAAGACATGTCATTAGAGCGTCATCCTGTACGATGAGGTGTCTGGATATGTCAGCAAATATAGCTGACGTGCCTGCACAAGAAGAAAATCCATGCTGACGTGCCTGAACAAGGAGAAAATGAATAAGAAGAAGAAAGCGAAATCTTCGCTTCGTGTTCCTTCTCCAGCCTCGGCCTCCACCCCTCTCTATGCGACCAGCTTCGAGGTTCTCTCTCCAATTTCTGCAACAAATTTTATTTTATTTTTTTTTGTGTTTTTTTACATTCGTTTGATTTCAATGTCAATTTGACGCTAAAAACCTAATTTTTTCCGCAGAAAGAATGGGCTTCGAAGCTCCGACCCACGTACAGGCTCCGGCCATCCCTGTTATTCTCGCCGGCGAACACGTGTAAACCATTCTCTACTTTTTGCTTGTTCTTCTTTTTCCCATCTTCAATTCCATGTTTTTGTTTTTGATTGTGTTTTCATGTGTAAAAATTCAGACTTGTTAATGCGGCTACCGGGACTGGCAAAACCGTGACTTATTTGGCTCCAATTATACACCACTTGCAGGATTACACTCCGCGAATCGACCGCTCTCAGGGAACTTTTGGTAAAGATGGTTTTTTTTATTCTTCTTCTTTGAATGGTTGCTTTGTTTTTGGTTTGCAATGTGATAATTTGATAATGTGGGTTGGTTGATTGGATAGCATTGGTTCTCGTGCCAACGCACGAGTTGTGTATGCGGGTTTATGAGATTTTGCAAAAGTTGTTGCACAGCTTTCATTGGATCGTCCCAGGTTATGTCAAAAGAGAAAGCCAGGTTGCGTAAAGGTAGTTGCTTGTGTATGCATACTTCTTATTTATGATAATTTGTGTATGTCTTCGAAAATTAACTCACTAACACCATGCGTAACTGTAAATTTAGTTTGCTAGAAGAATCGTGTTACTATTGTTAAATGGAATGATAGTCTCACCATGAAAGTAAATGTTAGATGTTATTCGTTTCAGGAATATCTATTCTTGTTGCAACTCCTGGACGCCTTTTGGATCACTTAAAGAATACATCTTCATTCGTGCATACAAATTTGCGTTGGATAATCTTTGATGAAGCAGATAGGTATGGTTTTAGCATTTTGGGTTCAGATACTTTGCTGTAAATTTTAACAAATCTTGCATCTACTGTATGTTTTCGATTTTTTGCTGACTCCGATACTTTGTGATCTGCATTTTTACAGAATTCTGGAAAAGAAATAGAAGAGATACTAGATTTTTTGGGTTCTAGAAAATCTGGGTCCGGCAGCTAGGGGAATGAGGTCTCTGAGTTTAAGAGGCAGAATTTGCTATTGTCGGCTACCTTAACCGAAAAAGTGAATCACCTCGCTAAAATGAGTTTAGAAAATCCAGTTTTGATCGGTATTGATGATAAGAAGGTGCAACCAGACACATTGCTTGAGCGGAAGGGATCTGATATGAACAAAGAAGTGGAACAGCCAATAAAAATGACCAACTCTTCATCTGCAGACTACAATCTTCCAGCTCAGTTGGTTCAGAGATATGTGAAAGGTATATCTTGACAGAATTTGTTTTCGTAGAGAACCTTGGCATTTGACAGAGTGATATAAAAATTAAAAATCTTGATGAATTTTTCTGCAGTACCATGTGGTGCACGGCTTGTAATACTTCTTTCAATTCTAAAGCATCTTTTCGAAAGAGAAGCTTCACAAAAGGTAAGCGTATCTTTAATTCTCATGATTGTTCAATCTTCGACGTATTCTACATGGTTTTAGTTCGTAAGATGCCTTGTACAGCTTTACATTGTTGGATATCAAATTTTTAACAACTTTATTAGATTTAAATTTAAATTATTCACACATCTCGTTTAAGTTAACTATTTATTGTCTGATTTTGGAATAACTCATTTTCGTCTTCTTCAGATTGTATTCTTCTTCTCAACATGTGATGCCGTGGATTTTCACTATTCTCTGTTGAGTGAATTCCAGTGGTCACCCAATTCACAATCAGATGCAGAACATAAACAGCTATTTTTGAGATGCAAAACTCTTAGGTTACATGGGAATATGAAACAAGAGGATAGAAGAACCACATTTGGGGCCTTTCAGACGGAGAAGGCTGCACTTCTATTATCCACTGATGTTGCTTCTAGAGGCTTGGATTTTCCAAAAGTTAAATGTATTATACAGTATGATTCTCCAGGGAACGCTACAGGGAACGCTACAGAATATGTGCATAGGTATTTACTGTCATCTTCCTGTTGGAATTTTTCATTTTCTATATCGATTGATCTTTTTTGTAGCATTCAAGTGACATCATTGTTTTCCAATCTATTTTTCAAAAATCCTCTAAATTATGTGCAAGTCACTTTGCAAACATTATGAAATTGCATACCCTTAATTGTGCTCGGAGTCATGTCTTTCAAGTTCCAAGCATTTCATAGTGTTGTGAGACAGTAAGTTATGCACTGGATCTTGATGTATGTTAAATCCGTAATGCAGGGTTGGTAGGACTGCTCAGTTGGGTCAAAGAGGAGACTCTTTGTTATTTCTACAGCCAATCGAAGTTGATTATTTACAAGACCTGGAGAAACATGGTGTATCGCTGGCAGAGTATCCTCTCATGAAGGTGTTGGACAGCTTCCCATTATATGGTTAGTTACCCAAAGATGAAGAACCTGGCCAAGGATGCATTTTGCTCTTGGGTTCGCGCATACACTGCCCATCGTGGTGAGCTTAAAGGGATTTTTATGGTGAAGAAACTTCACTTGGGACATGTTGCGAAAAGCTTTGCATTGAAAGAACGACCTTCCTTGGTTGGGAGGTCATTCCAAATGCAAACCAAGAAGAGAAAGAGGGATCAGAAGCAGAAGCAGAAGGGACCAATGAGAAAGAGAAAGGTTGGGAGTAAAACATGAATGCAAAACGTGAGACCATCGATGAAAAAAAATTCCGCCCAGCTGAGGGAAATATGCTGAAGTATGGGAACCAGATCACCATCTTATCAGAGAGAGAGGCTGTTGAGTCAGAGTTTTGACTGTAGATAATAATTTACTTCCAGAGCTTGTATTGTTGTATCAACATTTATAGTCACTCAAAAAGTTTTGTTTGAGGTCCCTCCTCTGCAACAATGCTGATATGCATTTGAAGTCATACATTTTCCGGCAACTTTCATATTTGACACACTCACATTTCACTCCACCACCACCACTAACCTTGATCAATTCCAAGATCAAGCAATACTTGGAAACCCGGAAATTGTACTCTAAAAATCCAAACTTTCCAATCAGCAATACCACCAAGTTCACCTTCCCTTCTCTTCTCAAAGCCTGTGCTTCAATTTCGAATCTTTACAATGGAAAAACACTTCAACGCCACAATCACTTACATGGGTTTGCAGTCTGACGACCCCTATATCACCGCTTCACTTATTGACATGTATGTCAGATGCGGGTCACTGGAAAATGCAGTCAAGGTGTTTGATGAATTGTCTGAGAGGGAAGTTTGTACTCGGGATGTAACAGTTTGGAACTCTATGACTGATGGATATTTTAGATTTGGTCGTATTTTGGAGGGTATAGGTCAGTTTTGTCGAATGCAACGGTTAGACGTGAAACCTGATGCATACTCATTGAGTATTCTACTTGGTGTTTGTGATAATGGGATTTTTGGGTGTAAAGAAGGAAAACAGATGCATGGTTATATTTTAAGGAACATGTTCAATGGTGATGCTTTTTTGGATCCTGCAATTGTTGATATGTATCTCAGTTGCGGTCAGTTAGCGTATGCTTGGTGTGTGTTCGATAAGTTGGGTGATAAAAGCAGTGTCGTAGTATGGAATGTGGTGATTGGTGGGTTTTGTGAGAAGGGGTTATGGGAATGTAGTTTGGAATTGTATTCACTAGCAAAGAATGAGAGTGTCAAGTTTCTGTCAACCTCGTTTTCGACTGCTTTGAGCACTTGTGGGAATAGTGAAGATGCGAGTTTCACTGTGATGTGATCAAAATGGGATTCCAAAGCAACCCTTAAGTGTATACTTCTCTGTTGACCATGTATGCTAATTGCAAATTGGTTGAAGATGCAGAAGGGATTTTTTATCAGATACTAGATAAAGAGATTGAAGTATGGAATGCAATGATCTCAGCTTATGTTAACAACGGCCGTGCTTACGATGCTTTGGAAATTTATAATCAGATGAGAGTAAATGCAATCCCATTTGATGCTTCAACTATATTAAACATATTCTCATCAACCAGTATGATTGGGTTACATGATTCTGGTAGGTCGGTTCACGCAGAATTGATCAAAAAACCTATACAGAGTAATATCGTTATACAAAGCGCTTTACTGACCATGCATGCAAAGTGTGGGAGTAATGCTGATGCTAATTTGGTTTTCAGTACAATGGAGGAAAGGGATGTGGTTGCCTTTGGTTCTGTGATATCAGGTTTTTGTCGTAATAGTAAATTCGAGGAGGCTTTGGGATTTTTCAGAGCGATGGAGGCTGATGGGGTGAAACCGGATTCTGATGACCGGAGAATGTAGATTCAGGCGGCGAGATACATGGATTCGTAATTTAAAATGGATTTCAGCTGGATATTTTCGTGGCTAGTTCCCTGATAGATATGTATTCTAAATGCGGTTTCCTGGATTCGGCTGAAAAGGTATTTTCCGGAATGCCACATAAAAGCCTTGTCACTTGGAATTCTATGATCTCATGCTATTGTTGCAATGGTCTCCTGGAGCATTCAATAAAGCTTTTTCCTCAGATTCTACAGCATGGCTTCCATCCAGATTCTGTATCCATCACAAGTGTTCTTGGTGCAATTTCATCCGTTGCAGCATTGATTCAAGGAAAGATTGTACATGGATATCTAACTAGGCTTGAGATTCGATGCGATATTCAAATGGAGAATGCATTGATTGATATGTATATCAAGTGCGGATTCTTGGAGTATGCACGGTATATCTTCCAAAACATGTTTCCGAAGGACTTGGTGACATGGAATTCGATGATTGCTGGTTACGGATCTCATGGAGAGTGCCTTAAAGCAATGAGGTTATTTGATGAGATGAAGAGATCAGGAATAAGACCTGATGATGTAACATTCCTTTGCTTGCTTTCATCTTGCAACCATTCGGGTCTGATTGAGGCCGGACAGAATCTGTCTCCTCAGTTCCCTGCTTTCTGCTTTTGCAGCAATGGTGGTGGCATCAAAAAGCTGTTCAGCAGCTACTAGCTTCTAGTCATTTAAGAATCAGCACTTCAAGGTAGAGGATCTTCAATGACTATGAAATTAAATTTTCACTTTTCTTTTGTAGCTCATACACTCGATTTCTTAGATATTCTACATTTGCCTTATGTTACGTTTCCAATCCGCTTTAGTTTCTCCTATCTCTTATTAAGACCTTGTTTCTTGCAATAGCTGCAGGGATTGTAGACGGGATGAATCTTGGCAATAATTCTATGACAGCTCTTGTCGCGCAAGGTTGCTCAGAGATACGATGGCTGGCAACAAAGGTACATTGTGGTTCTATACTTGAGAAATTATTTCCTGCCTAATTTCTTTTCAAATTGTTACCATTTAGTAAATACACACGGTACCGTACAGAAGATCAACATTTGTATAAGCTTCTATTTGATGTTTATACTATATGATGATGCTGTGTAAGTCTGAGTGGAGAAGCGTTTTGTGTTATTTCGGCGAAACATGCATTTATTTTGACCCTGGTTTTAAATCGTTTCTCATATTACCATTTCTGTAAGCTTCAGTACCTAGAATTCAATCTTTTTATGCTTCTTGTACAGTTTTCCTCCACTCGTTTTCTTGAAGATGGGTGCTAACTGCTAAGCCAACAACAATTACTGGACTATCAGGAACCGGGGACATCATGCAATCTTTCAAGAAACAGAACGGTTGGAGTTCGACTTGGATCAAGAGAGAAACTTGATGATATACTAAGCTCAATGAATCAGGTTTGTAAACTTTCATATATTTACCTATTACTAGAAATTTTGCTAGTTGTGTTGGTAATCCAATAACCATATGTTATAGGTAGCTGAAGGTGTATCAACTGCTGGTGCTGTGATTGCATTGGCCTAGAAATACAACGTTAAGATGCCAGTTTTGACAGCAGTTGCTCGGATCATGGACAACGAACAGACCCCAAAGAAAGCTGTTTTCGAATTGATGAGTCTCCCTCAAGTCTTTTGAACTCTCCAAATAAGCAAGAAATTCCTTTTTACCTCCAGTTACACATATATCAACTGTTAAAGCTTTAATTTCTCTGTTGTAGGTTGAAGAAGTGTGAAATGAGTCTACAGGCATCATCTAGAGTAATAGCATTATACCAAAACAAAATTTGACAGGTTTTATATACACAATCCATTTTTTTTTCTCCACTTGCTTGAAAAGAAGATTACTACCTCCGGTTCTACCTAGAGATGGATTTCGACAGGGCTATGCCATGAGAGAAGTTAGAAAGAAAAAAAAAAAAAAAAAATTGGTTTTTATCGGTTAACCTGTATTACAAGTAGATGCCTTGAAATTTATAGGGGACATTTGATTTTTCATGTTGAATGATGAAATAGACCGTTCTTGTCTTTTCTATTCTACAATTAGTTGATCACTTGTATGCAAATTGTTCTGAGGAGATGAATTAATATGATTCATGAATTAAGTACCTCAACATGTAGAGCTATCGAGTCATTTTTGATAAATGTTCTTTGTTACTCACTTTGGATTCGTTTTTTTTTCCTTATTTCTCTTAGAAGTTTCTAATTCAATCAGGTAGATGAATTGGTATGTCAAATAAATATATTATATTGTTAAAATATAACTAATAGACACTGTTATGTAACAATATCGACTGTATATAACAATTCCTAAACATATATAACCAAATTATGCCAAGAAAAACATGTATAGTACCAATACTAAATGTAATATGTTGTAACCATTTTCTGTTAAAGCTAATTTTCTAACATATTAGAGTCCCTCAAAGCCTCAATATATATATATATATATATATGGGACTGGCTACCATACGCAGTAAAATGGATAGGTATACCATGCTATCCATCAATTAATTATAACCATTGGATGGGACCAACGGCTGAAAAAATTAATATATTAAAATACTGTTAAAATAGGTAACCCATGCGATCCATCAATTAATTATAACCATTGGATGGGACCAACGGCTGAAAAAATTAATATATTAAAATACTGTTGAAATAGGTAACCCATATAATCGGTCGCTCTCTCTACTCTATCTCATGAACTATTAAAATACTATTGAAGTTCTTTAGGTATATTTTCGCGATTGCTCTGTTTCCTGGCGTTGTTGGGTTTTCAATTGGTTCTATGTGGGTTGGCTCTTTTTTGATTTTTTGGGTGATAGCCAGACTTTGTGGTTTTTGTGTTTCCTTTCTGTTTGTGCTGGTTTGGGTCGGCTTTGTGTGCCCTTTTCATTATACATGCCGTTCAAAAAAAAAAATTGAAGTTCTTTTATTTTGTTGATTTCCTTGTAATGTCCTTAAATTTAAGTAACTGTGGGAAATTTTGACTTGTTTAGTTTTATTCTTTAAATTTTTCAAAGTTTTTATTTTTCAAGCCTATTTGAATCAGTTTTAAAAATTGGGTGTCTATGATTTTTATTTTTTTTAATGGTTTTGGATGTTATAAAACCGTTCATTCCATTTTTATTTTTTTTAAGAATTAGGTATATGATTTTTAAGGTAAACTTTTTTGGTGATTAATTGAAGCTCTTTTGTTTTGTTGATTTCTTTGTAATGTCCTTACATTTAAGTAAATCTGGAAAAAATTTTCTTTTAACTTTTCACAATAAGTTGATTATAAAATAAATTGATTTTAACTTTTCAAAAGTAATATCAAAGTGACATTTAATAAAAAAAAGATGTAGGTCCAACTAGCAATGTTTTATAATAAGATGACCTTCAAATACTACACATTTTCATTAAATAATAACAATCCACTGACCACTGTGATCGGTTATAAAAATCTATTGGGATCAGCTATTTATCGAAATTAGTAATATAAAATCCACCTATAAAACGAGATATGATGTGTTGTAATGTTACGTTTAATTTACTTTGTAAATTAAGGAGTGATATGAAATTGAGAGCTCAATTAGTAGCCGATCAATATTAAATTCAAATATGGTTAAACTTTTTATGTAATAATTATAAATTATGGTTTTATAATTAGATTACTTATGGCATCTATTATTTTGAAAATAAACTTCTAAATAATGAATTAAAATTACTTGTTTTTTTTTAGCTTACATACAAACCAATAAAGAAGTGGGCTTATTTCTAATCCAAAACCTTCAAACAATTTACTGTGAATGGGTCTGATGTTGTCAAGCCCAGCTCCTTTGTCAAGCCTATTTATGGCCCAGATTACTGTTGCATATACATACAAAGTCATGTCTATCAAGTGACAGACAATTTGTATGTTTATTTTGGATAGACAGATATCAATGATATCAAGTGACATCTCAGCTGTCACGTGTATTGGGATAAAAATAGTGGGATTGCACGTAAGATATTTAACATTATTCATATTATAAATATTATAACAATATCACAATCAAATTCAAAATTAAAACCTACAGGTTTATCTCAAGCATATCTTTTTTTTTTTTTTTTTTTAACAGCAAATTTATTCATAAGGGAGGCGCGCCAAGCAACAAACAAACAGAGAAACACTATAGCAAAACGAACAACCCCAGGGCACTGGCCACCAAACAAAACAGAGCAAACCGACAACACCAAAAACAAAACAACAAAACAGCAAGGAGTGCTACGAACAACAGAGAACATCCCCACAAAACAAAGACACAAACCTCGACCTCCAGCCAACCATGGACCATGGCTACAACATGCATCACAAGCATGGACATATATTAAGACTCCTTTGCTCTGCTGCCTTTCGCTCCATTCAACTCTATTTGTACCTGCAAAGATGAAGGAGCATGTCATATGTCTAAACCGATCTGACTCCCTAAGTAGATTTTACACAGTATTGCTTTATTCAACTCACTTTGACATATCAAGGGACTTTGTACCCGATATGAATTTTGTAAACAATATCTTTGAAAATAATGAGCTGAATATAAGTAGCTAGCTTATTTTTACAGTAGCAGAATTGCTTTACAATTAAAAGAATGACTTGTACTTACTGATCAATTTCTTCTTCTGCGTCTTCCGGTCAGTCTTCCCACCTTTCTATCAACCATGTTCACAATCCACTCTGGTTTTCCTGTTGATAATACAATATACCCCGTTGACAAGCCAATCACCACTCCACATCCATAACCCATCAAACTCATTTTCCAATCAAACCAGCTCACAATATCCTGTTCATCATTTGGTTCGGATTCTGGTGTGTCACCATTGCTACATTTTTCTGACAACGGAAAGTCGCACAAGCCCAAGTTCCCGATATAGCTATCATTCAGAAACGTACCAAATTGGTTCCCTTGAGGTATATGTCCCACGAGCTGGTTGTACGAGAGGTTTAGAGCCGAAAGATATGTCAAACTTGTCAATTGATTAGGAATCTCTCCTTCAAGCCTGTTTGAAGAAAAGTCTAATGATTCCAATTCTGTCAGATTTTGAAGGGATAACGGAATATGACCTATTAGATCGTTATGAGAAAAGTTGAGGACTTTGAGAAATTTCAATTTTCCAACTACATCCGGAATTTGTCCACGAAACTTGTTGCTTGACAAATCTATAGTTGTGAAAATGGTTAGGATTTTCTCCATACGGATATCAACTCCTTTCATTGTCACCACTATAGAATATTGGTAAGGTGTATCAATACGTTTAATGTCCATGTATTGCAACTTTCCTCCAGCTTCACTAACATTCATCATGGCTTTGAGCTTTCCGAAATACTCCATCGGCAAAGAACCGTGAAAATTGTTTTTTGAGAGATCAAGTATTCTCAACTTAGAGAATGAATTCTTTGCCTTAGAATCTCGTACAGAACCAGAAAATTTATTGGAACGGAGAACAAGAACCTGCAGCTCGGGAAGGATTCCTAACCAATGCGGAAAGGTATCATTTATCTTGTTATTACCAAGATCTAGAACTTGGAGCGCTGTACAATTGACGAGGGACCGGGGTACAGGCCCTTCAAGATCATTGTTGTTGAAGTTCAAGGTCTCCAAATAATTGCTCTCTGCAAATGTATCAGGGATGGTGCCAGAAAAACTATTATTATGCAGATCGATCACCTCGAGATTGATGTTTCTCATGCATCCTGGGATGGTGCCACTCATGTTGTTATTGGAAAGATCAAGCACTCTAAGGTGACTCGTATTGCAGATACAATGAGGTATCTCTCCGTTCAACTGATTTTTTGAGATAAATAATGTACTTAATCTAAGCGGTAGGACAGGAAGTTTTCCTTGAAGCAAGTTGGAACGGAGGTCAAGAAATCTAAGACTATTCTGAATGGGAAGTTGCTCGATGCTTCCTGAGAGGAAATTGTGGGACAGATTAAGATGGTCCAAAGTGTCCTTCCCCATATCCCACATCCAGTTGGGAATCGTACCATTGATTTTGTTGTCTGAAAGGTCAAGCTTTTCTAGATTGGGTGGAGCTTGGAAGGAAGAGTTGACTAATTTGATTGTGCTACCTAATGATGATAAATTATTATGGGAAAGATCGAGAAGAGTAAGATTTACCAGTCTTTTTGGAAACATGTAAGGCTCTAGATTGCCACCGAAATTGTTTGAAGAAAGTGAGATTTCTGTCAGATTCTCAAGTTCAAAGATTGAACTTGGGATCGAGCCATGTAACCTATTATTATCCAAATAGATGTACTGCAACGAATTACTCAGATTTTCACCTTTTTCTATTGGTATTGCCTTGAGTTGGTTAAAGCTGAGATCAATATGGCTCAATAGTGGTAGAGTAAACAAGTTAGATGGTATGTTCCCATTCAGAAAGTTGTTATTTAATACAATTTCTGTTAAACTTCGAAGCTCACTTAAAAAAGAAGGAATCGGACCGGAGAGCTGATTTCTTGACAAATCTAAAGATTCAAGTTGCGTTAAGTTGACAAAAAATTTTGGAATTTCACCAATGAAATTGTTGACTGAAAGATCAAGCAAACTAAGATTATGAAGATTTGAAAAAGATGACGAGATATTACCATTGAAATTGTTGACTGAAAGATCAAACTCAATAAGAAGATGGAGATTTGAAAGAGATGACATGATACCAGTGAAATTGTTAACTGACAGATCCAAATATCTAAGTTGTGTAAGGTTACCTATAGATGCAGGAACTGACCCAATGAATTTGCAGCCATTCAGTTTCAAACGCATCAAAGACTTTAGATTGCCGATAGAATCAGGTAATCGTCCTGAGAAGTTGGTGCCAGAGACATCCAAATGCGTCAAAGACTTTAGATTGCCGATGGAATCAGGTAATCGTCCTGAAAAGTTGGTGTCAGAGACATCCAAATGCGTCAAAGACTTTAGATTGCCGATGGAATCAGGTAATCGTCCTGAGAAGTTGGTGCCAGAGACCCTCAAATGCGTCAAAGACTTTAGATTGCCGATGGAATCAGGTAATCGTCCTGAGAAGCTGGTGTAAGTGACATCCAAAAGTGTCAAAGACTTTAGATTGTCGATGGAATCAGGTAATCGTCCTGAGAAGCTGGTGAAAGAGACATCCAAATGCGTCAAAGACTTTAGATTGCCGATGGAATCAGGTAATCGTCCTGAGAAGTTGGTGAAAGAGACATCCAAATGCGTCAAAGACTTTAGATTGCCGATGGAATCAGGTAATCGTCCTGAGAAGCTGGTGGTAGAGACATCCAAATGCATCAAAGACTGTAGATTGCCAATGGAATCAGGTAATCGTCCTAAGAAGCTGGTGGTAGAGACATCCAAATGCGTCAAAGACTTTAGTTTGCCAATGGAATCAGGTAATCGTCCTGAGAAGCTGGTGCTAGAGACATCCAAATGCGTCAAAGACTTTAGATTGCCGATGGAATCAGGTAATCGTCCTGAGAAGCTGGTGTAAGAGACATCCAAATACGTCAAAGACTTTAGATTGCCGATGGAATCAGGTAATCGTCCTGAGAAGCTTGTGCCATAGACATCCAAATGCGTCAAAGACTTTAGATTGCCGATGGAATCAGGTAATCGTCCTGAGAAGCTGGTGTAAGAGACATCCAAATGCGTCAAAGACTTTAGATTGCCGATGGAATCAGGTAATCGTCCTGAGAAGCTGGTGAAAAAGACATCCAAAATCTTGAGGGGATTGCTCCAGTTAGCCTCTGGAAAAGATCCTTTCAAGTCGGGATTGTAGCTTAAGTTGAGGACTTGTAGGTATGGAAGGAGAAAGAGGGTGGAGTTGGAAGGGATGGTACCATTTAGGTCGTTGAAACGGAGATCAAGGCCAGTGACATGACCCTTGCCCATATCATCACAAGTGACTCCATTCCATGAGCAGCAATCAGTATCCTCCTCCCACTGCTCCATATAATGATCATAATAATTGCTGGTATAGGTAAAGAGTTGCTTAAATTGGAGTAAAAGAGAAGCTTGGTCATTAGAGCAGAGTTTTGAGTGAGTGAGTGAAGAATGCAAGAGGAAAAGTTGAAGAAAGACAAGTTGATAACATCTACTTAACCAACCCATTTTTCACCACATTAATTCACAAATAATTATGATCCATGCTATTTGGTATATATAGATGAGAAATATATGGAGGGCAGCAGGCAGAGCATATATAGTCAATGCATAATAGTGTATGAGACGCAATAATGCAGGTACTGCTAAACCGTGTTTCATGGGGCTAGAACAGACTGATGATAGTCTTCGTCTTCATAAGCCTTTTTTTTTTTTTTTTTTTTTTAGGAAAGTCATTCAATCAACAATCTACTTTACATCTGTCAAAATTTTGAATATTTGAATATCAAGTAACTAATTTATTTGCAAATTAACTCCAGTTTTTTAAAGGATTTGTCAAAGTTGTGAGCACCGTATTAATTAGACCATGAATATATGCACTGAACACTGAAGGCTTGCACATCAGGAATGTCCATTAATTTTGTTCTCAAATCCATCCTATCCATTGGAATATGTCTCTATCTTTCCGATTATATACATCTTCCATGGTTAACGCCCGATCAATTCCAATACATGTCTCAAATTCATGATCAACCTCCATTTATTTTTAGAAAAAAAATTCTTAATTTTTGTGGACTGTTAAATTAAAATCTAATCATGACTAGTAATGTTATTGTAAGTCGACCATATGTAATATCCCTTGAAGAAATTTAATTGTCACACCACCGAAACCTAATTAAAACTCTGAATGTACTATCTAATTTTTCAATTTTTACTAGTTTCACTAAAAATTAAAAAAAAAAAATGATAACAGAAAAACTATTGAAAAGCTTCCTCTCTCTCTCTATATATATATATAATAACAAGAGAAATTAACAAATTATCATAAGAGGTAATTTTTGTAACTGGTTATAAATGTCATAGTAAGACGAGAATAAAACCACCTTTGGCAATATATATATATATAAATAATGATGCCTAAAGATCATTAAGATGTAACTAAAAATTGAAAGAATTGCAACTCTGCAAGCAGCGATTCCAATACCATGTTTTTTTGTTTGTTTTGATATATTATATTGCACCCGGAACATTGTCCGAATAAAATAATGCAATTTACCATCAAGTCACATTTAACAATGTAACTTACTACTTTGGTTAGAATTTCTTGGTAATTTATGTTTCCATTACAAATTGACATTTTCATAGTATGATATCCGATGAGTTGTGAGGAACTGTAAATCATAACCAAATGATATTTAACAAGGTCAATCAATTGGTCCATCAGTATCTCGCATTCAATTGACGCCCTCAGCTTTTTTTCACAAAGATCAAAATTTTAGTTTGCCTTCCAAGTCAATATATTTGGTTTTGATTTTATTTGAATAATGAAGTGGTTTAAATTTTCCATTGTGTACGTAAATTAATCGATCTTGGACGTTTTGTCTGCTTCTTACTTGAAGCTTAAGGGTTTTAAATTTTCTGCGTATTTACAATAATTACAAGCGCAAAATTTGTTTCTATTGCATTTATTTAAATATGCACGCTGTATTTATAAAGAATTAATTTCAATAATTTCTTAAAATCTATAGTTTTAATGGCTTTGGAGGTATCTCCAAACTTGGTAAGTCACCTTCCAGCATTTGCGGTGCAATTGTCAAATTTGTCATGGAAGTCTTATCTGTTAGATACATCGCAGTTCCACAATTGCAGGCGCAGTTCCTCCTTTGAGCATATCTTAGCCAGCCCAAACTAAAATCTAACAAAGTCAGTCAATTTCAGGACACATGTTCCATTTGTATTTCCACAGAAGACCAATTTTATGCCATGACATACACGGGTCATACTGGGGCCATCAACTTTGGACCACTAATTGCATTAATTGCTTCATTGCATAGAGGTTGTAGACCGCTACAACCTACAACGTGGGGGTAGGGGGTGGGGGAACTATGCCATGTAGTATTGTAGTGTGTGTCATTGTGACAGGACGCATGGTGCACTGAATCACCTCTCTAGCGAGGAAATACATTGATCGGCCGAATCCATGATTAATCGTCCAATCCACAATAGAAATAAGAGCAGTGCCCGATCTATTTATGTCTCACTATTTTTAATTATGTAGTATATATTTTTTCCTTTATCAAAATTATTTAAAACGACATACATTTTAAAGAAAAAAAAATCTTTTATAAAGTAAATCTATTAAAACCTCATATTTCTTTTCTAAAAAATAAAAAAATAAAAAAAAAACACATTCTTATAATCCGGTTTTCGAAAAAAAAATAAAAAAATCTTAACTCTTAAACCTTAAAATTTGCTTCTTACACACATACAAAATATTATGGAAGAGCCTAAGAAAGATATCAATCTTATGGAAGAATTGTCTAAGAAAAATATCAAACATTTGGAAGAATTTTTTGAGAATGATATAAAGCATTTGCAAGAATTGTGTGATAAAAATATCAAGCATCTGCAAGAATTGTCTAAAAATGATATCAAGCACCTGAAAACAATTCATTCTCTAGAAGTAAGTTTAACGTTTACTTTTTCTTTAGAATAACATCAAGCCGTCGTTATGTTGAAGCAACCCTGTTATTTTTTCTTTTTTCTTTTCCACCATGAACTAAAACGAATAAAAAAAACTCAACAAAAAAAAAAAAAAAAAAAAAAAAAAAAGGTTCAATGGAGGTGTGAGAGAGACGTATACAGAGATCAGAGATTGGGTTTAATTTTGAAAAATAAGTAAAAATAATAGTTTTGAAAATAAATCAAAAAGATTAATAAAAACATTTAATTTTATTTAATTAAATCAAAAAAATTTTAAATTGACATAAATATATCAGTATGGGTATGACAATAGCACCAATCTTAAAAAAAGGTGGCTCTATTGCTATCCAAAATAGTCCTTGTCACACCCCTTTTTTCTTTAAATTGAAATTTAAAAATTTACTGTTTGCTAGATTTTATTCAAGAAAGACACATCAAGTCTAGCTACCTTGATGAGAGAGAAATAATCAATCGAGTTTGACAGTGTGGTCATGACGAGACAAGGTGGCGTTGATGAAGTTATCAAGTCCCGAAGTCTATTGAAATGGGCACAATCGAAGTTGAGGTTGGGGAATGGGGAGAGATTTCCATAGACCCTTTCCATTGCTTGGAGATAATAAATGTGTATATGTGATCATTACGAATGGTTAAGTTTACTATAATATTATCGTTGAATCTATCCTGTGAGAAAGTTTAGAATACATTAGTTGCATCATATATATATATCATGTCAACATCTAATTTTACATAACATAAAAAAGAGAAAAAAGATTTAAAATACATTGTAGGATGTGAAAAGTGAAATATGAGATAGGATGAAATAAAATTGACAAACAGCAAATGAATCCAAAGCCAATCCATAAACCCAGTTGTATATATGAATCAAAAAATTAAATTTGTTGCAGTGAGTGACAATGGCTGCAGCTTAATTCTAACTTATAAGATTCATTGATATATCTATATATATATATATATATATATATAAAAGTCCCTGTGATATCGACTTCTCGTAGACCTTGGAATCCACCGTCACGCTCCATCAAGCAGATCGTCGATCATCGATCGGCGCCGGCCGTTGGGACACCGAGTTTTTTCCACAACTACCAGAGTCTCCATTTTTATTTTCTTAACGATCGAAGACAAAAATGATAGTTGAAAAAACTAGAGTGTACGCATGAGCTTTTTATTTTATTTTAATTTCCCCAAAAACACATCAGTGTCATGTGAGCACGTCAGTTAAAATGGATGACGTGTTGGAGCATGTCACCGTACATTGTTGGGGTGTATAGATATATCAGCAAAACTGTTAACATGCTTGACCATGTCAATGAGATTGTATGACGTGTCCGGACACCTGTGGATGACATGGAAGAAAGGTCGGCAAAAGTGACTGACGTGCTCAGACACGTCAGTGAGGAGTGGAAAAAAAAATCGTTATAAATAGTGAAGGGATACGACGTCGTTTATTGAATTGTGTTTCAGTCGTCATCCAACTATCCAGGTTTTCCATGGTTTTTTCGTGAATCGCGATCCACTTCACGTTAACAGTCTCATTTTCAAACTCCCAAAATTTCCCACAAAGAATCCAGCTTTACTTTTCACTCTCAACTCTTCTTCCTCCTCCTCCACCACCACCACCACCACTCCTCGATGTGTTGCAACTCCTTCTTCGCCGCCCAACTCCGACCCAGTTTCCATCGCTAATTTCGCTCTGGATAGGACTCGGGACCGCTGCAAAATTGTCAGAGTTGCCTGGGAAAAGCTTGTTAGATTCCTTAAACAGCGATTTATGTGTGATGATGATCACCATCAATATTGCTTGTAGTTATGGTAGATGAGTGGCCCTGTAATTATCAAAGAAGCAAGCGAATCAGATCGTCGATCGTCATCACCGTTGAAACACCAAGTTTTTTCCACAGCTATCAAAGTCTCCATTTTTATTTTTTATTTTTTATTTTTTAATATATAAAATCAATTCTGGAAATTTTGTTCTCATTTTATGATTGATTGATTAGTATGACTAACTTGATCAAGCTCTCTATATGCAATATATAGTAGTATATGAAGGCTTGTTATTATTTGATCAAGCTCTTCTTTTCTTTAAGGGTTAATTGCACTAACTTACCCTCACTTTATTGGATATAGCAAGATTTCAAAAAGATACCCTAAATTAACACAAACACCCCTTACCATCAAGTCAATCCGTTAACTTTAACGGTTGACTAACTTTGACCCTTGGAAAGTCAAATATACCCTTGCCACATCATCTCAAATATAAAATATTTTTTATAATTAAAATTGAAAAATCAAATATTAAAAAAAAAAAAAAAAACAAATTAATCTATCGGCAGTGAAGCATGAAACAATAGATCTTTAACGATCTCCTAGTTATCGGAAGAGATCTTCTCCTACTTGGAGATCGATCTCATGCAGTTCGCAGAGGAGGTTCCTCCGTGAATTGAAAAAGTTTCCGTAGACGGTCAATATATTATTATTTTTTTTTAATTTTTATTTATCAAATTTTAATTAAAAATATTTTATATCTAGGATGATGTGGTAGGGGTATATTTGGTTTTCTATAGGTCAAGGTTAGTCAACCGTTAAAGTTAACGGATTGACTTGATGACAGGGGATGTTTATGTTAATTTTGGGTATCTTTTTAAAATCTTGCTATATCCAATGAAATAAGGGTAAGTTAATGCAATTAACCCTTTCTTTAATGATTTCGATTTTTTATATTGTCTCAATTCGTATTGTTAGCTTTATTGTGTCGTTTTGAATTATTTTTACAATATGCGTTTTCATTTATTAATCTCACAAAGGGGAGAAAATTCCATATAAACTAGAAGGGAGGTGCACTACTGTTTTTGTTGAGAGGTGATGTGCTATACATAATATACTTGGGACCCGTTTGACACACCGTATTGTATTGTACTGTAATATCATTAATATAAACAAGTGTTTGGTAATGTACTGTATTATATTGTATTAAGTTATTCCAATGACTTTATCAAAAAAAAATTATATTAAAAATATAATTTTTTTAAATAGCTAATAATTAATTTTAAATATCCTTACCATGAATAAATCAATGAATTTTTTTATATAAAAAAATCAATAAATATATAGTTTAATTAAAAATAATAATAAATAATATTTTTATATATAAAATAAATATTTCCTATATAATTTTGAGATTATTAAAAAAAAAATATTAACAACATAACACATATTTCAACAATATTTCATATTTGTTGAAAAAAAAGTGTTTTTTTCTAATACTATACAACCTTACCACCAAATATAATGTATTAGCTAATACGATGTTTGCTGTATTAGAAAATTAAAATGTACTAAAATAATACAATACAGTGTTTTTATTATTGTATTATTTTAGTACATTTTAATTTTCTAATACAGCACAATGCAGCGAAACAAATGAGACCTTGTTGTTTATAAAGTTTAATTTTACAAGTATTAACATACTCAATTACAAAACAAAAAAAAAAAAAAAAAAAAAAAAAAAGTTAAACTAAATTAATTTAAATTTATGATTTAAAATTTTAACTTTAATTTCTCAAATAGTCGTATGGTTTTAATCTGGTTAAGATTTGAATGAAACATTGAAACATAGGTGGTGGTTGCAACTTGCAATGTTAGGCCATCTCCAACCCAAAACTCTATTATGCAGTAACTTTCACACTTCCATCTCCAACCAGAAACTCCAAATCCTATTCTAAAAAGAATATTCCCTAAATATTCTTCTTTTTATTATTTCACAACAATTAACATTTCACCCCTTAATTATGATAATATTACGATAAGTTAAGAAATTAACATAATATTACGATAAGTTAAGAAATTAATAAATTAATAAATTTAATTCATTAATAAATTAATAAATTATATGAAATTAACTAAAATATTACATTTATAAAAGAGCGTACACCAGTTTATACAAACTGAACGAGCAAGAATTATGGCAAAAAGAGCTGAAGAAGGCCAAGGTTCTCATAATACCTCTAGTTCTTTTACCCAATATTTCAATGATCTTGGAGGATCCGCAAATGATCTCCCGGATTACTAAATTGTTATTGTAATTTCTATTGTATTTTTCCTTCTTGTTTTATGTCATTATTAATGTAGTGTGTTGCTTCAATTGTTTTTTTATTTTTAAATCCAATTTAGTAATTTTTGTATTATGTACTTAATTTTAGTTTATTATAAATATTAATATAAATAATAATTAAATTAAAACAAATATAATATAACCAAAAGCATTAGATAATTAAAAGGATACAATTGGAATATATTTGATTTAATATGGGTAAAACTATGATTAAACAAAACATTTAAAGAGGGATATAAGTGCAAAAACAGAACATAAGTATATAAAACTGTCATTACATAAAACCGAAGGGACTGAAAATTAAAAAGCCAAGAACATCTACATAAATAGAGCTGCACTTGAAAGGTCGCCAGATTTGGAGATGAAAATTGAAGGTCTCTATTTTGGAGATGAAAATGCAGTGCGGTTGGAGAAATTTGAGCTGCAAAATGGAGACTTGGAGGTTGATTGGAGATGGCTTAAATTGAAGTGATAGCTATTAGCTAGTCTGAAAATTTCAATAGGGATGAGTCACTGATGACCACTTAACCCAGAGAAAATCAAAATATGGTGAATCAAAATCTTTTTGAAAAGTGAATAGTTTTGAAAAGAGAGTCACCTTGGAAATAGAGAAAATCAAGACATTGTGAATCAAAATATTTTTCAAATCAAAAGGATTTTGTTTGCTCTGTTTCTCACGATGTAATAAACTCATAATTATCAAAATTTTGCTTTTCTGATAATCCACTGTTACATCGTTTCTCCACATTTTTTTCTTCAGAATAATTAATTAAAGAAATGTTAAAATATCCCCTTAATTATTAGAATTTATAACACATGTTAATGTTTAAGAAAAGTGATCATTAAAATTATATATATATATATATATATATTAAAAAGATTTCTTCAGAATAATTAATTAAAGGTCTATGGAAATCTCTCCCCAACCTCAACTTCGATTGTGCCCATTTCAATGGACTTCGGGATTTCGATAACTTCATCAGTGCCACCTTGTCTCATTGAGACCAGACCGTCAAACTCGATCGATTCTTTCTCTCTTGTCGAGGTAGGATTGATATGTCTTTCTTGAATAAAATCTGCAACTATGTGATTTCATATCGTGTCAAATAGGTTGTTGTTTCATTTAAAAATTACAGATACCTTCCTCTCCCTAATAAATTGGTTATATGTCAACCGATTAATAACCTTGTAAATCACACAATAAAAGATTAAAAGACGAAATACAAAGAGAAGAAAATGAGTGTATCAAACATGAAGTCATGGATATTGTGTTTGGTTAGGAAGCACGGATACTCCATTTAGTGGAGGTAATTCGTATCGAACTCGTATCCAGTTCGAATACTTCCTGGATATTCCAGGATACGTATCCGATACGTCAAATGATGTATCCGTTGACTTTTTCACAAGTTTAACTGGAGGATATTTATGGGATACTTGGAGGATACGTTTGGGACAATATTATAATTATTTTAGTATAAAACGGGGTCAAATTATAATTTCAAAATATTATAGGTCAAAATGAATAAGGAAATTTTGTCTTTGATTCTATTGACTAAAGAATACCGGGATACTTGAGATTATAAATCTTTCTCTTGATAAACTAGAGTTAGATGCCGAATTATTTAGATCCTTTAACAATGTGAATGATGATAATGAAGTTAATTAGGAATTTAAAACATGTTTTTATGAGTTTTTTTATAATGTATTATTTGGATTTTATAATATGTTATGGCTTATGATATTTATGTTTTATTTGGATTTTATAATATGTTCGACTTATGTGACATATTTTATTTGGATCTTGTAATATATTACATTATTATGACTTATGTAGTTATGTGACATGTTTTATTTGGATTATGAATATATTTTGATTTTGAATGAATTATCAAATATGTTTTTAAATATTATTATTATTTTTTAAATATAAATATATATTATTTTAATTGATGTATCATGCCGTATTCGTATCCTAGTTTTTGAAGATTTGATGTATCACCGTATCATACCATATCCGTGTCCGAGTTACATAGGTCATAGGTGTTTGGCTTTGGTTAGCTTGGTGGTGGCAAACCAAGTCCAAGTTGGTGCAGCTAGAGGTGTCTTTGACCCATACAAACTGTCTGGTGGTGGTGGCCAGAACAAGTAAGCTAACGAACACAGTCGTGGCTGTTCTAGTATTCACCGTTGCCGTCATGGCTGAGCCGATAATGTTTGAATAATCAAGGCAATATGTGTGACCAACTGTACGTGAATCAAGGCAATAAGATTCACGTACATCCATTCTCTTAATTTTTTTGAATGAAAACATTATTTTTTTGAAGGTTTGGAACCGAAACTGGAATGAAACCTTCGAAATCGAAATCGAAATCGAAATCGAAACCGAACCGGAACAAATCCAAATCAGAATCGAAACCGGAATCGAAATCAAAATCAAAATTGAAATCGGAATTGGAACCAGTTTTGAAGGTTCGGAATCGAAACCGGTTCCGAAACCGAAATCGAAATCGAAACCGAAACCGAACCATCGAAACCGAAACCGAAACCAGAACTGAACCGTCGAAATCGGACGATCGAAACAGCCAGACCCGAACCTTCGGAACTAGACCGGAACCAAACCTTCAAAACTAGACCGGAACCAAACCTTCAAAACCGAAACCAAAACCGAACCTTTAAAATCAGAACCAAAACCGAACCTTTAAAACCAGAATTGGAACCAGGGAACCGAAACCGGACCGGAACTAGAACCGAACTGAAACCGGTGCCATGTCTAATCTTATACAATATTTTGTTTTAAATATTTATTTTTATTGTTGATGTAATTTGGTTGTGATAATTTTAAATTGCTAAAAAAATTTATTTTAAATTAATCATAATTTGTTAAATAATTATTGAATATATATATATATATATATATAATATTTTAAAGAAGAGTAATGACAGTTTGGAAAAAAGTTAAAAAAGTGAATCCACTTTTACTCTTCCAATTTAGTCCCATTGTGAGAAAATGAGACCAAAATAAAATGGATCCAAATGGCAAGACGCATTCTTTAAAAACAAGACCCATTTTTGATGATGTGGCAACAAATGGGTCTTGTTTTTTGGTGCAACCATTGTCGATGCTCTTATAGGGCAGGGATAAATGTGTTTTTTCATGTTTAAGGTTAAGGGTAAATATGACTTTTCAGTGGTTAAGGCTGGTCAACGATTAGTTTTAATTGTGGTCAATAAAATGACTATCCAGATTAGGGGATTTTTGTGCAATTTTCCCTAAAATTATTAATCTGTTTTCAAAATTAAAAGTTTGAATTGATAGGAATTGACTAGTCATGTCAACCATCAATCATCAGTTAATGTGATTAATAAAATATGATCGTTTATGGTTTCGAGGAGGAGTTTATTATTTTGATAAACCGAACAACCCTGTAAAAGTCTGTAAACTCTTCTTCTCCGTTGAAAAGCTTGAAGCTTGAAGCTTGTCTCGTTTAAAATGTCAGGTTAATGCCAAATTTATCATAAAAAAGAGTAGAATGTTATATTTAGTATAATAATTTAGTATTATACTCTAATACATAATTCTAATAAAAATGCTATTTTTATTATTTTATTAATAAAAATTATAAAAATCAATTAATATCATTAATGTATTAATTAATTTATATATATATATATATATATAATGTAATAATATATATAATTAAATTTATATATATAATATATATTATTTAATATAATACATATACATATAATATATTATATAATACATATAATATATATATATATATATTATATATTATTATATGTATTATATATATAATATTATATAATAATATATATATAGTACATATATATAAAATATATATTTATATATCATTTATCTATTTATATAATATAAATATAATAATATAATATATTAATAGATATATATTATATAAATATCATTTATCTATTTATATAATATAAATATAATAATATAATATATTAATAGATATATATTATATAATACATATAATAATATATATAAATATATATTATATAATAATAATATATTGAATTTTTATAATAAATTTTGATTATGTACATTAACTCTAAATTATTTTAATGATATTTTTATAATTAAAAAATAAGTATTTATTGCTGTGCCAAATTTGACATATACTAAATTTTATGTCAAATTTTAGCATATGTCAAATTTGGCACAACATTTGGCATTGCATTAGAGGAAGCTTTTTGTACTCTGTGCCAAATTTTAGCTTTGGCACAGCATTGGAGATGCTCTAAGGTAGGTATTTTCCTACTCTCTTGCTAAATACTTCTTTGTATTTATTTTTACCCCCAAAAAATATTTATTTATTTTCACTAAAATTTGTAACGAAAGTTCATTTTTGATTTGTCAAGAAAATTGTTTATATCGTGACAAATCTGTTCCTCACGAAGTAAGATTTGTTATGAAAACTTTTGGATTTGTCAAGAAAATTTCCATATAACATTTTTGCTCACCTTCCTTTCAAGGGGGTAAGCATTACCCCCTTCCAAAAATATGACATGTGTTTATGAAGGGGTAAAATTATCTAAAATTTTACCCCTCTATGAACACATGTCATCCATTTAAGAGGGGGGTAATGGTTACCTCCCTTAACAAAAGTATTCTCTTTTTTATGTGGGAACGACTGCAACAAAAAAAAAAGTAACCCTTTAGAAAATGTAAAAAGTATTTAAAAGAAATTTTAGAAAATTAAAATGTAATATCAAAAAACTTTTAGGGGTAAAATTGACCTTTTATATATTTAGTTACAGTTGATTGTTAATAATTTAATCAAATGGACTAAAGTGATGTATTTTTGGAAAAAAAAAAAAAAAGATTAGAATTGTTAATATGACAAAGACATTTAAATAGATAGTAATTCGAAAAAAAGTAGGAACTTTAGTAATAATAACCCTTTTTTAAAACCAATCGAACAACCCTATCCACAACTTAAAATTAATTTAGCATAAAAACAAAAACAAAAAAAACTTTTCTTAAAAGAAAACAAAGCTGCTGTTAGACAAATATTAATTTAAAAGAAAAAAAAAAAGGATAGAGATTGGTGGATATATCCGGAAACCATTAATCCAGAGTGAAAAAAATAAATAAAAATAAAATCATCCTTGGATGTTCCGTCTGCACATACGTCATTTTTTTTTCTTCCATTTTTTTTTTTGTTTGATCTCCATTTTTTTTTTTTTAGTTATGTTTTCTTTTTTAAAATTCTATTTTCTTTTAATAAAATATTTAAATATTATAAATTTATATTAAATTATTATAAGGTAGGGATAAATGTGATATTTCATGTTGAAGATCAAGGGTAAATATGACTTTTCCATCGCCAACGATGGTCAACAATTAATTTTAAGGGGTAATTACCCTGATGGCCATTGAATTTTGCCATCACTATCAAAATGACCTCTAAATGGGGAATTAGTTTAGAAATGACCATTTTTGACAAACATTGTTACACTAATGACCATTCCATCCATTTCCATCAAATTCCATCAAATAAGTGGTATTTTGGTAAATATGAGGATGACATTAATTTATTTTAGATATTTTTCGAAAATCAATTTTTTCTTTTATTTTTTGAAACAAATAATTATATTTATTGTGTGTATATACATATAGCATATCTAATATATATATATTTTTTAGAAGACTGAGGCTATAAAATCTAAAAATTCTAAAAAATATATTTAAGATAAGTTGAAAAAAAAAGTATATATATATATATATTTTTTCTTTTTTGAGAAGATTAATTCTACAAAATCTAAAAATTTTAAAAAAATATATTTGAGAAAAGTTGAATATATATATATATACAAATTTTCTATTATCAGTTCGTCCTGATAATAAATATATCAGGACGAAGAATGTTGACCACTAAATTTACATACTTTGACTCAAAGTGTATGCACTTGTCAAAACTTCTCCATAATCAGTGGTCCACATTCTTCGTCCTGATATATATTGTCAGTTCGAACTGATAATAGAAAGACTGTATATATATATATGTTTGAGATATGCTATATGTATATGCACACAATAAATATAATTGATTGTTGTAAAAAACAAAAGAAAAAATTGATTTCCAAAAAATATCTAAAATAAATTAATGTCATCCTTATATTTACCAAAATACCACTTATTAAATGAAATTGGATGGATGACCATTAGTGTAACAATGTTTACCAAAAATGATCATTTCTAAACCAATTCCCCATCCGGTGAACATTTCGATAGTGGTGGCAAAGCTCGATGGCCACCAGGGTAATTACCTCTAATTTTAATCAGGGATAATTACCCTAGTGGCCATCAACTCTTGCCACCACTATCAAAATGGCCACAAAATAGAGAAATAGATAGAAAATGGTCATTTTTGGTAAACATTGTTATACTAATGGCCATTTCATCCAATTACATCCATTTCCATCCAATTCCATCAAATAAGTGGCATTTTGGTAAATATGAGGATGACATTAATTTGTTTTAGATATTTTTTGGAAATCAATTTTTTCTTTTGTTTTTTGAAACAAATAATTATATTTAGTGTGTACATATACATATAGCATATCTCAAACATATATATATATATTTCTTTTCAACTTATCTCAAATATATTTTTTAGAATTTTTATATTTTGTAACCTTAATTTTTTCAAAAAAAGAATAAATATATATATATTCAACTTATCTCAAATATATGTTTGAGATATGATATACGTATATACACACTAAATATAATTATTTGTTTCAAAAAACAAAAGAAAAAATTGATTTCTAAAAAAATATTTAAAATAAATTAATGTCATCCTCATATTTATTAAAATACCACTTATTGGATAGAATTGGATGGAATAGCCATTAATGTAATAATATTTATTAAAAATGGCCATTTCCCATCTATTTTCCTATTTGGTGTCTATTTTGATAGTGGTAGCAAGAGTTGATGGCCACTAGGGTAATTAATTATGATCAACGAAATTTAAGGGAGGTTAGTGTAATAAAATAACTATCCAATTTTCCTTAAAATTATTAAATCTGATTTCAAATTTCAAAGTTTGATAGGAAATGAATAGTCATGTCAACAATCAATCATCAATTAATGCTAATAATAAATTATTGAGTTTAATCGTTTATGGTTTCGAGGAGGAGTTTATTATTTTGATTTCTTATTTTTATAAACCGAACAACCCTAAAATTTAAAATTACTCTCTCACTCTTCTCTTCAACTCCGGTCACTCTTCTTCTCCATTGAAAAGCTTGTCTTGTTTAAAATGCCAGGTAAGGTATGTAGTTTTCTGCTCTCTTGCTAAACACTTCTTTGTATTTATTTTTACCACCCAAAAAAGTAGATTTATTTATTTTCACTAAAATTAATTTTTGATTAGTCACGAAAATTGTTTTTATCGTGACAAATCTGTTCCTTACTTCGTGATTAATTTGTTACGAATTTTTTTTTGGATTTGTCAAGAAAAATGGTTGTTGATTTGTCACGAAAAATGCTTCCTTCGTGACATATCCAACTGATTTGTCACGAAAAATGTTTGTTGTTTTGTTACGAATTAAAATACTTGTCACGAAAAATGTTTGGATTTGTCACGAAAAATGGTGTTGATTTGTCACGAAAAGTGCCTACTTCGTGGCAAATCCAACTGATTTGTAACGAAAAAATGGTTCTTGATTTGTCACGAAAAATGGTGTTGATTTGTCACGAAAAGTGCTTATTTCGTGACAAATATTTCCAACTGATTTGTAATGAAAAATGGTTCTTGATTTGTCACGAAAAATCGTTACTGATTTGTCACGAAAAGTGCTTACTACGTGACAAATCCCTACGTGACAAATCCAACTGGTTTGTAAACGAAAAATGGTTCTTAATTTGTCACGAAAAATCGTTGTTGATTTGTCACGAAAAATGTTTTGATTTGTCCCGAATAATGGTGTTGATTTGTCACGAAAAGTGCTTACTTCGTGACAAATCCAACTGATTTGTAATGAAATATGGTTCTTGATTTGTCACGAAAAATACTTATATATCGTAACAACTCCAACTGATTTGTCACGAAAAATGATCAATGTTGTTGATTTGTCACGAAAAAATGCTTACTTAGCGATAAGTTAGTTGAATTTATCACGAAATATGGTTAATGATTTGTCATGAAAAACGGTTGTTTATTTTTCATGAAAAATGTTTTTTTCGTGACAAATCAGTACAACAATGCTCACTCATGTCGATTTGTCACGAGAAATTGTTGTATCATGACAAATCACTAAAAAAAAAAAAATATTTTTTAAGTAATAAACGAATTTTCTCGAAAACTATTTATTTTTCTGGAAAAAAATCGTTTGTAATGAGAGTTTATTTTAGACGAAATAATTTATTTTTACGAAAATTACTTTATTTATTTTCACTGAAATTTGTCACGAAAGTTAATTTTTGATTTGTCACGAAAATTGTTTTTGTCGTGACAAATCTGTATCAGTTAACTGATTTGTAAGATTTGTTACAAATTGTTTTTGGACTTGTCGAGAAAAATGGTTGTTGATTTGTCACAAAAAATGCTTCCTTCATGATTAATCCAACTGATTTGTCAAGAAAAATGTTTGGATTTATCACGAAAAATGCTTGCTTCATGACATATCCAACTGATTTGTCACAAAAAAATGGTTGTTGTTTTGTCATGAACTAAAGGATTTGTCACGAAAATTGGTGTTGATTTGTCATGAAAAGTACTTCGTGACAAATTCAACTGATTTGTCACGAAAAATGGATGAAAAATGTTCGGGTTTGGGTTTGTCACGAAAAAATTATGATGATTAGTCACGAAAAATGGTGGTTGATTTGTCAAGAAAAATACTTATATATCGTGACAACTGCGAATGTTTGTCTGTTGGGGGGTGATGGTGAATCTGTGGCTAATTTGCAATTGTCAAGAAAAATTGTTGTTTTGTCACGAATTAAAAGACTAGTCACGAAAAATATTTGGAATTGTCCCGAAAAATGGTGTTGATATGTCACGAAAAGTGCTTACTTCGTGACAAATCCAACTGATTTGTAACGAAAAATAGTTGTTGATTTGTCGCGAAAAATGTTTTGATTTGTCCCGAATTATGGTGTTGATTTGTCACGAAAAATGCTTACTTCGTGACAAATCCAACTGATTTGTAATGAAAAATGGTTCTTGATTTGTCACGAAAAAATTGTAATTATTTGTCACGAAAAATACTTATATATCGTAACAACTCCAACTGATTTGTCACGAAAAATGATCAATGTTGTTGATTTGTCACGAAAAAATGCTTACTTAGCGATAAGTTAGTTTAATTTATCACGAAATATGGTTAATGATTTGTCATGAAAAACGGTTGTTTATTCTTCATGAAAAATGTTTACTTCGTGACAAATCAGTACAACAATACTCACTTATGTCGATTTGTCACGAGAAATTGTTGTATCGTGACAAATCACTAAAAAAAAAATTATTTTTTAAGTAATAAACGAATTTTCTCGAAAACTATTTATTTTTCTGGAAAAAAATCGTTTGTAATGAGAGTTTATTTTGGACGAAATAATTTATTTTTACGAAAATTACTTATTTATTTTCACTGAAATTTGTCACGAAAGTTAATTTTTGATTTGTCACGAAAATTGTTTTTGTCGTGACAAATCTGTTCCTTATTTCGTGACAAATCTGTATCAGTTAACTGATTTGTAACCAAGTAAGATTTGTTACAAAATTTTTTGGACTTGTCAAGAAAAATGGTTGTTGATTTGTCACAAAAAATGCTTCCTTCATGATTAATCCAACTGATTTGTCAAGAAAAATGTTTGGATTTATCACGAAAAATGCTTGCTTCGTGACATATCCAACTGATTTGTCACAAAAAATGGTTGTTGTTTTGTCACGAATTAAAGGATTTGTCACGAAAATTGGTGGTTGATTTGTCATGAAAAGTACTTCGTGACAAATCAGTTAAACTGATTTGTCACGAAAAATGGACGAAAAATGTTTGGGTTTGGGTTTGTCACGAAAAAATTATGATGATTAGTCACGAAAAATGGTGGTTGATTTGTCAAGAAAAATACTTATATATCGTGACAACTGCGAATGTTTGTCTGTTGGGGGGTGATGGTGAATCTGTGGCTAATTTGCAATTGTTTTCCTATTTAATGGCATATAAGGAGATTACTGATCTTTTGACAGCATCGATTGAAAGCGTTATTCAGAATGCAACCGTGGAAACTGGATTGGAGGAAGATGCAGCTGCAACTGAAACAGGTAGTCCAAGTGATGATGATATGAACAGTTTCCACTTGCAGCTCGTAGAACGAGTGAGTGTGCTTGAGAAAACCATTGCAGAGTTAAAAGCAAAAACTTTCTTTTCACAGGTCGTAGGTGTGCTTGAGAAAGCCATCGTAGAACGAGTTGGTGTGCTTGAGAAAATCATTGCAGAGTTCAAAGCAAAAAGATGTGTCAGCAACAAAATGAAAATGCTCAGATCAGGTTTAATATGGTATAACTGATATTTTGTAGTCTGTAGAAGTAACACTTTTCTGGGCTGCTTTTGATCTTTTGAAGCTGATAGCCATTGTTTATGCTTTAATCGAAGCGGAAAATGTAATCACATGAATGCACATTACGTAGTAAAGTTTGAGTTCTATCCTTATTGTAGAATTAATTTTCAAAGAAGATTTCTGATCGCTTGAGTTGATGATGCATGCATTTTTCCTACAAATAAAATGCGTCTATTAAAAATAATTCAAAACTAACAACATTTTTCTATTTCTTTTCAAACTTTATTTATTATTTATATTGATATTATAACATATAATTATCACATCCTTATTAAAGACTAATTGTGATCAACTCTCTGTAGTAAAAAGAAGTTACCTCTGAAACTTTAGGTTTGCCGGCCTGTAGCTCTGCATGAACAACCTGTATCTTACAGCTATTGCAATCAGAATTGCAAGGCTGAAGTCCAAGTCAAACTCATTTTTTGATATATCTTTCGGATCACAACCAGACATATTCAAAGTTTGGCACCCACAACGGGATAAGAAAGAGGAGAAACTGCAACACAAATCAATAGTTAGATGGTGAAATGATAAATACATCCATACATGGCATATTTTTATGCTCCAACAACACAGACAAGTATTATTACTTAATCAAATTTATTATCATCTAGATGGTGAATTCGTTTATTTGTTAAGAAGCATCACCTTTTTGTAGCACTTTTCAGGCGATGTGGGCAGGGATATTGTGGACAAGCAGGCATCCTCTCCTGAACAAACAGTAAATGAGATGACTGATGAGACAATTCATGAATTGCAGAAAACTAGAACAAGAGCACTTTTAGTGTGATTTTTTGAGCACGTAATAGAAAAGAACAGAGTGCTGTGAAACTGATGAACATTTTAACACCTTTTGGCAAGGATTCTTTGCTTCTCTCTTGATCAACTGCTGATGAAGATCGGCTCTTAAAAGGCATGGCATGTTTTCCTACAATAGTGATCACCACAAGAAAGAGGATTTCAATTGTGTTCTATCTGAGCAAACCATCTAAAAATATAAAGCAAATGATTTTGTAACAATCAATAAACAATTCATAAAAATTGAATGTTCATATATTACTTGCAATGAACTAAAAGAAAACTGACCATCCTGTCTGCACCAGTGTGCAGGCCAACATATGACCTCCAAAAAAGCTCTCAGGGCAAGCTCAGGGCGTGGAGAACCAGGAGTAAGTTCACTTGGATGATTTGATTTCTTTTTCTTTGGTTTTAACGTGAATTCTGGTCTAGGGCCATGGCACCTGGAAGATAAAAAGGAATCAAACGTGAAGTCATGGATATTGTGTTTGGCTTTGGTTAGCTTGGTAAGTTGGTGCAGCCAGAAGCATAGACCCAGCTGTTCTTGACCCATGCAAACTGTCTGGTGGTTCGGCACCAGGGTGCGGTGGTGGTGGCCAGAACAAGCAAGCTCCTCCTCAGCAAGCTAACGAATACAGTCACGGCTGCTCTAGTATTCATCACTGCCGTCATGGCTGAGCCGATCATGTTTGAACAATCAAGAACAGATCCCTGGAATAACAGTCATTAATAATTGTTCGCCTTTGTATCACACCATGGTTCATTAATAATAGTCAAGTTTACTATAATATTATCTTGTTCAATCTTTATCTTACGAGAAAGTTTAGAATATATCCGTTTAACCATCTAATGAGATATATATATATATATATATAACATAAAAGAGAAAAAAGATTCAAAATATATTGTAGGATGTGAAAAATGAAAAAAGACATAGGATGAAATAAAATTGACAAACAACAAATGAATCCAAAGCCAATCCATAAACCCAGTTGTATATATGAATCAAAAAATTAATTTTGTTGCAGTGAGTGACAATGGCCACAGCTTAATTATAAGATTCATTGATGTATATAACTATACAAGTCTCTGTGATATGGGCTTCTCGTAGACCTTGTAATCCACCATCACGCTCCATCAAGAAGATCTTTGATCTTCGATTGTTGAATCACCAAGTTTTTTCCACAGCTACCGGAGTCTCTATTTTATTTTCTTCGAGAACGTAGACGAAAACAACAGTTAAAAAAAACCAGAGTGTGTACGTGAGAGCTTTTTATTTTATTTTTTTTAAAAACACATCAGTGTCAAATATGACATGTGTGTTGCACGTCATTTAAAATGGATGACGTGTTCGAACACGTCACCGTAGATTGTTGGGTGTACAGACATATCTGCAAAACTGTTTACATACTTGACCACATTAGCAAGATTGGATGCATGTCCAGACACTTGTGGATGACGTGGAAAAAAACGATGGCAAAAGTGACTGACGTGCTCAGACATGTCAGTGAGGAGTGGAAAAAAAAAAAGTCGTTGAAGAGATACGACGTCGTTTATTGAGTTGTGTTTCAGTTGTCATCGTAGTTTTCCATGGTTTTTTCGTGAATCGCGATCCTCTTCATGTACACAGTCTCATTTTCAAACTTCCAGATTTTCCCACAAAGAATCAACCTTTACTTTTCACTCTCAACTCTTCTTCTTCCTTATCCACCACCAACACTCCTCTTTGTGTTGCA
The DNA here is from genome assembly GCA_030490815.1 of Acer saccharum. Taxonomy (NCBI): domain Eukaryota; kingdom Viridiplantae; phylum Streptophyta; class Magnoliopsida; order Sapindales; family Sapindaceae; genus Acer; species Acer saccharum. The sequence continues at coordinate 2,488,799 of CM059878.1, forward strand.
ACTCCTTCTCCGCCGCCCGACTCCGACCCAATTTCCATCACTGATGTCGCTCCGGATAGGACCCGGGACCGCCATAAAATTGTCATAGTTCCCTAGGAAAAACTTATCAGGTGGTCTCACTCTTGGAGGTCAAAGGCCAAAACTGACATACTCAAACGCACTAAAAAGGTCTCTATTTTCCTTTTAATTTTATATGTACAAATTTTTTTGATGGTTGATATGAATTTTAATTTGTTTTTGCAGTTCAAAGTAAATAAAAAAATTCGGGGGAATTGCACAAACATCCCTCGAGATTTGATGAAATTACACAAATATGGCAGTTTTAGCCATATACACACAAACTTCCCTCAACATTTGAAAATTGTTGCATAAACATCCCCTGCCGTTAGATAAATCCGTTAGTCAATGGTCAAAAGTCTAAAAAGTCTAAAATACCCTTTATTTTTATTTTAAATAAACTAAAAAATTTAAAAATAAGATAAAAAATATTAAAAAAAATATTTTTGATAACATGAATGTAACTTAAATCTAAAACCTGGAAAAAAAAAATCATCTTTATAAATTAAAAAAAATAGTTTTTTAAACAATTTAATAATAAATAAATTTTAAATTTTAAATTTATTTAAAATCAAGGGGGAATTGCACAAACAATTTTTTTTTTTTTTGAAGATGAATTTTTTTTCCAACTTTCTGATTTAAGATACATTAATATTTTCTAAAAGATTTTTTAATATATTTTTATCTTATTTTTGAATACCCTTTATTTTTATTTGAAATAAACTAAAAAATTAAAAAATAAGATAAAAAAATATTAAAAAAAATATTTTTGATAACATGAATGTAACTTAAATCTAAAACCTAGAAAAAAAAAATCATCTTTACAAATAAAAAAAATAGTTTATTAAACAATTTAATAATAAATAAATTTTAAATTTTAAATTTATTTAAAATCAAGGGGAAATTGCACAAACAATTTTTTTTTTTTTTTTTGAAGATGAATTTTTTTTCCAACTTTCTGTTTTAAGATACATTCATATTTTCTAAAAGATTTTTTAAGATTTTTTTATCTTATTTTTGAATTTTTAATAATGTTTAAAATAAAAATATAGGGTATTTTGGACTTTTTACACATTTGACCATTAACTAACGGATCCATCTAACGGTAGGGGATGTTTGTGCAACAATTTTCAAATGTCAAGGGAAGTTTGTACATATTTGGTCAAAACTGCCACATTCGTGCAATTTTATCAAACCTCAGGGGCTGTTTGTGCAATTCCCCCTAAAAAAATTCCCTCTCATTATTTACATCGCTACTTAATATTGACAACTCGTATGTTGGACTATTTAGAAATGTTGTAAATCAACAATATTCATTCAGTTTGACAATGTCATAAGTTCGAATCATCGCACCACATGTGTTATAGTAGCACAACCCGCATCTTTAAACACATTGGGCTTTAAAATACAACCCCAGCCTTAGGGCTCATTCAAATAACAAAAAGGCCCAATAAGGGCCCAAACATACGTGTCCACTCAAGATTGAAGATAAATAAAAAAGGAAACAAAAAAAAAAAAACATGTTCTCTCTGAAGTCTCTCTCTGCAACAAATGGTAGCTTCGTTGGAGTTACAGCTGTTGTTCTTCAACCCAATATTGACCGCAAAAAGCTCTCACTCAAAACCCCCACTTCACGTTCACAGTCTCATTTTAAAACTCCCAAATTCTCCCACAAAGGATCCACCTTTACTTTTTCACTCTCAACTCTTCTTCTTCTTCCTCCACCACCACCACTCCTCGCTGTTTTGCAACTCCTTCTCCGCCGCCAAACTCCGACCTGGTTGCCATCACTAATGTCGCTCCGGAAAGGACCCGGGACAGCCGCAAAATTGTCAGAGTTGCCTGGGAAAAGCTTGTCAGGTGGTCTCGCTCTTGGAGGTCCAAAGCCAAAACGGACATACTCGAACGCACTAAAAAGGTCTACTTTTTTCCTCTTAATTTTATATGTACAATTGCTTTACATGGTTGATGTTATTTTTAATTTGTTTTTGTGGTTTTAATATGGTGTTTATAGTATGCAAGTATGTTCAAAGTTTTGATTTTTATCTGTTCTCTTGATTTTGTATGTACAATTGTTTCATGTTTGATATGTTCTAATGATGGTGTTTATGGTATCAAAAATGTTCATTTTTTTAATATAATTTTGTTGGTTTGTTTGTTAGGTGGTGGTGCTTGGTGGAGGGTCATTTGGCACAGCAATGGCAGCTCATGTTGCCAATAAAAAGAATCAATTGGAAGTTTATATGCTTGTTCTCGACCCGCTTGTTTGTCAATCCATCAATGAGACACACTGTAATCGGTGAGTTTTTATGCTGCTAACTGAATCATTCCATACATTGAATAAAATGTACATGATGATAAGGACTTGTGTAATCATACATATTTTTATTCATGTTGTTTATCTTCTATTTCATGATCAGTCGGTACTTCCCGGAACCCAAGCTGCCTGATAATGTGATTTCAACAACTGATGCCAAATCTGCCTTGCTTGGTGCTGACTACTGCCTCCTCGCTGTACCTGTGCAGGTCTTTCGAGTTCCTACAATGTTTTCGTTCTTCCCTTGGAAGTTTTGTGATTTTGAAAGCGTTCTATACAATCTTGTATCACATTATATAGTATTAATCTTCACTGGAAATGGAAATAATTAAGTTGTTGCGCTATTTTTGTGTATGAAGTGAAGGCGAATGCCTGAATCTTGACTCTTTTAATGCAGTTCTGTTCGTCTTTTCTGGAGGGCATTGTGGATTATGTTGATCCAGGCTTGCCTTTTATATCCCTCAGTAAAGGCTTAGAGTTGAATACACTGAGGATGATGTCTCAGATTATTCCCCGAGCCTTGAAGAACCCTCGTCAACCTTTTATTGCGTTATCGGGTCCTTCATTTGCACCGGAATTGATGAATAAATTACCAACAGGTGACTATTTGTATGGAAAAAATTACACCAGTATAGACATTAAAAGCTATAAGTTCAAATGATTAACGTTTCTGAGTAGTATCGTAGTAGTTACACTGCTTTTCTGCTTTTGCAGCAATGGTGGTGGCATCAAAAGACAAAAAATTGGCAATTGCTGTGCAGCAGCTACTAGCTTCTAGTCATTTAAGAATTAGCACTTCAAGGTAGAGAATCTTCAATGAATATGAAATGAAAATTTTCACTTCTCTTTTTTAGCTCATACACTCAATTTCTTAGATATTCTACATTTGCCTTATGTTATGTTTCCAATCCGCTTTAGTTTCTCCTGTCTCTTATTAAGACCTTGTTTCTAGGCTAGTGTAGTCTAGGTTGTTGTGGTTTATGCTTTGTTAAATCAAGAACGACACGGATAAAGTGAAGTATTGTGTTCAGCTTGTAACCCCTGATGACTCTAGTGATGTTACAGGGGTGGAAATTGCAGGTGCAATAAAGAATGTTCTTGCAATAGCTGCAGGGATTGTGGATGGGATGAATCTTGGCAATAATTCTATGGCAGCCCTTGTCGTGCAAGGTTGGACAGAGATACGATAGCTGGCAACAAAGGTACATTGTGGTTTCTATACTTAAGAAATTATATCCTGCCTAATTTATTTTCAAGTCGTTACGCTTTAGTAAATACACACGATACCGTACAAACATCAACATTTGTATAAGCTTCTATTTGATGTTTATAATATATGATGATGCTGTGGAAGTCTTCGTGGAAAAGAGTTTTGTGTTATTTCGGCGAAACAAGCATTTATTTTGACCCTGGTTTGAAATTGTTTCTCATATTACTGTTTCTGTAAGCTTCAGTACCTAGAATTCAATCTTTTTATGCTTCTTGTACAAAGAAATATTGCTTTTCTATAACTGTTATCATTTCACAAATTTTTCCTCCACTCGTTTTCTTGAAGATATGGGTGCTAAGCCAACAATTACTGGTCCATCAGGAACTGGCGACATCATGCTTACATGTTTCATCAATCTTTCAAGAAAGAGAATGGTTGGAGTTCGACTTGGATCAAGAGAGAAACTTGATGATATACTAAGTTCAATGAATCAGGTTTGTAAACTTTCGTATATTTACCTATTACTACTCGAAATTTTGCTAGTTGTGTTGGTAATCCAATAACCATATGTTATAGGTAGCTGAAGGTGTATCAACTGCTGGTGCTGTGATTGCATTGGCCCAGAAATACAACGTTAAGATGCTAGTTTTGACAGCAGTTGTTTGGATCATGGACAACGAACAGACCCCAAAGAAACTGTTCTCGAATTGATGAGTCTCCCTCAGGTCTTTTTAACTCTCCAAATAAGCATGAAATTCCTTTTTACCTCCAGTTACACATATATCAACTGTTAAAAGCTTTAATTTCTCTTTTGTAGGTTGAAGAAGTGTGAAATGAGTCTACAGGCATCATCTAGAGTAATAGCATTATACCAAAACAAAATTTGACAGGTTTTATAAACACAATCCATTTTTTTTTCCCCACTTGCTTGGAAAAGAAGATTACTACCTCCGGTTCTAGCTAGAGATGGATTTCGACAGGGCTATGCCATGAGAGAAGTTAGGAAAAAAAAAAAAAAAGGGTTTTTATCGGTTAACCCGTATTACAAGTAGATGCCTTGAAATTTAAAGGGGACATTTGATTTTTCATGTTGAATGATGAAATAGACCGTTATTGTCTTTTCTATTCTACAATTAGTTGATTTTTCATGTTGAATGATGTCTTTTCTATACAAATTGTTACGAGGAGATGAATTAGTATGATTCATGAATTAAGTACCTCAACATGTAGAGCTATCGAGTCATTTTTGATAAATGTTCTTGTTACTCACTTTGGATTCATTTTTTTTCCACCTATAAAACGAGATATGATCTGTTTTAATGTTATGTTTCATTTTAATGTTACTTACTAATCAATTTCTTCTTCTGCGTCTTCCGGTCGGTCTTCCCACCTTTCTGGACTGCTTTCTATCAACCATGTTCACAATCCACTCTGGTTTTCCTGTTGATAATACAATATACCCCGTTGACAAGCCAATCACCACTCCACATCCATAACCCATCAAACTCATTTTCCAATCAAACCAGCTCGCAGTATCCTGTTCATCATCTGGTTCGGATTCTGGTGTGTCACCATTGCTACATTTTTCTGACAACGGAAAGTCGCACAAGCCCAAGTTCCCGATATAGCTATCATTCTGAAACGTACCAAATTGTTTCCCTTGAGGTATATGTCCCACGAGCTGGTTGTATGAGAGGTTTAGAGTTGAAAGAGACGTCAAACTTGTCAATTGATTAGGAATCTCTCTCTCAAGCCTGTTTGAAGAAAGGTCTAATGATTCTAATTCTGTCAGATTCTCAAAGGATAATGGAATATGACCGATTAGATCATTACGAGAAAGGTTGAGGACTTTGAGAAATTTCAATTTTCCAACTACATCTGGAATTTGTCCACGAAACTTGTTGCTTGACAAATCCATAGTTGTGAAAATGGTTAGGATTTTCTCCATTTTGATATCAACTCCTTTCATTGTCACTAGTATAGAATATCGGTAAGATGAATCTCTAGCAATGACATCGTCCATGTATTGCGACTCTCCTCCAGCTTCACTAATATTCATCATGGCTTTGAGCTTTCCGAAATACTTCATCGGCAAAGAACCGTCAAAATTGTTTTTTGAGAGATCAAGTATTCTCAACTTAGAGAAGGAATTCTTTGCCTTAGAATCTCGTAAAGAACCAGAAAATTTATTGGAACGGAGAACAAGAACCTGCAGCTCTGGAAGGATTCCTAACCAATGCGGAAAGGTATCATTTATCTTGTTATTACCAAGATCTAGAACTTTGAGCGCTGTACAATTGACGAGGGACCGGGGTACAGGCCCTTCAAGATCATTGTTGTTGAAGTTCAAGGTCTCCAAATCATTGCCCTCTACAAATGTATTAGGGATGGTGCCAGAAAAACTATTATTCTGCAGATCCAGCACTTGGAGAGAACTGCTAATGTTTCCCATGCATTCTGGAATGGTGCCACTCATGTTGTTATAGGAAAGATCAAGCACCAAAAGGTATCTCATATTGCAGATACAATGAGGTATCTCTCCGTTCAACTGATTTTTTGAGATTAATAATGAACTTAATCCAAGCGGTAGGACATGAGGAAGTTTTCCTTGTAGCAAGTTGGAACGGAGGTCAAGAGAGCTAAGACTATTCTGAATGGGAAGTTGCTCGATGCTTCCTGTGAGGAAGTTGTGGGACAGATTAAGATGCATCAAAGTGTCCTTCCCCATATCACACATCCAGTTGGGAATCGTACCATGGATTTTGTTGTATGAAAGGTCCAGTGACTGTAGATTGGGTGGAGCTTGGAAGGAAGAGTTGACTAATTTGATTGTGCTACCTAATGATGATAAATTATTATGGGAAAGATCGAGAAAAGTAAGATTTACCAGTCTTTTTGGAAACATGTAAGGCTCTAGAATTCCACTTAAATTGTTTGAAGAAAGATAGATTGTTGTCAGATTCTCAAGTTCAAAGATTGAACTTGGGATCGAGCCATGTAACCTGTTATTATCCAAATAGATGGACTGCAACGAGTTACTCAGATTTTCACCAATGTCTATTGGTATTGCCTCGAGTTGGTTAAAGCTGAGAAACATGTCGCTCAATGATGGTAGAGTAAACAAGCTAGACGGTATTGTCCCATTCAGAAAGTTGTTATTTAATACAATTTTTGTTAAACTTCGAAGCTCACTTAAAAAAGAAGGAATCGGACCGGAGAGCTGATTTCTTGACAAATCTAAAGATTGAAGTTGCGTTAAGTTGACAAAAATTTCTGGAATTTCACCAATGAAATTGTTGACCGAAAGATCAAGCAAACTAAGATTACGAAGATTTGAAAAAGATGACGGGATATTACCAGTGAAATTATTGACTGAAAGATCAAGCTCAATAAGATGATGAAGATTTGAAAGAGATGACGGGATATTACCAGTGAAATTGTTAACCAACAAATGCAAATATCTAAGTTGTGTAAGGTTACCTATAGATGCAGGAACTGACCCAGTGAATTTGCAGAAGCGCAGATCCAGCTGCGTTAAAGACTTTAGATTGCCGATGGAATCAGGTAATCGTCCTGAGAAGCCGGTGGTAGAGACATCCAAAATCTGGAGGGGATTGCTCCAATTAGCCTCTGGAAAAGATCCTTTCAAGTCGAGATTGAGGCTTAAGTCGAGGACTTGTAGGTATGGAAGGAGAAAGAGGGTGGAGTTGGAAGGGATGGTACCATTTAGGTCGTTGAAACGGAGATCAAGGCCAGTGACATGACCCTTGCCCATATCATCACAAGTGACTCCATTCCATGAGCAGCAATCAGTATCCTCCTCCCACTGCTCCATAGGATGATAACAAATATTGCAGGTATAGGTACAGAGTTGCTTAAATTGGAGTAAAAGAGAAGCTTGGTCATTAGAGCAGAGTTTTGAGTGAGTGAGTGAAGAATGCAAGAGGAAAAGTTGAAGAAACACAAGTTGATAACAACATCTACTTAACCAACCCATATTTCACACAAATTATGATCGATGGTATTTGGTATATATAGATGAGAAATATGGAGGGCAGCAGGCAGAGCATGGTCGAAATGCATGCTAAACCGTGTTTCATGGGGCTAAAACAGACTGATGATAGTCTTCGTCTTCGTCTTCGTCTTCACAATCGACTTTTACTATTCAAATTAAAGTTCTGATTGATTGCATAAAGAAATTAATGTCTCAATCATCCTCGTCTGTAGGATGTAATATCAATACGGTAGTCTCACACCGTATTCTATACATCTGTCAAAATTCTGAATATTTGAATATCAAGTGACTAATTTATTTGCAAATTAACTCCAGTTTTTTAAAAGCATTTCATAGAGTTGTGAGCACCGTTTTAATTAGACCATGCATATATGCACTGAACTCTGAAGGCTTGCACATCAGGAATGTCCATTAATTTTGTTCTCAAATCCATCCTATCCATTGGAATATGTCTCTATCTTTCCGATTATATACATCTTCCATGTTTAATGCCTGATCAATTCCTACACATGTCTCAAATTCATGATCGACCTTCTTTTTTTTTAGAAAAAAAATTCTTAATTTTTGTGGATTGTTAAATTAAAATCTAATCATGACTAGTAATTTTATAGTAAGACGACCATATGTAATATCCCTAGAAGACATTTAATTGTCACACCACCAAAACTTAATTAAAACTCTGAATGTACTATCTGATTTTTCAATTTTTACTAGTTTCGCTAAAATTTTTTTAAAAAAATGATAATGGAAAAACTATTGAAAAGCTTCCTCTCTATATATATGTATATAATAACAAGAGAAATTAACAAATTATCATAAGAGGTAATTTTTGTAACTGGTTATAATTTATAAATATCATAGTAAGACGAAAATAAAACCACCTTTGGCATTTTTATTTTTTATTTTTATGTATAAATAATGATACCGAAAGATCATTAAGATGTAACTAAAAATTGAATGAATTGCAACTCTGCAAGCAGTGAGACCAATACCATGCTAGACAAGTAAAAATTTGCCTAGTTCTTTTTTTATATATAAATTAAATTAAATAATTTTGAAGCGATATATATATATATATATATATATATTAACCGATTTAATTGAACATTGAAAGTGTGTCTATATGATTACTGTTAACCTAGAGGGGTGAATAGATTTTTCACCTATATTATTACCTATTTTCAGTTAACAACAATTTTGCAAACGTACAACACAAATTTTGTTTTTAGAAAATTTAAGGTGGAGTTTTAAGGTGGGTTTGCCCCCGAGTTAAGGAATAGTTAGACTGGGTGAGTCAACTTGAGTAATTAATCAATTATGTAGTGAATTTTGTAGCTAATAATCGGTCGGTTAGTCATGTGATTATGGTTTTACCGGTTGGGTGATTTCCACATAAAAAAAATCTTTGTGTAAAAAAATCTTTATACATATATATATACATATTTTATATTATCAGTTCATCCTGACAATAAATATATCAGGACGAAGAATGTGAACCACTATATTTATATACTTTAACTCAAAGTGTATGCACTTGTCAAAACTTCTTCATAATCTATAGTCCACATTCTTCATCCTGATATATTTATTATCAGGACGAACTGACAATAGAAAAATTGTATATATATATATAAATTTTCAAGTCAGTGCGCATTGATATAACTTACATCAGTGCGTTGCATGTGGATCATTAGATTTATATATTTTGACTTAGTGTGTATGTATTTGTCAGTGCTTCTCCATAATCAGTGGTCCACATGCAACGCACTAATGTAAGTTATATCAGTGCACGCCGACCAGAATGGGACTATATATATATATATATATATTAATTAACACTTAATGTATCATATCAACTCTAAGTACAGCTAGTTGTGTACCATATTTCCAAAATGATAAAAAAGTGAGTCACGCATGCAATGCAGGTCCTACAATGCAATGGACTACAAACTAAACCGTGTTTGATGGAGCTAAAAGAGACCGATAGTTATGGTCTTCAATTCAAGACTTGTTTATAAATGCGAAATGCAAAGCTTTTAATTAATTAAATATGTTTCCAATCCATGCATGATAAGATTCTTGTTTGTTTGACGAGACGAGGTTGATCAGGTAATAAAATGCCTCACACCTGCACCACAAGGTTGTGGATTCGAGTCTTCATCCCCCTAAAAAAACCCCGATTTATATAATAATATAATATTTAATCACAAACTACTTTATTATTATTTATTTATTTTTTAAAAAAAATCTGTTGATTGATTAACCTTTTACCTTTTATGTTATTTAATTAAATTAACGATGACTAATGAGTAATGACTTCAGTGTAGTTAGGGTAAGGATTGAGATATAAATGACTTTGACTCAAATTCTTCTGTTCTGCGATGACTCACCAAAAGTCTGAAACATCCTTGGCTGTAGCCTCACGTTAAATTAGACCAAGCACAAATACTCCTCTCTCTCTCTCTCTTATTAACTCACAAAAAAATGGCTGTGAGTCCAACCAGTAATTTTATACAATAAGATGACCTTCAAATACTATACCTTTTGGTTAAATAATGACAATCTATTGTCATCATGATGCAGGATATAATAATATAATATTGATGATTTTATGGAATATTTTGAGTTTTAAACATACTTTTGTAATTAATATATATTATTATATTTCAATTTATTATATATTAGTTAGGTCGTTAATTATTTTATGATTTGATTTTATTAAAACAAATCTAATTTCCTTATTATATAGGTTTCAAATTTCCTGATTTTATTAAATAATTTTTATTTTTACTCTTGTTTTTGAAAAGTTTAATTTTAGTTTCTTATCAATTAACTATTATACATGTTGGCCTTTAATATTTCAATTTTTTTTTCTTTTAATGAAACAGGGATAAAATTGGTATAATAGTATTTAGAATATAAAAGAGTTAACACATGTCAAAGTGCATATAGTGTATGAGAAGCAATGCAGCTCCTATATTAAGAGTACGTTTGGGAGAGCTTCTCAAATAGATCTTTTTGCAATAGATTTTTTAGAAGTAGATCTTTTAAAGGTAGAGTTTTTAAATAAAAGTCGTTGGTCGTTTGGTCGTTTGGTTGTCAATTAAAAAAGAGTTTTTTTAATGAGAGAATTACCAAAATACTCTAGTAAATATTAAATGATAAGGTTATATTTGAGATTTTAGTGTTATTAAAAAAACTCAAAAAGATCTACTTGAAAAAGCTTTAAATTTGGGCTTCTCCAAGTAGACGTAAAACAGCTTTTTTAATTATTTAAAAGCTCTACTGAGTGACAACCAAACGATAAAAAAAAAATTGAAAAGAGCTTTTTTAATTAAATAAGCTCTTTTAGCCTGTAGACAAGCTCTCCCAAACGGACACTAAGGGGCTATTCGGTAAGTGTTTTTGGTGGTGTTTTAGTTTTCGTTTTCTGCAAACAATTTCAAAATTGCGTCTGTTAACCATTTTTCATTTTATTTTGTTTTTTCATTTTGTTTTCGAAAAACTAAAATAAAATAAAAAACAAAACCAATGTTAAAATTGAAAAACACGATGTTTTTCATTTTTTATTTTTTATTTTTATAAAAAAACTGACCTAATTTTTTTCTTCTTCTTCATTCGACGACCTGGTCCAATGGTCAGCCTCCAATTTTCTTCTCCTCCATTTTTCTTCTCTTCTTCTTTGTTCGTGACTGGTTTGCCTCCATTCTTCTTTTTCTTCTTATTCTTCAATGATAGAAAATTTGAAACTTAGAGCAGCCGACGCCAGAGGAGGATCTCACCTCCTCCGGCATTGGAGCCGCTAGTAGATCGGCTCCTTTATTATTTAAAAAAAAAATAGTTTTTTTTTCCATTTACTTTGGAGGAGCAGATTGGTCTGCTCCATGTATCTTCTATAATTTTTTATAATTTTTTTTCCTTTTTTTTTTTGAAAGATTTTGTATTTAATACAAAAATAATATTTATTTAATAAAAATGAATAGAATTATAAGTTTAGTCGATAACTATTTGTGATGAATTTACAAATTATAAATGTAAAATTACTAATTATTTTATCAAATTGTTCTACCATTTTAGGTTTATTATTATTATTATTATTATTATTATTTTCCTTTTTTATTTTGAAAGATTTTAATAATTGTTTTGTTTAGGAAGTTAATGAGTTATTATGAGTTTTTATATATTTCTAAATAATGAGTTATTTGTTAATTATTTGTGATGAATTATTACCATTTTTTTTATTCAAATTAAAAAATTACACTAGAAAAAATTATAGGAAAATTACAATTTTTTATATTTTTCTAGTAACCTATCAGACATGTTTTCATTTTCAAAATGCAGCTTTCACAGTATATGATATACCAGACATGTTTTTGAATTTCGAAAGCGAAACCAAAAATACTGTTTTTATTTTCAAAAAACAACAAATAAAAAACGCTTATAATACTGGTCCTAATCAGCTACACTCATACTAAACCGAACGTATTTAATGCTTAAACCGTGTTTGACTGGGATAAAAAGGACTGATTATAGTCTTCGTTTTCGTCTTCAAAAGCATCTTTTTGGTACGAAATCCAAAGCTTTAAAAATGTGTTTCCATTATAAGATCTTTGTTGATCCTTTTAAATGCTGACACCTCGTCATAAAATGAAGGAATCACAATCTGCTTTACTGTACAACGATTCTTTTATTATTATTATTATTATTTTTTATTACATCAACAACAACCGGGACCAGCGAGATCGGCTCTACAAGCATGGTCCGGACAAGCAACTCCCATAAGGGGAGAGCACACCCACACAAAGGTAGGACAAGACCCACACACATGGTGGGAAAACCTCCATATACACAACAAGCCAGGATTCGAACCTTGGTGGCGAGAGTCTTTGGAAGACTCTAGGCCACCAAGGCATAGGGCTCGTGTACTGTACAACGATTCTTATTGATTTCTTAAGCAATAATTACTAAGAAAATGTCTGAAAGATCCTTGTCCTACAGCATTTAATATCAATATGGTAGAATAGTAATTAAATTAAATGTTAATAATTGAGAAAAATATTATCATAAAAAGAAAGCTCCTGTTATAAAATAACCATACCATAAATCTTTGTAGTATTTGTGTTCATATTTAGGTTGATAATGTCACGGGTTTGAGTCGTTTCTATACATATTGTATGAAAAAAAAAAAAAAAATTACTCGATTGGGTACACCATCGAAAACCTAATTAAATCTCCAAACTATCTTGTAAGTTTTCAATTTGTACTACTTTCACTAAAATTAAAAAAAAAACCGGAAAAGCTTCCTCTATATGAATCAAAAAATTGTCACAAGAGATAATTTTTGTGATTGGTTATAAATCCTAATAAGAAAATAATAGAACTACCTTTGGCATTTTTTTAATATAAACAAAGATATGCTTTAGATCATTAAGATGTAGCTAATTAAAATTGGATCTCTAAACGTCATAAAACGTGATCCATGAAAATTCAATCTCTAAAGTGGTAGGAAAGCAATAAAACGTGAGTCACATAAACAAGGAGGTCGGGTCCTACAATCAATGTAGCTAAATTACTTGACTTGTGTGTAGATTTCTAAAGCAATAAAAAGTGAGTCATGCATAAAGGTAGGTCCTACAATCAACTAGACTATTAACCGTGTTTGATGGGGTTAAGGTAAGATGAAGTCTTCATCTTCATCTTCAAAGGCTAGCTTCTAATTTATACGAGCTTTAATATTATTTATAATATTATATATATGGTGGTTCTCCAATAATTAAGGATATCCTAAAATTATAAGTTAAGAGAATCTTCAATACAAAAGTGGCTTGTCTACTAATAATCGTTGACATGGCAACAATGTCAAGAGATTTATTTCCAATGTGGCATAAAAATAGACTTGATAGACAATCAATTCAAAATTTAGTTTCCAATGCTTCTAACTAAAACACAATTTGTTTTTTTCCATGTTTTTTTTTTATAAATTTTTTTTTTTTTTTTAAAATTTCCTTACCAAAAATATATGAAAAATTAATATCAGTTTTAAATGTTTGCTGAGTCAACCTAAAAAATAGATGTGCAATAGACCATCTGAAAGTAGACAGTCATGTTGACAATGTCTAATATTTTTTTCGCCACGTTAACTTGAGGTTGAATATGCACGGTTGCATTGGAGAAACAATTATTAACAGAACTTATATTTATCCTACGAGGTATTTTTTTTTTTCACAAGCCATGTTTGCATTGAAGATGCTCTAAGGACGTTCAATCATAGCCACACATTCATATTAAGTGTGAGTATTTTAGCTAATTAAAATTGGATCTCTAAACCTCATAAAACGTGAGTAATGAAAATTCAATCTCTACACATGGTCCCTTGCCATAGTGGTGGGCCTTCCTTTGGGAACCCCCTACCACCAAGGTTCAAAACCTAGTGTATGCATAGAATTATGCAAATTTTGCTTGGCCCATTTAAAAACATGGGTGTTGTCCCACTTTGTGTGGGTGGTTGTCCCTCCTTTGTGTGGGTTCTCTCTCCCCGTCCGTGGGAGCTCTAGTCTGGGCTGTACTTGGAAGTCGATTCTCGATGGGTCCCAGTTATTGTTGTAATCATGTAATCATGTAATCATGTCCTGGATCTGTAATCCAGTTGTTGTAATCCCGTTGTTGTTGTATTCCAATAAAAAAATAATAATTCAAATCTCTAAAGTGGTAACAAAGCAATAAAACGTGAGTCGCGTAAGCAAGCAGGTCGGGTCCTACAATCAATGTAGCTAAATTACTTGACTTGTGTGTAGATTTCTAAAGTAATAAAAAGAGAGTCATGCATACAGGTAGGTCCTACAATCAACTAGACTATTAACCGGGTTTGATGGGGTTAAGGGAAGATGAAGTCTTCGTGCTGGTTTGGTTGAGGTTTCTACTGCCTCAAAAGGTCTACCAATGTCTATTTGAGTTTTTTAGAGGTGTTTGGTTGGATTTTTGAGATTGTCTATTTTAAATTGAGTAAAAGCTAGTACAGTTTGAACCTCTACTAAGCAAAAGCTCATGGGGATGTGTTTCTCCAAATAGACATTTTTTTTTAAAAAGGTCTACCAATCAAACAATTAGAATTTTTTTTCTTTCAAAAGCTCTATTTCTAATAGATCTACTGTAAGTAGATCTTTTATCAATAGAGGTTTTTTAAAAGCTCAATCAAATAAGCTCTTCATCTTCATCATCAAAGGCTAGCTTCTAATTTATACGAGCTTTAATATTATTTATAATATGATATATATGGTGGTTCTCCAATAAGGATGTCTTGAAATTATAAGTTAAAAACGTCCAACCATAGCCACACATTCATATTGAGTATAGGTATTTGTTAACGTGGAGCTATGAACCCACTCAAGACCAGCCCTCTTGTATTACCGGAGAGGTAGCCGCCCTTGAGCCCTTTAAAAAAGGGCCCATATGTACATATTTCAGTATTAGTTCAGGGCATTTTTTGTTTTATATCAGATTATTATGAGTGTTACTCAAAGACCCATATTTAAAAGTTCAAAAGTTAAAATAAACAAAAGAAAATTGGACCAGGACAAAAAGGCCCAAATGAAATCTTTGATTATGGTTTTATTTTTAAATTTCAGACATATCAGTACCTATAGGTCCATTTTTTGCCTGTATTTCCAGCCACCAACGTCGCTCTCAACTCTCTCAGCTCTCATTTCTCAACTCTCTCAACTCTCTAGTCAGGGCCCATCTTAGATTTTCACCACGGGCCTCAAAATAGTCAGGGCTGGCCCTGGATCCACTGTGAATATGTGACTGTAGTTGGACATCCCGAAATTATAAATTGATTAAAGAATTATTATATATATATATATATATATATATATATATATATATATATATATATATATACATATATGATTCAAGCCAATTTGACTTCTGCCTAGAGTCTTTCATCGGGGCTTGGAATGCTTGAAATATGTGCACATTAGTCCACATTTCTGCCAATGTGTACACGTCTGGATTTTGAAGCCCAAATTCCACTTGGGTGCGGGGTGCCTATGAACTTAGTACTGATGATGAATTGTGCCATGTTCATAATCTGCAACAATTGATAAAAAAAAAATTTTTTTTTAAAAATTCTTTCATCATTACACCATGTTTCTATTTGACATCCATAAATAATTGTAATATTTAATAAAAATATCTAACAACGTTGTTGTATTAAAAATGGTAGAAATTTAATTATATTGTCCTTAATATATGTACACACATATAGATAAATATAGGGAAATGATTTGTGCAACCGGGGTCGCGCAACCTTTGCGGCCCAGTAGTGCATTTTTTTTTTTTAAAAAACATGTGGGTCCCATGTATTAAATGCACGGACCCCACATGTTTTTTACAAAAATTACATTACGGGACCGTAAAGGTTACGCGACCCCGGTTGCGCATAGAATCACTCATAAATATATATACACATACAAATTTTATCTCTATATTTACAATTGAAAAACACCAAGTAACTCCAGCACGTAATAGTTTGACTGTCATTTACAACATGTCTGCTTCCATATTATAACCAAATAATCAAATATACATTCAATTAGTGTGTGTACACACACACATTTCTTAATCTCCCAACATATTACTGCAAATATATCCACTCATTGCAAGCCATAGGATTAATATCTTCACAAACATATTAACAGTAAATTCAATTACGACTATATATACTTATGTATCGCTATGTATATATACACCATATCACATGCTTATACCAGCGTAAAGCCATACTAAATGGACATAACAAAAGCTGGGTAAAAACATCACAATACACCAAATTTGTTTCCAACTAACCCAACACAGGTCAACATAGAACAATCTGGGTAAATACATCACCATACAACATGTTTATTAAACAATAAACTCACAAAAAATCAACACAACCCAATTATACCATACGACCAGGGTCGAAGCTAGGATTTCGGCTTTGGGGTGGCCAAGATAAAAATCAATACATTCAAATTAATGCTAGACAAATATAATGGCCAAGAATGGGTTGGAATGGATTGGCTTTAATATAAGCTTGAGAATTTCTTCACATTCCTTGACATGATAATTCCATATTTGTCGAAGTAATCCTAGGTCACGCATTTGTTGGCTTTAATAAAAATATATTATATTGTTAAAATCTAACTAATAGACACTGTTATGTAACAATGTCGACTATATATAGACAATTTCCACATATATAACCAAATTATGCCAAAAATAACATGTACCAATATTAATTGCAAAAACGTTGTAACCATCTTCTGTTAAAGCTAATTCCCAACATATTAAAAACTCTTTTATATATAACACCCCCAACAATGAAGCTCTCACAGAAGACAATATAATCAGCACAACAAAAGAAGAAATACAAAGAGAAGAAAATGAGTGTATCGAACATTAAGTCATGGATATTGTGTTTGGCTTTGGTTAGCTTGTTGGTGGCAAACCAAGTCCAAGTTGGTGCAGCCAGAATCGTAGCTGTACTTGACCCATGCAAACTGTCTGGTAATACGGCACCAGGGTGCGGTGGTGGCAAGAACAAGCAAGCTCCACCCCTCCCTATGCGACCAGCTTCGAGGTTCTCTCTTTCTCTAATTTCTGCAACAAATCGGTGTCGTTTTGTTGTTTTTTTTATTTACATCCGTTTGATTTCAATGTCAATTTGACGCTAAAAACCTAATTTTTATCCGCAGATAGAATGGGATTCGAAGCTCCGACACACGTACAGGCTCAGGCCATCCCTGTTATTCTCGCCGGTGAACACGTGTAAACCATCATCTACCTTTTGCTGTCTTCTTCTTTTTTTCCATTTTCAATTCCGTGTTTTTGTTTTTGATTGTATTTTCATGTGTAAAAATTCAGACTTGTTAATGCGGCTACCGGGACTGGCAAAACCGTGACTTATTTGGCTCCAATTATACACCACTTGCAGGATTACACTCCGCGAATCGACCGCTCTCAGGGAACTTTTGGTAAAGATGGTTTTTTTTTTTTTTTTTTTTGGTATGCAATGTGATAATTTAATTTGATAATGTTGGTTGGTTGGTTGGATAGCGTTGGTTCTCGTGCCAACGCGAGAGTTGTGTATGCAGGTTTACGAGATTTTGCAAAAGTTGTTGCACCGCTTTCATTGGATTGTCCCAGGTTATGTAATGGGTGGGGAGAGTCGGTCGAAAGAGAAAGCCAGGTTGCGTAAAGGTAGTTACTTCATACTTTTGTATGCATACTTCTTATTTATGATAATTTGTGTATGTCTTCAAAAATTAACTCACTAACACCATGCGTAACTGTAAATTTAGTTTGCTAGAAAAATCATTTTACTATTGTTAAATAGAACAATAGCCTCACCATGAAAGTAAATGTTAGATGTTATTCGTTTCAGGAATATCTGTTCTTGTTGCAACTCCTGGACGCCTTTTAGATCACTTAAAGAATACGTCTTCATTCGTGCATACAAATTTGCGTTGGATAATCTTTGATGAAGCAGATAGGTATGGTTTTAGCATTTTGGGTTCAGATGCTTTGCTGCAAATTTTAACAAATCTTGCATCTACTGTATATTTTTGATTCTTTGCTGACTCCGTTACTTTGTGATCTACATTTTTACAGAATTCTGGAATTAGGATTTGGAAGAGAAATAGAAGATGTTGTAACAAAACTCACAGAAGACTTAGAAACAGTGCTAATGAACAATAGAGATTAAGAGAAAGCAGAAATTGAAAAGAGACAAAGGAATTTTTAAGTGGTTCGATCTATTGATCTACATCCACTATGAGTTGCTGCTGGAGTTTTCACTATGATTGGCAAAAATTACACCCTCTGAGATAAAGTTCACTAAGATACAAAATAGAGAAATTCGAAATACTCTCCTCTCTCACTAGAATTCTCTCACTCAGTTCTCAGCACACTTAGTCTCACACTTACAAAGCCTCTCTCTGTTACAATTATAATCCCACTACCAGCAATCAGCCAATCACCATCTAACAGCTCAACACAAACATTCACAGCTGTACAGCAAACTAACCTCTTGCTAAAACAACAGTGGAAAACATAACAGTAGCATAAAATAGAGACAGATTCTGAACTCCTCTTGCCACGTCACCAAGTGAATTAGAGTCACAAGTCTCACAGAAGACATACTGGATTTTTTGGGTTCTAGGAAATCTGGGTCCAGTAGCAAGGGGAATGAAGTCTCTGAGTTTAAGAGGCAGAATTTGCTATTGTCAGCTACCTTAAACGAAAAAGTGAATCACCTCGCTAAAATGAGTTTAGAAAATCCAGTTTTGATCGGTATTGATGATAAGAAGATGCACCCAGATGCATTGCTTGAACGGAAGGGATCTGATTTGAACAAAGAAGTGGAACATCCAATAAAAATGACCAACTCTTCATCTGCAGACTACAATCTTCCAGCTCAGTTGGTTCAGAGATATGTGAAAGGTATATCTCGACAGAATTTTTTTTTTTGGTGGAGAACCTTGGCATTTGACAGAGTGATATAAAAACTTGATGAATTTTTCTGCAGTACCATGTGGTGCACGGCTTGTAGTTCTTCTTTCAATTCTAAAGCATCTTTTCGAAAGAGAAGCTTCACAAAAGGTAAGCCTATAAATTCTCGTGATTGTTCAATGTTTTACGTATTCTACATGGTTTAGTTCTTAAGATACCTCATACTGCTTAAAAATGGTGGATATTAAATTTTTAACAACTTTATAAGATTTAAATTTAAATTATTCACACATCTTGTTTAAGTTAACTATCTATTGTATGGTTTTGGAATAACTCATTTTTGTCACTTCTTCAGATTGTGTTGTTCTTCTCAACATATGATGCAGTGGATTTTCACTATTCTCTGTTGAGTGAATTCCAGTGGTCACCCAATTCACAATCAGACGCAGAACATAAACAGCTATTTTTGAGATGCAAAACTCTTAGGTTACATGGGAATATGAAACAAGAGGATAGAAGAACCACATTTGGGGCCTTTCAGACGGAGAAGGCTGCACTTCTATTATCCACTGATGTTGCTTCTAGAGGCTTGGATTTTCCAAAAGTTAAATGTATTATACAGTATGATTCTCCAGGGGACGCTACAGAATATGTGCATAGGTATTTACTCTCATCTTCCTGTTGGAATTTTTAATTTTCTATATTGATTGATCTTTTTTGTAGCATTTAAGTGACATCATTGTTGTACAATCTGTTTTTCAAAATCCCTCTAAATTATGTGCAAGTCACTTTGCAAACATTATGAAATTGCATACCCTTGATTGTGCTCGGAGTCATGTCTTTCAAGTACCAAGCATTTCATAGTGTTGTGAGACAGTAAGTTAATGTACTGGATCTTGATGTATGTTAAATCCGTAATACAAGGTTGGTAGGACTGCTCGGTTGGGTCAAAGAGGAGACTCTTTGTTATTTCTACAGCCAATCGAAGTTGATTATTTACAAGACCTGGAGAAACATGGTGTATCGCTGGCAGAGTATCCTCTCATGAAGGTGTTGGACAGCTTCCCATTATATGGTCAGGTACCCCGTGGGAAGAAGTTTGTTTCTGTAGATTTACATCCTTGGGTCCTGACTCTGCAGAAAGCACTTGAATCGTTCATTCTTGCTGAGGTACGATTCTGTACATCGGAGCTAAGAATGATTGTCATAGTTTGAGTACATATGTGGTGAATTTTCATTGACAATTTTTTTGTCTCTCTGTTTGGGTATTTTTATCAGATTTAATTCTACTAATGTCCTAATGATTCTAAGTTGTTTCTCTATCTGCTAAAAATTAATCCACTGCCTTTGATTTTTCCCCTCAGCCAAAGATGAAGAACCTGGCCAAGGATGCATTTTGCTCTTGGGTTCGTGCATACACCGCCCATCGTGGTGAGCTGAAAGGGATTTTTATGGTGAAGAAACTTCACTTGGGACACGTTGCGAAAAGCTTTGCATTGAAAGAACAACCTTCCTTGGTTGGGAGGTCATTCCAAATGCAAACCAAGAAGAGGAAGAGGGATCAGAAGCAGAAGCAGAAGGGACCAATGAGAAAGAGAAAGGTTGCGAGCAAAACATGAATGCAAAATGTGAGACCATCGATGAAAAAAATTTCCGCCCAGCTGAGGGAAATATGCTGAAGCATGGGAACCAGATCACCTTCTTATCCGAAAGAGAGGCTGTTGAGTCAGAGTTTTGACTGTAGATGATAATTTACTTCCAGAGCTTGTATTGTAGTATCAACATATATAGTCACTCAAAAAGTTTTGACAAGAACATAATTTATAAATGATAGTTCATTTCAAAGTATACATTTGTTGCATTTGTTCATTTATAAATGCAACAATGCTGATATGCATTTGAAGTCATACATTTTCCGGCATCTTTCGTATTTGACACACTCACATTTCACTCCACCACCACCACTAACCTTGATCAATTCCAAGATCAGAGACCTTGTTAAACAAAAGCAATACTTGGAAGCCCTGAAATTGTACTCTAAAAATCCGAACTTTCCAATCAGTTCCACCAAGTTCACTTTCCCTTCTCTTCTCAAAGCCTGTGCTTCAATTTCGAATCTCTACAATGGAAAAACACTTCACGCCACAATCACTTACATGGGTTTGCAGTCTGACGACCCCTATATCACCGCTTCACTTATTGACATGTATGTCAAATGCGGGTCACTGGAAGATGCAGTCAAAGTGTTTGATGAATTCTCTGAGAGGGAAGTTTGTTCTGGGGATGTAACAGTTTGGAACTCTATGATTGATGGGTATTTTAGATTTGGTTGTATTTTGGAGGGTATAGGTCAGTTTTGTCGAATGCAACGGTTGGACGTGAAACCTGATGCATTCTCATTGAGTATTCTATTTGGTGTTTGTGATAATGGGATTTTAGGGTGTTATATTTTAAGGAACATGTTCAATGGTGATCCTTTCTTAGATACTGCAATTGTCGATATGTATCTCAGTTGCAGTCAGTTAGCATATGCTTGGTGTGTGTTTGATAAGTTGGGCGATAAGAGCAGCGTCGAAGTATGGAATGTGATGATTGGTGGGTTTTGTGAGAAGGGGTCATGGGAATGTAGTTTGGAATTGTATTCACTAGCAAAGAATGAGAAGTGTCAAGTTTCTGTCAACCTCGTTTTCGACTGCTTTGAGCGTTTGTGGGGGTAGTGAAGATGCGAGTTTTGGGAAGCAGGTTCACTGTGATATGATCAAAACGGGATTCCAAAGCAACCCTTATGTGTATACTTCTCTGTTGACCATGTATGCTAAGTGCAAATTGGTTGAAATACTACATGTTTTTGTTAGATATTAACAATTTATTGTGATCGGTTATAAAAATCTATTGGGATCAGTTATCTATCGAAATTAGTAATATAAAATCTACCTATAAAACGAGATATGGTGTGTTGTAAAGTTACATTTTATTTTACTTTGTAAATTAAAGAGTGATATGAAATCAAGAGCTCAAGTAGCAGCCGATCAATATTAAATTCCAATATGGTTAAACTTTTTATGTAATAATTATAAATTATGGTTTTATAATTAGATTACTTATGGCATCTATTATTTTGAAAATAAACTTCTAAATAATGAATTAAAATTACTTGTATATTTTTATTTTTTTTGGTAGCTTGCATACAAACCAATATAGAAGTGGGCCTATTTCTAATCCAAAACCTTCAAACAATTTACTGTAAAGCCCAACAAATTCTTTTTATAAAACAGCCAAGTTCAAATTGGAAAACAGCCAAGCATATCTTTTTTTTTTTTTTTAACAGTAAATTTATTCATAAGGCGAGGCACGCCACGCAACAATCAAACAGAGAAACACTACATCAAAACGAACAGCCCCAGGGCACTGGCCACCAAACCGACAACATCAAAAACAAAACAACAAAACAGCAAGGAGTGCTACAAACAACAGAGAACATCCCACAAAACAAAAAAGACAGAAACCTCGACCTCCAGCCAACCCATCATGCATCACAAGCACGGACATATATTAAGACTCCTTTGCTCTGCTGCCTTTCGCTCCATTCAACTCTATTTGTGCCTGCAAACATGAAGGAGCATGTCATATGTCTAAACCGATCTGACTCCCTAAGTAGATTTTACACAGCATTGCTTTATTCAACTCACTTTGACATATCAAGGGACTTTGTACCCGATATGAATTTTGTATACAATATCTTTGAAAATAATGAGCTAAATATAAGTAGCTAGCTTATTTTTACAGTAGCAGAATTGTTTTACAATTAAAAGAATGACTTGTACTTACTGATCAATTTCTTCTTCTGCGTCTTCCGGTCAGTCTTCCCACCTTTCTACCAACCATGTTCACAATCCACTCTGGTTTTCCTGTTGATAATACAATATACCCCGTTGACAAGCCAATCACCACACCACATCCATAACCCATCAAACTCATTTTCCAATCAAACCAGCTCACAGTATCCTGTTCATCATCTGGTTCAGATTCTGGTGTGTCACCATTGCTACATTTTTTTGACAACGGAAAGTCGCACAAGCCCAAGTTCCCGATATAGCTATCATTCAAAAACGTACCAAATTGGTTCCCTTGAGGTATATGTCCCACGAGTTGGTTGTACGAGAGGTTTAGAGCCGAAAGATATGTCAAACTTGTCAATTGATTAGGAATCTCTCCTTCAAGCCTGTTTGAAGAAAAGTCTAATGATTCTAGTTCTGTCAGATTCTCAAGGGATAACGGAATATGACCTATTAGATCGTTATGAGAAAAGTTGAGGACTTTGAGAAATTTCAATTTTCCAACTACATCTGGAATTTGTCCACGAAACTTGTTGCTTGACAAATCTATAGTTGTGAAAATGGTTAGGATTTTCTCCATATGGATATCAACTCCTTTCATTGTCACTAGTATAGAATATCGGTAAGATGAATCAGTAACACTGTCGATGCCCATGTATTGCGACTCTCCTCCAGCTTCACTAACATCCATCATGGCTTTGAGCTTTCCAAAATACTTTATCGGCAAAGAACCGCTGAAATTGTTTTTTGAGAGATCAAGTATTCTCAACGTAGAAAAGGAATTCTTTGCCTTAGAATCTGGTAAAGAACCAGAAAATTTATTGGAACGAAGAACAAGAACCCGCAGCTCTGGAAGGATTCCTAACCAATGTGGAAAGGTATCATTTATCTTGTTATTACCAAGATCTAGAACATGGAGCGTGGTACAATTGATGAGGGAACGGGGTACAGGCCCTTCAAGATCATTGTTGTTGAAGTTCAAGGTCTCCAAAGCACTGCATCGTGCAAATGTATCAGTGATGGTGCCAGAAAAACTATTATTCTGCAGATCCAGCACTAGGAGAGAACTGCTAATGTTTCCCATGCATTCTGGAATGGTGCCACTCATGTTGTTATAGGAAAGATCAAGCACCAAAAGGTCAGTCATATTGCAGATACAATGAGGTATCTCTCCATTCAACTGATTTTTTGAGATTAATAATGCTCTTAATCCAAGCGGTAGGACCTGAGGAAGTTTTCCTTGAAGCAAGTTGGAGCGGAGGTCAAGAATTTCAAGACTATTCTGAATGGGAAGTTGCTCGATGCTTCCTGTGAGGAAGTTGTGGGACAGATTAAGATGGTTCAAAGTGTCCTTCCCCATATCACACATCCAGTTGGGAATCGTACCATGGATTTTGTTGTCAGAAAGGTCCAGCCACCGTAGATTGGGTGGAGCTTCGAAGGAAGAGTTGACTAATTTGATTGTGCTACCTAATGATGATAAATTATTATGGGAAAGATTGAGAACAGCAAGATTTACCGGTCTTTTTGGAAACATGTAAGGCCCTAGAATTCCACTGAAATTGTTTGAAGAAAGTGAGATTTCTTTCAGATTCTCAAGTTCAAAGATTGAACTTGGGATCGAGCCGTGTAACCTATTATTATCCAAATAGATGTACTGCAACGAATTACTCAGATTTTCACCTATTTCTATTGGTATTGCCTCGAGTTGGTTAAAGCTGAGATCGATATAGCTTAATAGTGGTAGAGTAAACAAGCTAGACGGTATGGTCCCATTCAGAAAGTTGTTAATTAATACAATTTTTGTTAAACTTCGAAGCTCACTTAAAAAAGAAGGAATCGGACCGGAGAGCTGATTTTTTGACAAATCTAAAGATTGAAGTTGCGTTAAGTTTACAAAAAATTCTGGAATTTCACCAATGAAATTGTTAACCGAAAGATCAAGCAAACTAAGATTACGAAGATTTGAAAAAGATGACGGGATATTACCAATGAAATTGTTGACCGAAAGATCAAGCTCAATAAGATGATGAAGATTTGAAAGAGATGACAGGATATTACCAGTGAAATTGTTATATGACAGTTGCAAATATCTAAGTTGTGTAAGGTTACCTATAGATGTAGGAACTGACCCAATGAATTTGCAGCCATTCAGTTCCAAACGCATCAAAGACTTTAGATTGCCGATGGAATCAGGTAATCGTCCTGAGAAG
The DNA here is from genome assembly GCA_030490815.1 of Acer saccharum. Lineage (NCBI taxonomy): Eukaryota > Viridiplantae > Streptophyta > Magnoliopsida > Sapindales > Sapindaceae > Acer > Acer saccharum. The sequence goes on from CM059878.1 coordinate 2,513,940, forward strand.
CTGGTGTAAGAGACATCCAAATACGTCAAAGACTTTAGATTGCCGATGGAATCAGGTAATCGTCCTGAGAAGTTGGTGAAAGAGACATCCAAAATCTGGAGGGGATTGCTCCAGTTAGCCTCTGGAAAAGATCCTTTCAAGTCGGGATTGTAGCTTAAGTCGAGGACTTGTAGGTATGGAAGGAGAAAGAGGGTGCTGTTGGAAGGGATGGTACCATTTAGGTCGTTGAAACTGAGATCAAGTTCAGTGACATGACCCTTGCCCATATCATCACAAGTGACTCCATTCCATGAGCAGCAATCAGTATCCTCCTCCCACTGCTCCATATAATGATCAGAATCATTGCTGGTATAGGTAAAGGGTAGTTGCTTAAATTGGAGTAAAAGAGAAGCTTGGTCATTAGAGCAGAGTTTTGAGTGAGTGGGTGAAGAATGCAAGAGGAAAAGTTGAAGAAACACAAGTTGATAACAACATCTACTTAACCAACCCATTTTTCACACAAATTATGATTGATGGTATTTGGTATATATAGATGAGAAATATGGAGGGCAGCAGGCAGAGCATATATAGTCAATGCATAACAGTGAATGAGACGCATTTTTCATGTGGCTAAAACAGACTGATGATAGTCTTTATTTATTTTTTTAAATTCAATCACAATCTACTTTTACAATTCAAATTAAAGTTCTGATTGATTTCATATGCAATAATTACTAAAGACTGATGATAGTCTTCGTCTTTGTCTTCATAAGTTTTTTTACTATATAATCGATTAATTATTCAAGTTGATTCCACCTCAAATTTTCAAAAAACCAAATTGATTTCATATGCAATAATTACTAAACACTTTGACTGTGTTTGTTACAATGCTATTGGACTATATATAATTCTCTCCCAACGGTGGGGCCATGTGTTGTCCTGTTGTGGTGGTATTATTTAGTCCAGCCTTTTCTCCTTTCACATTATTGCTTTTTTCAGTTTTTTTTTTTAAATTCAGTTAATATAATTTTATACTTACCTCTCACAAAAAAAAAAATATATATATATATATATATTTTTAATTATTTTTTATCCAATCTCATGTTATACCAATTAAGAGAGAGTATTATTTTAGTCTCAGTACTAATTTTGTTCAGTTCAACCCAATCAAATCCAATCAAATCCCATAAAAATGGTCCAGTCTTATTCCACGCAACAATGCGTTTGGTGTGCAGGATAGGATTAGACTATTTTTAAGACATGGGATTGGATTGGATTGGATTGGATTGGATTAATTATAGCGTTTTTTGTGTTTGGTGCAATATGAGCTTGGACTAAAAATAGTCTAATCATGTGTTTGGTATGTGATGTTGCATGTGGGCCATTGGATTTAAAAGATGCTTTGACAAGTGCATATAGCCAAGTCAAAGTATTTAAATTCAATAACCCACATACAAGGAACTGATATATATTTTATCAGTTTGAACTGATAATAAAAAAATCTATAATATAAAATAAATAAATTACGGGTCACATCCAAAAAAGTAAGAATATAAAATAGATAATGGTGTGTAGATTTCCTACAATCAAACGTGTTTGATGGGGTTAAGGTAAGAGACTAATGAAGTCTTCGTCTTCATCTTCAAAGGCTAGCGTCTAATTTATACGAGCTTTAATATAATTTATAACATTTAGGCTGTTATCAACGAGATGAAGGCCAGTGACATGACCCTTGCCCATATCATCACAAGTGACTTCATTCCAAAACTGTTTACATACTTGACCATATCAGCGAGATTGGATGCATGTCTAGACACTTGTGGATGACGTGGAAAAAAACGATGGCAAAAGTGATTGACGTGCTCAGACATGTCAGTGAGGAGTGGAAAAAAAAAGTCGTTGAAGAGATACGACGTCGTTTATTGAGTTGTGTTTCAGTCGTCATCGTAGTTTTCCATGATTTTTTTTCGTGAATCGCAATCTTCTTCATGTACACAGTCTCATTTTCAAACTTCCAAATTTTCCCACAAAGAATCAACCTTTACTTTTCACTCTCAACTCTTCGGATAGGACCTGGGACCGCCATAAAATTGTCAGAGTTCCCTAGGAAAAACTTATCAGGTGGTCTCACTCTTGGAGGTCAAAGGTCAAAGGCCAAAACTGACATACTTGAATGCACTAAAAAGGTCTCTTTTTTCCTTTTAATTTTAAATGTACAAAATTTTTTTGATGGTTGATATGAATTTTAATTTGTTTTTGCAGTTCTAATATTGTGTTTATAGTATGAAAGTAAATAAAAAATTCCCTCTCATTATTTACATCGCTACATAATATTGACAACTCGTATGTTGGACAATTTAGAAATGTTGTAAATCAACGATGTTCATTCAGTTTTGACAATGTCATAAGTTCGAATCATCGCACCACATGTTATAGTAGCACGACCCGTATCTTTAAATACATCGGGCTTTAAAATACAACCAAGCCTTAGGGCTCATTCAAATAACAAAAAGGCCCAATAAGGGCCCAAACATACGTGTTCACTCAAGATTGAAGATAAATAAAAAAGGAAAAAAAAAAAAAAAAAAAAAAAAAAAACATATTCTCTCTGAAGTCTCTCTCTGCAACAAATGGTAGCTTCATTGGAGTCACAGCTGTTGTTCTTCAACCCAATATTGACCGCAAAAAGCTCTCACTCAAAACCCCCACTTCACGTTCACAGTCTCATTTTAAAACTCCCAAATTCTCCCACAAAGAATCCACCTTTACTTTTCACTCTCAACTCTTTTTCTTCTTCCTCCACCACCACCACTCCTCGCTGTTTTGCAACTCCTTCTCCGCCGCCAAACTCCGACCTGGTTGCCATCACAAATGTCGCTCCGGGAAGGACCCGGGACAGCCGCAAAATTGTCAGAGTTGCCTGGGAAAAGCTTGTCAGGTGGTCTCGCTCTTGGAGGTCCAAAGCCAAAACTGACATACTCGAACGCACTAAAAAGGTCTTCTTTTTTCCTCTTAATTTTATATGTACAATTGCTTTTCATGGTTGATGTTATTTTTAATTTGTTTTTGTGGTTTTAATATGGTGTTTATAGTATGCAAGTATGTTAAAAGTTTTGATTTTTATCTGTTCTCTTGATTTTGTATGTACAATTGTTTCATGTTTGATATGTTCTAATGATGGTGTTTATGGTATAAAAAATGTTCATTTTTTTAATATAATTTTGTTGGTTTGTTTGTTAGGTGGTGGTGCTTGGTGGAGGGTCATTTGGCACAGCAATGGCAGCTCATGTTGCCAATAAAAAGAATCAATTGGAAGTTTATATGCTTGTTTGCGACCCGCTTGTTTGTCAATCCATCAATGAGACACACTGTAATCCGTGAATTTTTATGCTGCTAACTTAATCATTCCATACATTGAATAAAATGTACATGATGATAAGGACTTGTGTAATCATACATATTTTTATTCATGTTGTTTATCTTCTATTTCATGATCAGTCGGTACTTCCCGGAACACAAGCTGCCTGATAATGTGATTTCAACAACTGATGCCAAATCTGCCTTGCTTGGTGCTGACTACTGCCTCCTCGCTGTACCTGTGCAGGTCTTTCGAGTTCCTACAATGTTTTCGTTCTTCCCTTGGAAGTTTTGTGATTTTGAAAGCGTTCTATACAATCTTGTATCACATTATATAGTATTAATCTTCACTGGAAATGGAAATAATTAAGTTGTTGCACTTTGTGTATGAAGTGAAGGTGAATGCCTGAATCTCGACTCTTTTAATGCAGTTCTGTTCGTCTTTTCTGGAGGGCATTGCGGATTATGTTGATCCAGGCTTGCCTTTTATATCCCTCAGTAAAGGCTTACAGTTGAATACACTGAGGATGATGTCTCAGATTATTCCCCGAGCCTTGAAGAACCCTCGTCAACCTTTTATTGCGTTATCGGGTCCTTCATTTGCACCGGAATTGATGAATAAATTACCAACAGGTGACTATTTGTATGGAAAAAACTTCACCAGTATAGACATTAAAAGCTATAAGTTCAAATGAATGACGTTTCTGAGTAGTATCGTAGTAGTTACACTGCTTTTCTGCTTTTGCAGCAATGGTGGTGGCATCAAAAGACAAAAAATTGGCAATTGCTGTGCAGCAGCTACTAGCTTCTAGTCATTTAAGAATTAGCACTTCAAGGTAGAGAATCTTCAATGAATATGAAATGAAAATTTTCACTTCTCTTTTTTAGCTCATACACTCAATTTCTTAGATATTCTACATTTGCCTTATGTTATGTTTCCAATCTGCTTTAGTTTCTCCTGTCTCTTATTAAGACCTTGTTTCTAGGCTAGTGTAGTCTAGGTTTTTGTGGTTTATGCTTTGTTAAATCAAGAATGACACGGATAAAGTGAAGTATTGTGTTCAGCTTGTAACCCCTGATGACTCCAGTGATGTCACAGGGGTGGAAATTGCAGGTGCAATAAAGAATGTTCTTGCAATAGCTGCAGGGATTGTGGATGGGATGAATCTTGGCAATAATTCTATGGCAGCCCTTGTCGTGCAAGGTTGGACAGAGATACGATAGCTGGCAACAAAGGTACATTGTGGTTTCTATACTAAAGAAATTATATCCTGCCTAATTTATTTTCAAGTCGTTACACTTTAGTAAATACACACGATACCGTACAAACATCAACATTTGTATAAGCTTCTAGCTTATACAAAATTTGACAGGTTTTATAAACACAATCCATTTTTTTTCCCCACTTGCTTGGAAAAGAAGATTACTACCTCCGGTTCTAGCTAGAGATGGATTTCGACGGGGCTATGCCATGAGAGAAGTTAGGAAAAAAAAAAAAAAAAAAAAGGTTTTTATCGGTTAACCTGTATTACAAGTAGATGCCTTGAAATTTATAGGGGACATTTGATTTTTCATGTTGAATGATGAAATAGACCGTTCTTGTCTTTTCTATTCTACAATTAGTTGATCACTTGTATACAAATTGTTCTGAGGAGATGAATTAGTATGATTCATGAATTAAGTACCTCAACATGTAGAGCTATCGAGTCATTTTTGATAAATGTTCTTGTTACTCACTTTGGATTCATTTTTTTTCCACCTATAAAACGAGATATGATGTGTTTTAATGTTATGTTTCATTTTACTGTATAAATTAAGGATTGATATGAAATTGAGAGCTCAATTAGCAGCCGATCAATATTAAATTCCAATATGGTTAAACTTTTTATGTAATAATTATAAATTATGGTTTTATAATCTATACGTACATTTATCTACTGAGAAATTTAATTAGATTACTTATGGCATGTATTATTTTGAAAATAAACTAGGAATCAGTAGCTAGTTTAAATTTGCAGACCTAGATGAATATGAGAACTTATATGTTCAAAGCTGATCTGCTTATGCGTCATACAGATTTTAAATTTTAGAAATTTTTATGCATCCAAATTTAGAGTCCTGCATTCTTACATGGAGGTTTTCCCGGATCCACAAATTCTTTATGTAACAACCAAATATAACAAAAGGTAGTGCCAAGTTCAAATTGGAAAACAAGCAAGCAACTATATATTATAAATATTATAACAATATCACAATCAAATTCAAGATTAAAACCTACGGGTTTATCTCAAGCATATCATCACACGCCTTTTGCTCTGCTGCCTTTCGCTCCATTCAACTCTATTTGTGCCTGCAAACATGAAGGAGCATATGTTATATGTCTAAACCGATCTGACTCCGTAAGTAGATTTTACACAATAATCATATCAAGGGACTTTGTACCCGATATGAATTTTGTATACAATATCTTCGAAAATAATGAGCTGAATATAAGTAGCTAGCTAATTTTTACAGTAGCAGAATTGTTTTACGATTAAAAGAATGAATTGTACTTACTAATCAATTTCTTCTTCTGCGTCTTCCGGTCAGTCTTCCCACCTTTCTATCAATCATGTTCACAATCCACTCTGGTTTTCCTGTTGATAATACAATATACCCCGTTGACAAGCCAATCACCACTCCACTTCCATAACCCATCAAACTCATTTTCCAATCAAACCAGCTCGCAGTATCCTGTTCATCATCTGGTTCGGATTCTGGTGTGTCACCATTGCTACATTTTTCTGACAACGGAAAGTCGCACAAGCCCAAGTTCCCGATATAGCTATCATTCGGAAACGTACAAAATTGGTTCCCTTGAGGTATATGTCCCACGAGCTGGTTGTACGAGAGGTTTAGAACCGAAAGAGCCGTCAAACTTGTCAATTGATTAGGAATCTCTCCCTCAAGTCTGTTTGAAGAAATGTCTAATGATTCGAGTTCTGTCAGATTCTCAAAGGATAATGGAATATGACCGATTAGATCATTATGAGAAAAGTTGAGGACTTTGAGAAATTTCAATTTTCCAACTTCATCTGGAATTTGTCCACGAAACTTGTTGCTTGACAAATCTATAGTTGTGAAAATGGTTAGGATTTTCTCCATATGGATATCAACTCCTTTCATTGTCACTAGTATAGAATATCGGTAAGATGAATCAATAACACTGTCGATGCCCATGTATTGCGACTCTCCTCCAGCTTCACTAACATCCATCATGGCTTTGAGCTTTCCAAAATACTTTATCGGCAAAGAACCGCTGAAATTGTTTTTTGAGAGATCAAGTATTCTCAACGTAGAAAAGGAATTCTTTGCCTTAGAATCTGGTAAATAACCAGAAAATTTATTGGAACGAAGAACAAGAACCCGCAGCTCTGGAAGGATTCCTAACCAATGTGGAAAGGTATCATTTATCTTGTTATTACCAAGATCTAGAACATGGAGCGTGGTACAATTGACGAGGGAACGGGGTACAGGCCCTTCAAGATCATTGTTGTTGAAGTTCAAGGTCTCCAAAGCACTGCATCGTGCAAATGTATCAGTGATGGTGCCAGAAAAACTATTATTCTGCAGATCCAGCACTAGGAGAGAACTGCTAATGTTTCCCATGCATTCTGGAATGGTGCCACTCATGTTGTTATAGGAAAGATCAAGCACCAAAAGGTCAGTCATATTGCAGATACAATGAGGTATCTCTCCGTTCAACTGATTTTTTGAGATTAATAATGCTCTTAATCCAAGCGGTAGGACCTGGGGAAGTTTTCCTTGAAGCAAGTTGGAGCGGAGGTCAAGAATTTCAAGACTATTCTGAATGGGAAGTTGCTCGATGCTTCCTGTGAGGAAGTTGTGGGACAGATTAAGATAGTTCAAAGTGTCCTTCCCCATATCACACATCCAGTTCGGAATCGTACCATGGATTTTGTTGTCCAAAAGGTCCAGCCACCGTAGATTGGGTGGAGCTTCGAAGGAAGAGTTGACTAATTTGATTGTGCTACCTAATGATGATAAATTATTATGGGAAAGATCGAGAAAAGTAAGATTTACCAGTCTTTTTGGAAACATGTAAGGCTCTAGAATTCCACTTAAATTGTTTGAAGAAAGTGAGATTATTGTCAAATTCTCAAGTTCAAAGATTGAACTTGGGATCAAGCCATGTAACCTGCTATTATCCAAATAGATGTACTGCAACGAGTTACTCAGATTTTCACCAATGTCTATTGCCTCGAGTTGATTAAAGCTGAGATCAATATGGTACGATAGTGGTAGAGTAAACAAGCTAGACGGTATGGTCCCATTCAGAATGTTGTCATTTTAAAAAAAAATTGTTAAACTTCGAAGCTCACTTAAAAAAGAAGGAATCGGACCGGAAAGCTGATTTCTTGACAAATGTAAAGATTGAAGTTGCGTTAAGTTGACAAAATTTTCTGGAATTTCACCAATGAAATTGTTGACCGAAAGATCAAGCAAACTAAGATGACGAAGATTTGAAAAAGATGACGGGATATTACCAGTGAAATTGTTGACTAAAAGATCAAGCTCAATAAGATGATGAAGATTTGAAAGAGATGACAGGATATTACCAGTGAAATTGTTATATGACAGTTGCAAATATCTAAGTTGTGTAAGGTTACCTATAGATGTAGGAACTGACCCAATGAATTTGCAGCCATTCAGTTCCAAACGCGTCAAAGACTTTAGATTGCCAATGGAATCAGGTAATCGTCCTGAGAAGCTGGTTTAAGAGACATCCAAATACGTCAAAGACTTTAGATTGCCGATGGAATCAGGTAATCGTCCTGAGAAGCTGGTGTAAGAGACATCCAAATACGTCAAAGACTTTAGATTGCCGATGGAATCAGGTAATCGTCCTGAGAAGCCGGCGAAAGAGACATCCAAAATCTTGAGGGGATTGCTCCAGTTAGCCTCTGGAAAAGATCCTTTGAAGTCGGGATTGTAGTTTAAGTGGAGGACTTGTAGGTATGGAAGGAGAAAGAGGGTGGAGTTGGAAGGGATGGTAACATTTAGGCTGTTATCAACGAGATGAAGGCCAGTGACATGACCCTTGCCCATATCATCACAAGTAATTCCATTCCATGAGCAGCAATCAGTATCCTCCTCCCACTGCTCCATATAATGAACAGTATAATTGCTGGTATAGGTACAGAGTTGCTTAAATTGGAGTAAAGAGAAGCTTGGTCATTAGAGCAGAGTTTTGAGTGAGTGAGTGAAGAATGCAAGAGGAAAAGTTGAAGAAACACAAGTTGATAACAACATCTACTTAACCAACCCATTTTTCACACAAATTATGATCGATGGTATTTGGTATATATAGATGAGAAATATGGAGGCCAGCAGGCAGAGCATGGTCGAAATGCATAATAGTGTATGAGACGCAATAATGCAGGTATTCATGGAGCTAAAACAGACTGATGATAGTCTTCGTCTTCGTCTTCAAAAGCTTTTATTTTAGGGAAATTATCATTTGAGTCCCTATATTTTTTTGAATTATCTATTTTTTAGTCACTTATTCATTTTTCACAGGTTTGGGCCCTATGTTTTCAAAAACCACTAAATTTGATCCCTCTGACCAGAATTTTGACGGTCAACCGTCACAGAAAATGTTAAATGACACTTTTACCCTTGACTTTAAAATAAAAATAAAACTTTTTATTTTCTTAATTTTAGTTATAATTATTTATTAATTTTAATTTTTTTAAAGGAAAAGAAATATAAAAATTATTTTCTTATATTCAAACCCAAACCTGAATTCGAACCTAACCACCACCCAAATTCAAAATCATCCACCACACCAAACCTATACTCAAACCCAGACATCATCTTAAATTCGAATCCAGCCACCAAACCCATACTCGAAATCAACCAACCATACCATACCCAAACCTAAATTCGAAATCAATCATAGCCATAGCCACCACCATACATGATACAACAATCTGAAGTGAAAAAAGCTAAACATATTTACAAAAATCCAATTTTACCACAGTCAGCAACTGAGAAAAAACTAAAAATAACTAGAAAAATCCAGCAATGCCTGGAAGCCAGGTGAAAATATCTCAAATCGAGTAGACTTGAGGCAAATTATGTTCTTCTTTGACCTTTTTGTTGCTCTCTTACTTGAACCAAAATCTGTAACAACATGAATAATATGACCAAATACATAACCTTCCAATATCACTACCAGATTTAACATAGCCTAAGTAAAATTAGAAATCTGAACATGTTTTCACAGCAAACAATGTGCAAGTAAATGTTGTTGGAAATCTAAACGCAGAAAACCCAACACAACCCCCAAACCCATCAAGCAAAACCCAACTACCAGGCGCCACTGCCACCATCACCACCGCCATTCCTAAATTCAACCACCGCCGGCGGCCAAACAAAGCCCAAACCTAAACCCAACACCCACTGTTACTAAAATCAGCTCGTTTCAGTTAGAACCCAGTTCTAGTTCGAACCAAATCTGGGTTCCTTTTGATTCGAACCCAGTTCTGGTTCGAACCAGATCTTGGTTCGTTTGCGACGGTCGACGGGAGATGGATTCGAGTCATGGAGGTCAGAGAGAGACCGAGAAAGGAGAGATATCGAGAAAAAAGAGAGAGAGGTGGGTAGAGAGAGACAGATCGAGAAAGAGAGAGATGGATTTTTGATTTAGAGAGAGATTGAGAAAGAGAAGAGAGCGAGAAAAAAACAGAGATATTGAATCTAGTATTTTTTTTTTAATTTTTAATTTTTAATTTTGTTTATACTTTTTAAATTTATATTTATATATTTATTTTTTATTTTTTATTTTTTATTTTATATATATATTCCTTTTTTTTTTGTTGACACATGGCATATCAATGCGTAAAGACAAAAATACCCTTAAAACCGTTTAATTTGACTAACGGTTGACTCAAGGAAGGACGAAATTAAGTGGTTTTAAAAAACATAGGGACTAATCCAGTGAAAAATGAATAAGTGACTAAAAAATAGATAATTCAAAAAAACATAGGGACTCAAATGATAATATCCCTTTATTTTATTTTATTTTACTATTCAAATTAAAGTTCTTCCTTAAGCAATAATTACTTATAATAAGACGACCATATGAATTAAAATTATGTTGGCTTGCCAATTAAGTTAAAAAAAATTATGTTGACGACCATAAGAATCTTTAGAAAAAAAAATCTTATTTTTTGTGGACTGTTAAATTAAAATCTAATCATGACTAGTAATGTTATAGTAAGACGATCATATGTAATATCCCTCGAAGACATTTAATTGTCACACCACCGAAACCTAATTAAAACTCTGAATGTACTATCTAATTTTTCAATTTTTACTAGTTTCGCTAAAAATTTAAAAAAAAAAAAAAAAAATGATAACGGAAAAACTATTGAAAAGCTTCCTCTCTATATATGTATATAATAACAAGAGAAATTAACAAATTATCATAAGAGGTAATTTTTGTAACTGGTTATAAATGTCATAGTAAGACGAAAATAAAACCACCTTTGGCATTTTTTTATTTTTATGTATAAATAATGATACCAAAAGATCATTAAGATGTAACTAAAAATTGAATGAATTGCAACTCTGCAAGCAGTGATACCAATACCATGCTAGACAAGTAATTAAAAATTTGCCTAGTTCTTTTTTTATATATAAATTAAATAAAATAATTTTGAAACGATATATATATATATATATATATATATTAACCGATTTAATTGAACATTGATGATTACTATTAACCTGGAGGGGTGAATGATTGTTTACCTAAATTATTACCGATTTTCAATTAACAATAATTTTGCAAACATACAACACAACCAAGTGTACACAAAATGTAGTAAATAAAGTACACAAGGATTTTTTTATGTGGAAACCACCCAACGGGTAAAACCATAACCACGGGACTAACCGACCAATTAATTACAAAATTCACTATATAATCGACTAATTACTCAAGTTGACTCAACTAATCTAACTAAACCGGGGGCGGAACCCCATGGAGGCTAAGGGGGCCATGGCCCCCTAGCCCACTGAAAAAATAATAATTTATAGTTAAAAATTATAATATTTTAAAAAAAAAATGAATTTTACATTTTAGTACCATAATATTTAAGTTTTTATCATTTGGCCACTCCAATTCCACAATTCTAGTTCCGCCCCTGAACTAAACCGTGTTTGATGGAGCTAAAAGAGACCGATAGTCATAGTCTTCAAAGAATTGTTTATAAATAAGAAATGTAAAGCTTTTAATTAATTAAATGTGTTACAAATCCATGCATGATAAGATTCTTATTGGTTCTAACGAGATGAGGTTAGTCCGATGGTAAAATCTCTCACACTTATACCACGAGGTTGTGAGTTCGAATTCTCCTCCCCCCAAAACCCCGATTTATGTAATAGTATAATATTTAAAATAAAAAAAATCTTGTTGTTTCTAATTCATTAAATCACAATCTACCATATTATTATATATTTTTTTTAAAAAAAAATTTCTACTGATTGATTCACTTTTTACCTTTTATGTGATTAAATTAACAGCTTGGGAATGCTTTCCAAGCTGCTTTTGACCAAGCTACTTTTGGGGTTAAAAGTGATACCGGATCAGTGATAGGATGTTTGGTAAAATTTATGGAAAGTACTTTTGGCCACTTTTAGTTTTTCTCAACTGAGTTTTTGAGAAGCTAAAAATTGTAGCTTTTAGAAAACAGCTTCCTGGGGACACAGTTATGAAAACACGTGTAAGCTGAAACATTAATGAATTTTTAACAAACTTTCTATTTTATCCCTAAAGATGTTAAATTGGTTTTGACTTTGAGTGGATAAAGCGAAGAACTCCGGCAAGTTGATGACTATTGTACGATTTTTGGTGAGATGTAGTTGGTGAACGATTTGAGTCGGAACGAAGCGGGTTAGCGGGAGAGACGACGACGCCGATCGAGGGAAAGGAGTGAGAAGTACTTGAGGACATGGACGTGGAGAGAGGAAGGACAGAGGAGGAAAGCCACGTCGACTTTGGAGAGAGAGTGGCAGTTGTGGAGGGAGAGGCGTTGACCGGTGATGGCAAGGGAGAGGAGTGTATTGCAAGGAAACAAAGATGCAGAGAGAGAGAGAGAGAGAGAGAGAGAGAATTGTGGAGCGAAAAAGTTATTTATTTATGTTCTGTTTCTTCTTTTTAATATAATCCAATCACTACCAAAAAAAAAAACATTTTTGTGCAAGAAAACATAAATTATTTATGTGCAAATTTGTTTATTATTATTATATTTATGGTCACATACAAATAAAACAGATTATTTATTTTATAACATATTTATGGTCACATAAAAATATGAAAATACAAATTTAAGCTCGCGTGCGTGTCTAAACAACCTAGAGGGGGGGTGAATGGGTTGTTAATCGATTATTACCAACTTTTCGATTAGTCAAAATTAATCACAATTAACCCAAAACACACATATAATAAAATCAAGTAAAAAATGCAGAAATTAAAAAACACTTGATTTTTACGTGGAAACCCACACGGGGAAAAACCACGGGCTGATATGTGCGCCACACACGGTCAACGAAATCCACTATATGAAAAGGAATCTACACCCTCAAGTGATTCTCGGACTCTCACCCTAGATAACCTCAGGCTACCACTCGCCACTCTTGGTTCAATCCCTAGTGATATCCCCTGATACACTACTCTTGGCGTGAGCAACCCCTAATCTACCCAACGGGCCTGTTACAGTGGCACTCGACCAATTGCTTGAGCACTACACACGGGTAGCCACAAGACTTTCCTTGCTTGTGAAACTTCACCAAGAAGTCATAAGACTTTGACTCAAGAAGAGAATCAAAAAGTCTAAGTGTATCACAATGATGCACAAAAGCAATGAGTGCTAGACTAAACACTATATGCTTAACTAGATGTTATAATGCAAGTGAACATCCTAGTTATCAACAAAGTCTACATGAATGTGCATGAAGACTCAATTAGGTGCTGAGAGACATTAGCAACCTAATTGTCAACAAATAAAGCCAGCTCAACCTAAGTTGTCAAAAAGCATGGCAATGACAATAGATATGCAATAATCAAATGCAATCAATAAATTGTCAATCAATCAAGGCCAATCAACACAAGTTGTCAATTAATAATGGCAAGGCCTAATAGCATGCAATCAACTAATGCAAATAACCAAACAAAATGCCAATCAACTTAAGTTGTCAATGAACATGGCATAGACTCTAAATGCAATCAAGAAGTCCTACACATCAATGTCTAAATGAAAATCATATAGACTTAGCTAGATGTTGTCAATCACAAAACAATCATAGCTATCATAAATAAAACATCTCAATCACACAATGAGATTAAATTAGCTAGATGGCAAAAAATGGCTCTAGATCCTAGCTATCAACATACAACCTATCTCAACCAATCAATAATGTCTCAAACATGTTATAAACAACAATGAGCAAAGAGACAAGCATTTAATTAACAAATAAATGCTAAATCTAGGTTTACATGTCATAAATATGAAACTAGAAGTTTTAGGACATGTAGAAAATACCTAGTCAATGAAATCAACACACTCCATGCTTGAATGATGCTAAGAAGAAGTTAGATGCACATGGGAGGTGGTTTGGTTGAGTAAAAATGGTTTCTTGGGAGCTTCTCTCTCTAGAATATGAGTTTCTCTCACTTGGTTTAGTTTTTGAGCTCACTTGAACGAGCAAGGGAGAAGATGATACTTATATATGAAGCCAAAATGAAGTGATGTCGTTTTTGAAGAAAACGATTCAGCTTCTCTCGGGCAACCGTTGGGCGTACCGCTCAAGAGGCAAGGTGCATGGGCAGCGGTACATCAGGCGAGAAGACACTGGTGTGGCTCGCTGAGCGTACCGCTCAAGAGGCAAGGTGCCTGGCCAGCGGTAAATCGTTGATAGTGCATCAGCTCAAGTTTTGAGCGCCCCAAAATATGACCAAACGACATCGAAACCTTTCGAATAATATATCGTTGGAAAGGTATGGAAGTCTACTTTCTACTCCAATTAACAAAACATGATTTGGATAAATATATAAAAAGTTATGGTTATTTGAGTGACCAAAGGTCAGATTCGGATAACAGCTGTGATGCCCTGTTTTAGTGGTCACTTTGGAAATTTCAAAACCAATCCAAACGGTCATGAAATATTACGAATAATATACCGTTGGAAAGGTATGGGTGTCTAGTTTGTCTAGAATTTTACAAAACTCAATTTAAATCTTTTGATAAAAATTTATGGTCACAAGACCATACAAAGGTCGGTTTTGAAAAACATTTAAAACATTGAAATCCAATCTTTTTAAACTAGACACTTTACTCCAAATAACCAAACCGAATCTAACACTTATCCAAGAGAAGGATGAGACCTTCTCAAGTGGTCAACCATCACGCTAAGACATGCACACCATCGTGCAAGCGTGGACATTTCCGATCACACAAACGGAAACGAATTACACCACACTTAAGACAAACATACATGAAGTGCAAGTGTGGGATGTGAATGCATCCTAATGCCTAACATGACATGGCATTTCAATAAGCTAGATGCAATCAACTAAACATGCATGGAAATGGATATCAACATGAAAAATCACCAAGCATGTGACACACAATTAAGATTCACACAAATGCAATCATATAAATGCAATGAAGGTGTGTGTGTGCAAAAAGACATAGATGCACTAAACAATGAAACACAAGCATGTGAACAAAAGCTCAATATATAAAGATGCATGCAAGTGTGTGTGTGCACCTAATCTCTTCAAGAATCAAGGTCAAGTGGTATACCTTTAGAAGCTCTTGAAGTCACCTTGGGAAGTCCGGAAGCTTGCCAACCACGAAGTCCTAAGCTACCCGTTACATACCAATCCCAATGTGGTGTGTCATGAAATAAGCCAATCAAAAGTGAGGCACTTACAAAATAAAATATATTTTTTTTCAAAACATATTTGATATTCATTTGTGTCCTTTCTAGTAATTTTACATAGCCACAACACTTTTTACTTCCAGTTTATAAAATACATTGAAATTGCTTTTGGTTCTCGCAGCACTTTTAAAAATCAGTTTACCAAACACTCAGCTGATTCTCCCCACAGTAAATTCAAAAGCAATTCCCCCCACAGCACAGCAATGCCAAACTAAGCCATAGTCTTGTTTATCCTCTATGACTGTGAGTGTGCTTCTGCTACTTGTATTCTAATCATGATGAAATCTGATGAACATGAGTTGCATGAGGATTGAACGTGTTGGGCATTTTGAGTTTTGTCAAGTCTCTTCAATGATGGTTGCAAATGTTTTTTTCCTGAGAAGACAGACACAAAGAAAATGATGGACCCATGAAACACGGTTTCTGCTTTGTCTGCTCTATTTGTGGAAATTATAGGCACAGAACAGAAGTTTCATGAGGATTGAGTAGGCTGACTCAAAGATTTTCTAGATGAAATGTTGCACATTTTGAGTTTTCTTCACACTTTATTTATATGTGATTAAAAGTCTAATTTGTGAGTTGTTCATTTGATGCTTTAATTATTTAATTGAGTCAAGCCAAGAAACCAGAGATTTCGTACAGTCAAGCCAACATGTAACACCAGCTTGAAATGAGCATTCAGATTCATGAGAACAATGTAATTAAGCAATGTCAAGATTCATTAAGGGCAATGTCAATGAGACTTAATGCGACTTAATTAGATCTATTAAGGTAGTCATTACTCATTACAGAACAATGTAATTAAGCAATGTTAAGATGTCAGTTTTGACAACAGTTGCTCAAATCATAGACAATGAACTGACCCCGATTATTGATGAGTCTCCCTCGGGTCTTTTGAACTCTGTTAAAGCTCTAATTTCTCTGTTGTAGGTGAATTGAATCTACGGGTATCGCCTGGAGTGATAGCATTTTTACAGGTTTAGACATGGCTATGCAGTGGAGAGAAGTTAAAAACAGGTTTTTATCTTAGAAGACCTCAAAATTATCATTCTTTGTTTTCGGTTAACCGGTATTACAACAAGTAGATGCCTTGAAATCAGACAACAAAAGAAAGAAGAAATAGAAAGAGAAGAAAATGAGTTTATCAAACATGAAGTCATGGATATTGTGTTTGGCTTTGGTGCAGCCAGAAGCATAGACCCAGCTGTTCTTGACCCATGCAGTTGCTCTAGTATTCATCGTTGCCGTCAAGGGTCAAACTGATCATGTTTCAACAATCAAATTGATAGAATTCTGATCATCAAATAGAAAAATAGCTGACAAACCTTATAATTCAGCCAATTCACATTCATCGCAAATCATCACCTGGAAGACATCGACACAGCCTCATATGAAGAAGAAGACACCCACAAACGCTATAAAAAACTTTAAACCAGTAAATTGAATTATAACTTAGACAAAAATTTGGAAAATTTAAAGGGAAACAGTGAAGAACACAGTACCCAGATCAGAACCAGCCCTTCCAGACCCTAAAAGCTTGCCATTTGATGGAGAAACCGACACCGGTCGCCGGTCGATCTCTCCGGCGTCAAATTTCCGAACAAAGGAACCACTTTTTTAGACCCATCACCAGATACATTGGCGGACTCGATATCGCCGTCGCAATCGGTCTCGAAACCAATCGTGTGGTCTGGAGAAAAGAGAGACGAGAACAACACAACTGTGAGAGAGAGATCGACGGTGGACGACGATGACAGCCTCCGTTTTTTTTGTATTCTCTACGTCGGAAAACGAAAATGAAAAAATTCCACTCTAAGCTGATGTTAGTGAGCACGTCACTCACTTTTGCTGATATGTTTTTACAAGTCATCCCCTTGTAAACGGACGTGGTATGTCATGTCAGTATTTACACTGATGTGTCTGGACACATCATCCTAAATACACTGACATGTCCAAGCATATCAGTACCTTTTCATGACACGTCATCATCTAATATGCTGACATGCTCAGACACATCATCCTTAACTTGTTATTGTACCGGGTATTTCACACCTAACAACTGACATGTTACGACATATCATCAGACCGACACCCTGTACGATGAGGTGGCCAGATACGTCAGCCGATGTCACTGACGTGCCTGCACAAGGAGGATATCGATTTATGCTGACGTGGTCAGCTATTAATTGATGACATGGCGATTAAGCCGTTGGTGGACACGTCTGGATTATCGAGTGGGGTCATCATCACTCAGGTCATAAACCCTAGTAGAGATTGATTTTGCTGTAAACCCTAAAATGGTTAAAATCACAGAGAAGAAGAAGACGACGACGACGAACAAGGAGAAAATGAATAACAATAAGAAAGAACCCGAAAGCGAAATATTCGCTTCGTGTTCCTTCTCCAGCCTCGGCCTCCACCCCTCTCTATGCGACCAGCTTCGTGGTTCTCTCTCTCTCGCTCTAATTTCTGCAACAAATCGGTGTCGTTTTGTTGTTTTTTTACATTCGTTTGATTTCAATGTCAATTCGACGCTAAAAACCTAATTTTTATCCACAGATAGAATGGCCTTCGAAGCTCCGACACACGTACAGGCTCAGGCCATCCCTGTTATTCTCGCCGGCGAACACGTGTAAATCATCCTCTACTTTTTGCTTCTTTTTTTTCCATTTAAAATTCCATGTTTTTGTTTTTAATTGTATTTTCATGTGTAAAAATTCAGACTTGTTAATGCGGCTACTGGGACTGGCAAAACCGTGACGTATTTGGCTCCCGTCATACATCACTTGCAGGATTACACTCCGCGAATCGACCGCTCTCGAGGAACTTTTGGTAAAGATGGTTTTTTTTTTTTCTTCTTTGAATGGTTTGTTTTGTTTTTGGTTTGCAATGTGATAATTTAATTTGATAATGTTGGTTGGTTGGTTTGTTAGCGTTGGTTCTCGTGCCAACGCGTGAGTTGTGTATGCAGGTTTATGAGATTTTGCAAAAGTTGTTGCACCGCTTTCATTGGATTGTCCCAGGTTATGTAATGGGTGGGGAGAGTCGGTCGAAAGAGAAAGCCAGGTTGCGTAAAGGTCGTTACTTCATACTTCTTATTAATGATAATTTGTGTTTGTCTTTGCAATTAACTCGCTAACACCATGCCTAACTGTAAATTTAGTTTGCTAGAAAAATCGCTTTACTATTGTTAAATGGAACGATAGCCTCACCATGAAAGTAAATGTTAGACGCTATTTGTTTCAGGAATATCTATTCTTGTTGCAACTCCTGGACGCCTTTTGGATCACTTAAAGAATACGTCTTCATTCGTGCATACAAATTTGCGTTGGATAATCTTTGATGAAGCAGATAGGTATGGTTTTAGCATTTTTGGTTCAGATACTTTGCTGTAAATTTTCGATTCTTTGCTTTAAATTTTAACAAATCTTGCATCTACTGTATATTTTCGATTCTTTGCGGACTCCGTTACTTTGTGATCTGCATTTTTACAGAATTCTAGAATTAGGATTTGGAAAAGAAATAGAAGAGATACTAGATTTTTTGGGTTCTAGAAAATCTGGGTCCGGCAGCAAGGGCAATGAAGTCCATGAGTTTAAGAGGCAGAATTTGCTATTGTCGGCTACCTTAAATGAAAAAGTGAATCACCTTGCTAAAATGAGTTTAGAAAATCCAGTTTTGATCGGTATTGATGATAAGAAGGTGCAACCAGATACATTGCTTGAACGGAAGGGATCTGATATGAACAAAGAAATGGAACAGCCAATAAAAATGACCAACTCTTCATCTGCAGACTACAATCTTCCAGCTCAGTTGGTTCAGAGATATGTGAAAGGTATATCTTGACAGATTTTTTTTTTCGTAGAGAACCTTGGCATTTGACAGAGTGATATAAAAATTAAAAATCTTGATGAATTTTTCTGCAGTACCATGTGGTGCACGGCTTGTAGTACTTCTTTCAATTCTAAAGCATCTTTTTGAAAGAGAAGCTTCACAAAAGGTAAGCCTATAAATTCTTATGATTGTTCAATGTTTTACGTATTCTACATGGTTTTAGTTCTTAAGATACCTCATACGGCTTAAAAATGGTGGATATCAAATTTGTAACAACTTTATTAGATTTAAATTTAAATTATTCACACATCTTGTTTAAGTTAACTATTTATTGTCTGATTTTGGAATAACTCATTTTCGTCACTTCTTCAGATTGTGTTGTTCTTCTCAACATGTGATGCAGTGGATTTTCACTATTCTCTGTTGAGTGAATTCCAGTGGTCACCCAATTCACAATCAGATGCAGAACATAAACAGCAATTTTTGAGATGCAAAACTCTTAGGTTACATGGGAATATGAAACAAGAGGATAGAAGAACCACATTTGGGGCCTTTCAGACGGAGAAGGCGGCGCTTCTATTATCCACTGATGTTGCTTCTAGAGGCTTGGATTTTCCAAAAGTTAAATGTATTATACAGTATGATTCTCCAGGGGATGCTACAGAATATGTGCATAGGTATTTACTGTCATCTTCCTGTTGGAATTTTTCATTTTCTATATTGATTGATCCTTTTTTGTAGCATTCAAGTGACATCATTGTTTTCCAATCTATTTTTCAAAATCCCTCTAAATTATGTCCAAGTCACTTTGCAAACATTATGAAATTGCATGCCCTTGATTTTGCTCAGAGTCGTGTCTTTGAAGTTCCAAGCATTTCATAGTGTTGTGAGACAGTAAGTTATGTACTGGATCTTGATGTATGTTAAATCCATAATGCAGGGTTGGTAGGACTGCTCGGTTGGGTCAAAGAGGAGACTCTTTGTTATTTCTACAGCCAATCGAAGTTGATTATTTACAAGACCTGGAGAAACATGGTGTATCGCTGGCAGAGTATCCTCTCATGAAGGTGTTGGACAGCTTCCCATTATATGGTCAGGTACCCCGTGGGAAGAAGTTTGTTTCCATAGATTTACATCCTTGGGTCCTGACTCTGCAGAAAGCACTTGAATCATTCATTCTCGCTGAGGTACGAGTCTGTGTACATCCTAGCTAAGAATGATTGTCATAGTTTTGAGTACATATTTTGTGAATATTCATTGACAATTTTTTTTTTGTCTCTCTGTTTGGATATTTTATCAGATTTAATTCTACTAACACCATAATGATTCTAAGTTGTTTCTCTATCTGCTAATTTTTCCCCTCAGCCAAAGATGAAGAACCTGGCCAAGGATGCATTTTGCTCTTGGGTTCGCGCATACACCGCCCATCGTGGTGAACTGAAAGGGATTTTTATGGTGAAGAAACTTCACTTGGGACACGTTGCGAAAAGCTTTGCATTGAAAGAACAACCTTCCTTGGTTGGGAAGTCATTCCAAATGCAAACCAAGAAGAGGAAGAGGGATCAGAAGCAGAAGCAGAAGGGACCAATGAGAAAGAGAAAGGTTGCGAGTAAAACATGAATGCAAAACGTGAGACCATCGATGAAAACAATTTCTGCCCAGCTGAGGGAAATATGCTGAAGTATGGGAACCAGATCACCATCTTATCAGAGAGAGAGGCTGTAGAGTCAGAGTTTTGACTGTAGATGATAATTTACTTCCAGAGCTTGTATTGTAGTATCAACATATATAGTCACTCAAAAAGTTTTGACAAGAACATAATTTATAAATGATAGTTCGTTTCAAAGTATACATTTGTTTGAGGTCCATCCTCTGCAACAATGCTGATATGCATTTGAAGTCATACATTTTCCGGCATCTTTCGTATTTGACACACTCACATATCACTCCACCACCACCACTAACCTTGATAAATTCCAAGATCAGAGACCTTGTTAAACAAAAGCAATACTTGGAAGCCCTGAAATTGTACTCTAAAAATCCGAACTTTCCAATCAGTACCACCAAGTTCACCTTCCCTTCTCTTCTCAAAGCCTGTGCTTCAATTTCGAATCTTTACAATGGAAAAACACTTCACGCCACAATCACTTACATGGGTTTGCAGTCTGACGACCCCTATATCACCGCTTCACTTATTGACATGTATGTCAAATGCGGGTCACTGGAAAATGCAGTCAAAGTGTTTGATGAATTGTCTGAGAGGGAAGTTTGTATTCGAGATGTAACAGTTTGGAACTCTATGATTGATGGGTATTTAGATTTGGTCGTATTTTGGAGGGTATAGGTCAGTTTTGTCGAATGCAACGGTTGGATGTGAAACCTGATGAATACTCATTGAGTATTCTACTTGGTGTTTGTGATAATGGGATTTTAGGGTGTAAAGAAGGAAAACAGATGCATGGTTATATTTTAAGGAACATGTTCAATGGTGATCCTTTTTTAGATACTGCAATTGTTGATATGTATCTCAGTTGCGGTCAGTTAGCGTATGCTTGGTGTGTGTTCGATAAGTTGGGCGATAAAAGCAGTGTCGTAGTATGGAATGTGATGATTGGTGGGTTTTGTGAGAAGGGGTTATGGGAATGCAGTTTGGAATTGTATTCACTAGCAAAGAATGAGAGTGTCAAGTTTCTGTCAACCTCGTTTTCGACTGCTTTGAGCGCGTGTGGGAGTAGTGAAGATGCGAGTTTCGGGATGCAGGTTCACTGTGATGTGATCAAAATGGGATTCCAAAGCAACCCTTATGTGTATACTTCTCTGTTGACCATGTATGCTAAGTGCAAATTGGTTGAAGATGCAGAAGGGATTTTTTATCAGATACTAGATAAAGAGATTGAAGTATGGAATGCAATGATCTCGGCTTATGTTAACAACGGCTGTGCTTACGATGCTTTGGAAATTTATAATCAGATGAGAGTAAATGCAATCCCATCTGATGCTTTCACTATATTAAACATATTCTCATCAACCAGTATGATTGGGTTACATGATTTTGGTAGGTCGGTTCACGCAGAATTGATAAAAAACCTATACAGAGTAATATTTTTATACAAAGCGCTTTACTGACCATGTATGCAAAGTGTGGGAGTAATGCTGATGCTAACTTAGTTTTCAGTACAATGGAGGAAAGGGATGTGATTGCCTTTGGCTCTGTGATATCAGGTTTTTGTCGTAATAGTAAATTCGAGGAGGCTTTGGGATTTTTCAGAGCGATGGAGGCTGATGGGGTGAAACCAGATTCTGATGTTATGGTTAGTGTTATTAGTGCTTGTTCAGGACTGGAGAACGTAGATTCAGGCAGCCAGATACATGGATTCGTCATTAAAAATGGATTTCAGCTGGATCTTTTCGTGGCTAGTTCCCTGATAGATATGTATTCCAAATGTGGTTTCCTGGATTCTGCTGAAAAGGTATTTTCTGGAATGCAACATAAAAGCCTTGTCACTTGGAATTCTATGATCTCATGCTATTGTCGCAATGGTCTCCCAGAGCATTCAATTAAGCTTTTTCCTCAGATTCTACAGCAGGGCTTCCATCCGGATTCTGTATCCATCACAAGTGTTCTTGGTGCAATTTCATCCGTTGCAGCATTGATTCAAGGAAAGATTGTACATGGATATCTAACTAGGCTTGAGATTCGATGCGATATTCAAGTGGAGAATGCATTGATTGATATGTATATCAAGTGTGGATTCTTGAAGTATGCACGGTATATCTTCCAAAACATGTTTCCGAAAGACTTGGTGACATGGAATTCGATGATTGCTGGTTACGGATCTCACGGAGAGTGCCTTAAAGCAATGAGGTTATTTGATGAGATGAAAAGTTCAGGAATAAGACCTGATGATGTAACATTCCTTTGCCTACTTTCATCTTGCAACCATTCGGGTCTGATTGAGGCCGGACAGAATCTGTTCCAATCCATGAAAACGGAGTATGGGATTGAGCCTAAAATGGAGCATTATGTAAGCATGGTTGATCTCCTAGGTCGAGCTGGACACTTGGATGAGGCTTACGAATTTGTCCGAAGCATGCCTGTTGAACCTGACAGAAGTATTTGGTTGAGTTTGTTGTGTGCCTGTAGAGCTCATCGTAACGTAGAGCTAGGAGAACTGGCAGCTCAAAACTTACTGAAGTTGGAACCAAGCACTGGCAGCAATTATGTTCATCTGTTGAATCTGTATGGAGAAGCTGAATTGTGGGACAAGGCAGCCGATTTACGAGCCTCGATGAAAGACAAGGGGTTGAAGAAGTACCCTGGTTGCAGTTGGATTGAAGTGAAGAACAGAGTTGATGTTTTCTTATCAGGAGATTCATCATCTCCAAGGACAACAGATATCTATGAGACATTGAATAGCCTTAGAAGAAACATGAGCAAGAAAGTAGACAATCATGTTAGTGTTGATTGAACTCTTTTGAGACCAAAAAATTTGAACAATGTTTTTGATTTTACAGTCAAATGTATTCTGATTATTCCTTTTACAATCAAATCTTCAATAGAAAGCTTCAAACAACTACATCTCTTCTCTCTGCTCCTTTGCATATCAATTCAAGAAGGCCAAACTGAATCCTACTTTATGAAACAGTTTGTACTACCGTGAGAGCGAAGATAACATCCATGGAAACACAAAACGACAAATAAAGAATGCAATAAACCTCGTATATTAAAGAGAAAAACCGTCTCGTGGGAGCAGCAATGTCACATACAAAGGCTGTAAATTCTTTAAAGCTGTAAATCCTGTAATTGGCCTGAACTCTACACTATGTTGTATGCAATTCATGCGGTTTTAGGAGGAATAATATTTCCACGGTATAAAGGCTAACCGGTTGCAAGAGAATTTTTACATCAAAGAGCCTAAATGGTTTGAATTCTAAGTTGTTTTCCCTAAACAGCCTCGAATCCAGCGTGTAATTGTAATGCATTCCCAGCTACTTGCTGCTTGTAATTGTGAGAGGGGACTCCTAGATATTATTGTTATTAGAACTTTGACTTTGATTGCGATGGAGGAGGAAAGGGGACCGTTATTCTCTTTTGTCCTCCTCGGGATCTTCTCCGAGCCCAAAAACGTGAGGTTCCACAGCACTTGAAACCTTCCTTTCTTTTCTTTCCACTATGGTTGCTAAATCTCCGGCCACCATGACTTCACTGCTCGTGAGTGAGACACCCTCCTCTTCAAGGTCTTCCCCCGTCTCCTCTGAATATGCATATCTGCACAATCATGAATTGGATTAACAATCATTTGGAAAAGAATGAAAAGAAAAACGACAGTGGAAAACCCTTTATAGTCACTACTTCTGAGTCGTTAAAACATTCATTTGGAAACTGTAAGCATCAACCGAAGGGTGATCAATAATACGCAAATGTGATGAGTCTTCACAGACTAAACTGATACAAGGTCGAACACCTCCAAACACCTACTTTGTATGAAATCAAAAATTTGGTTGGTGAACTTAATATATCAGATGAAACTTGAGGTTGAAGGATATATTTACAAGTATCTAACAGCATATAGTAATAGTCTTTCATTGGAAGTTCAGTCATCTTTGATGTAAAATAAATTCTATAAATCTCTTATTGGTTTAAATAGAGATGCAAATGCCACCGTAAACAGGTCCATCAAAAAACAATCAAAGAAAAGAGGTAAACAGGTCCGGAAGCGTACCTAGTCGGGTTATGTGATGGGGCCCAGAGAACACATATCACCACCAAGAGTATATAAGCAAGCAAAATCCAGAAAGCTGGAATCAACCAAGCTCTTCGCCATAATTCACTCAATGGATCAGCAGCATTGAAGTACAACTGAATAAATACCAATCAGACTTGATGAGTATAGAACTGACATAACGTTATCCAAGAGGCAAATTTGAATATGATATTAAGACAGAAAAAGGTAAAATCTTATCGGAACACAGAACAAGGGTGTTCATCAAGCTCACGAAAGAGAAGCTGTTTTGGTTTACTGTTATACAATTGATGAACTAGAACCAAAAAGAGTAGAAATACAGAAAAACAGAAAAGGAAAAAACAAGATAACGAAGAGAAAAGAATTAAGCGACCTCATAGCCAATCCAAGCAATCGAAAGCAGCACTGATACTGCAAGCGAGTTGGTAAACTTCCGGTACAATGCAAATTTTGCCATGCTCTTTTTAATCTGTGCACAAGCAAATTAAACAGTGGGATCACTAAATAAGTCACATCACTATACATATAGGATTAAACAAGCTAATAGATCATTCTGACCATCTGACGGATTCAGAAACCACAATTTTATAATCTTACAGTGAGCATCTTAGAGTGAATAGCTGTTTCAAACTACTGTAATACCTTCTATCAACTGATCAACTTATGCATTATTCCAACCTCGATATCTAATTCTATCCCTTAAAAATTGGAAACCAATAGAAACAGAATTCATACAATGTCGACATTGTTACCTGCAGCTTCTCCAAAGTCTGGGACAAAGAAGAAAAGATCCAAACAATAAAGCATGCATCCAATAGAGAAACGGGTAGCACCAGAAAGAGCCTTGCTTTCCCGGAAAAGTCATTGATATTCCCTAAATGTTCAACAAGCCCAAGTGCTTCTGAAAATACGAAATATGTAAGACCAAGAAGGACTACTTTAGCTGTTATACCACCAAGAGTTGGTCGCACAACACCATAGCCCATAGAAACCACTAAAAGAAGTAAACGGGAGACAGTCTTCTTAACAGCGGAAAAGGTAACTGCCCAAAGGGTGATTCCAATAGGTCTGCCTCCAGTCGAATTAAAATTTGCATACTCAAAATACCAGAGAGCCATTTCACACATCCCCAAACCAATCACAGCTGTGATGTGATAGTGCAATTGTATTACATCTTTCCAATATCGTACAAACCGAAGAAACCAGAAAAGACCAAGCACAAGGTAAGCGAAAGACATGACTCCAGAGAATGTCATCAGCGGTGCCATCTTTCCCGGAAGATAACCTTCCGGATTCCTCCAAACTGTCCTTCCACTTATTATCAAGCCCTTGAGTTCTGGGTCGCAAAACATAAAATACAGATAGTACATGCCAGTTTTATTGATCTCAATAACTTCAGTTGGCATCTTAGCCTCTTCACTTTGCCCTTCAAAGAAGGTCTGAATTCGTTTTGGTTCGTTAAGGTTATCTGGGTCATGGTGGATGATCACCTCTCCAACCTTGCAGGAACCATCCTTCGCAAGTTCCGGAGTGCAGCATATTGCATCAGAATTTAAATAAGACCCCCCAATTTTCTCTCTATCTTTGACCTCAACAATTATAGCTTCAACCAATCCAGTTTTTTGTTGCATCTCATTCTTGTTTTGGGCTGACTCTTTCGATCTTTGAAAAGTGACAGACTCAAACCTGAAAATACAGATGGAAACATAGAGATAAATGCTACTACATGTTACAATTATCCTTAAAAATGAAACATCCAATTCCTTTTGCAATTTTAAGTACTTATTGACATTAACAAAAAGCCAATAAACAGTGAGGCACAAACATTAGATTAAATTAAATTGCTAACACGCCAAATCTTCCACTGAAAAACAAACGCATTTCTACAGAATAACAAAGCAGAAAAGTTGAAATGCAAATGAAAGACAATCTTATGTAATATTGTAATAATACTGTTAAAAGTTCAACAAAAGATCAATAGTTTTAGTAGTTTGATCTCTGTGTTCATGTGCACAAATCAAACAAACTTCACAAATAGAATTCATATGAAAAAAAAAAAAAAACTATCTTTATCACATATCATTAATTGACTACAAAAACAAACAACACCCTCCAAATATTTTCCTGGGAAACAAACAAAACAGATCAAACATTGTACACGCAACAACAACAACAACAACAAAAGTAAAAGCTCAATTTTTACCGGATAAAAGACTTTCCATTGAGAGGCCTGTCCTCACCGGCGTCGGTGTCAACGCGAGCCACCTCCGGCTTGGAGGCGTAGAGGCCTTCACTGCCGCCGTGGAGGAAATAAGAATTGGAGCGACGAATGAAGCTTTCGTTCGGGTATTCATGGATCGAAGCACTAACTTGTTGGGTCGTCAAAAACAGCTCAAAAAAACATCAAAAGTATAGTATTTGCAATGCAATACCCATTTGAGAAAAACGGATCGAAAATGCTAAGGCTAAGGCAGCTTCTGCTGCTGCTGCGATCTCTGTAACGCATTTCTCTTCTCTATAACTCTGTTTCTCTCTCAATGAATCTGATGGAATTGGAAAACGTGTTTCTGTTATTATTTTATTATTAATATATATATAGTTTTTTTATAGTAATAGTAATGGACAAAAAATAATACACGTGGCATTAGTATTATACTATTATTACTACCGATAGAGAAGACTTTATTTCAACTTTGAATTAGATTTTGTTTGTTTTTTTAATTTCTTAACTTTGTCTGAATTTCATCGCCAAACGAGACTCGGTGATAAATAGTTCTAGCTCTCATTCAGTCGGACAATGTTTGAATTGTTACCTTGTTGTCACCGTATATGTTATATCAAAATTAAGAAAAAAATAAAAAATATTTTCAAATTTTTTAAAATCAAATTTATTTTAAATAATAATGCAACCAAACCTACAAAAATTACTGAAATGATTAGTAAATATAACTCTAAATATAATCTCTAGGATGATGTAGAGGTTAATATAGAAATAACAAATCACTTAGTTGACACCGATGGAGTTAGGAGTCTATCAGGACCGCCAAAATCAATTACTACACATGATACGAAAACTATCACATGTGCTAGTAAATACGTATGATAACATGATTATTATTTTCAAACCAGCTTACAATTTCCCCATTTTATAAGGTGACGCAGTCATACAGGTGACGTTCAAATCATATTCCATCTTCCGATTCCCAAACTTGTAATATTTCAAAAACAAAAATCATAAGTTTGTCAGTGATCACAAGCGTAAACGAAACTTCCAAGAGAGAAAAATACGAAGCAAATACAAACTAATAGACAAAACTTTCATTGCTGTTCTACACAAAAATAAAAATAAAAATAAAAATAATCCAAATGCGTCTACAAACAAACACACAATCAATGTGCATCTTCGTCGACATTGTTGTTGCTGTTGTTCAAACCACAACAGTATCTTTTTCAAAAGAACTTGAAAACAGAAGATATTGAATATATAGTAAAAAGAATGATATTACAAATCGAATGGATGATACTGCTGCCAATACAAACTCATGGTAATCTGGATTTCATTCTACTTAATTGTGAGATCCAATCACCAGAAGAGAGAGAGAGAGAGAGAGAGACTATAAATGACTAAATGTACAGAAATTCATCTTCCTCCGTTCCTTCTGTCGTGTTTTTTGTTTTCGTTACATAAATTTTACATCCCGGAGGATGTCCGGTTTATTCTTTGTGCGCCGAGTTTAGGAGCAACAGGTTTGGCGCCTCTGCCTCTGCCGGCTCCTAAAGGCTTGGCTCTGGTTGTAGGTGCTGGAGCAGCAATGGAAGCCCAAGGATCATCATCGTCGAGTGATCCTCCTGCTGGTTTCACATTCAAAGGTTTTGAAACCGTTCTGGGAGCAGGAGCTGCTATGGAACCCCACAAATCATCATCTTCGTCTTTCATCACCTTCACTGTACTTTTTGGTCGTATACTTGTAGCTGAAGGAAATTGGAAAGAAGAAAATAACGTTGAATACACAAGCAAAAAGTTGAGATTTGCACGTAAACCGGGTCAGGAAGTACATCTATGTTTTTAAAAAATTTATAGAATAATTGGGCAGTATTACCTTGTGGTTTTACAGGCTGTGAGACCGGCCGCTTTTGAGCAGCTTGAATGTTGGCAAGAGCTGCAGGCAGCTTAGGCTCATCAAGAGGTTGAATATCGTCCCACCCATCTTTGTCGCTGTCATGCTCCTCTTCATGAATTCCATTTTCGATTTCTCCCCAGCCATCTGTTGAAGTGGGGGATGAGGGTACCGGTATATCGGCTATGTCCAAGCTGGAGCTAACATGATGGATCGGTGTTGTAATTGGAGTTTCCATTGCTAAAATTGCCACAGAAAATTAACATTAGAGATTTGAACTGAAAAATGAACTCGTAAACAGTAAATATTTTCACTGCATTGAATATTCATGAAGAATCAATGCTTAAGCAGTTAACAAAATTAGTGGTTCGGTCATTCTAGGCAACCGAAGTAGTATGTAAGATAACTTTATACATGTAGAATTACCAATTGTAACCAAGATTCATACCTGAGCTAGCACTGGAAGACGTTGATGCTAGAGGTGCAATGGAATTTGAAGGAGCTAGTGGTGCTTGCTCAGAGGGTTTGCCTTTAATCGTCAAGGAGCTCATGGCCCATCTGCATGGTAAGTATATCCGTGTCAGAGCCAAATCAAAGGGGAGAATATCATAACAATTGCCGAAGGAAAATCCAATTTCTGATTGACATAATTGACAACATCTAGTGACTAATCCAAGAATCAAGCAATCTAAATGCCACTTCTGAGATGATGAAGATTTTAGATCACTTACCCAAGTAAACCAGAATTTCCTGGCATTGATGAGATTCCTTCATTTGCAGCTCCAGTGGTATCTCCAGTATTTGTCTACAATAAAAACAAACAAAACAATAATCTCTTCTGACTTTCTCTTGTGAATATTGAGCCATAACAATACACGACGGAGGTCATTAAGTTTGAAACCACTATAGGATGTAACTTTAAGCAACACAATAATAATACACATGTCTCGATGCACTGAGAAGCTTTGGGTTTGTTCACATCCGGAGTTGTGCTTCCAGCAAAGGGGAGCTGGATTCCAACAAAAGATGTGGAGATAGATATGCGTGACAGGGTAGGGAAAAGAGGGGCAGAGAGGGTTGCTACTAAAGACCATATAGAGACTGTATAAAAAATTACTTAACTACTAACCAATTGGTCAACTACGAATGATACCAGAACAGGAATTACGAGAGAATATTGATCAAAGGATAAGTAGAACTGGGTGAAAACAAGGCATCACCAATGTTCTTCAGTGAATCAGTTCTTGACATTTACCACTATAATGTCTTCCTATGTCTACAAGCACATGCAGTAACTGTAGCATAACAACTGAGAAAAAAAAAAGCAAGAATAAATTTAAGACATACCTTATCATGGTGTTGCTTCACAATTTGCAAAAACTGATCAACTGCTTGAAATGCCTTCGATCTGACATCACTGTTTAAAAGAAAGAGCCATCCTCATTCATGTGAATTGAGTAAAAACTTAAAGAGAAAAGTAAACAAATCATCCAAATATATATATATATATATATATATAACCTGTCAGAATCAATTGTAAGTACAACAATGTTCGGAAGAATCCTAGTTGCGATCTCGTTGACATCATAGTAAGCACTCGTGGCACATAAAGCCATAACTCCTGCCAGATAACAATTTTATTTAGGTCAGAACTTCAACTTTGAGTGCTAATTGCAAGACACCTACATAGTCGATGAATAGTTTGGAAAATGCGAGATAAATTAAATACAAAACCATAGACTGGGAGATATGATTTGAAGTGTGAAGAAACCAACCAAAACCAATGATTTTGTGCAAACCAGCTAAATAAAAAGAATAAGACAACAATAAATTCAGTTAATACCGGCTCCTCGAGCAGGAGAGAAAGTATCCCGCAATGCACGGACTGTAAAAGCATTGATCAAAACTCTTTTCCTCGTCTGCATTGTACAATAAACACATGAGATGAGACTTTATACAAGAACAACTCTAATCAAGATGGACAGCAAGCACCAAATGAAAAATAAATCATTGATCATTATGATAGAAAAACAATGCAACTAACCATCCCAACAAGATATCAGGTTAGAGATACCTAACAAAAAGACAAAATAGAGATAGAGAGAGAAGTAATTGGCTGATACTTACCCCATCATTCAAATAGCTGGCAATATTCCCAAGTAATATGGTAGTATTAGTTCTAATTGCTGGCTCTTCATCAACCTGCATAACTTACGGATATTAAAACCATAAACAACAGGCCATTAAAGAAGTAAAAGTTCATTTTATGAACAAAAAAAGTGTTCTGAAGTACGTCAAATCAGGATTAAACAACCAATAAAATAGTATATACCGACTCTTAGTCTCTTACCCATCAAAATAAGTAGTACCTAACTCTTAACACTAAAGAAGAAGCCTTCTTTTGTAATATAGTTATATAGAAAAAAAAAATATGAACAGGAATCAGCTCTATCAACAAATAATGAAATACCTGCAGCTTTGAAAGATACTTCAACAGAGACCCAGACATTGTACGTTGAGAAAGCTGCAACGTTAAGTCAAAGGAAAACAACATTCAGAAAGTACTCAGAAAACACAATTAATTATCAGCCATTAAGAAATTAATTTGCCAACAATGAAAATTTAGCATAGCTAATATACAATACACTACTTTTACATTAAAAGATTCTTATTAGAGTAGGGTATTTAATCTTCAGGTATGTTATAGGATGAACACCATGAAGCAAGAATCCTACTGCCTGAAAACTAAGAACATTTTCTGGACCTCATAAATAAAAAATAAAAAGTAAAGAAAACTTAGATACACATACCTTAGGAGCAAGAACAAGCATGGATTTAAGAGTCAACTCACGAAGAAAAGCAGACGTGTCAGAAAACCCCGTAGCAATATGAGGGTACACCTAGTCAGAAGCATTCCGAAGAGAGTTAATAGTTTATTACCAAGATTTCCATCCACACAATAGTATTATCTAAATTTGCAAGAATCACAAGACAAATTATCATAACTGCATACTTGGTCATCAACAATTTGTGAAGATAATGACTCTCCGTATTGATCAATATGTTGCAGGAGACCAACTCGAACTGCACGATCATTAGAGGCGTACAGTTTAACAACGGTTGGCAATACCTGCAAATACATCAATAAATCTACCCTAGTCACACAGAAGTAATAAATCAATTATGAAAATATCCACATTAAAGAGATTGAATGAAAAGTAAACCAAACCAAACATATGAAAACACCATATAAGGACTGAAGAAGTATTGACCTTGGCACTAAATTCTTCAGTCGAAAGCCAAGAACCCATTTTCAACAATGCAGTCAATGCAGGGGCAGCAGCTGAACCAAATTCAAGAGCAGAAGCTAATAAAGGAAGCAGCTGTAGAGACCAGAAGATAAAATCATGAATTGGCATTGGAAAGAATAAATTACACAATAAGTAGGCATAATTCATTAATATTCTGAAAAGCCACACCTTTTTCAGCACAATTTGGCGAGGAAGCTGCTCTGCTAAATTTGGAAGCTTGCGGAAGAAGGTATCCTTCTCCACACTGTCTTTCAAATTTAGAATTTCCATGAAATGTATTGTGTCCACCAACTTATTTTGAAAATATTCTGTTCATCCAGAGCTTTCCAAATTTAATCAAACATAAGAGGAAAAAAAGGCAAAGAAAAAAAAAAACATACAAAAATTGGAAAAAAAATCGCAGAGATACAAGAAAAGTAAACTATTGTTACATAACAAGAGACAGGTGTCTCAATTTAAGGATCATTTCCACTAGAGAGAAAATGAAGCGCTAAAAATAAGAGATTACTACAAAAAGGCATCCTAGGATAGGGGAAAAGAAAGAAAGAAAAAAAGAAAAAATTTTAAAAAAAAAAGCACTATAGTGTAGCATTAAGTTTTCTGTTCCAACTTCCAAATAAAATAACTAGTAGGAAGCTTCAGTCTCAAGAAAGTGACTTCTTTTATTAATATTAACAATGAAAAAGCTATATTTATGTAATCCTTCGAAAAGGGTTTTCACATTCCTCTCCTACCACCAAGTCGTAGCATGAAATTGTGACCAATGACCAAAGAACACCCCATACGAAGTTACAATACTTAAATGTTGCAATCATCCCCATACTTAACAACCCACATGTTACCTAATCATGGGTGCCAGTCTACATGAAACTTTGTGGGATAATCTTGCCCAACTTTAGATATCAAGGTATATGGCCACATGCTTCAAATATGCATATGGTTACATATTCTAAGCTAAACTCCCAAACAAAACATGAACGTAAGTTCACAAAAGGGAATCACAACAATATAGAATTCACTTAGTGATCGCATTATACAAATACAAAACAATCCAGATTGATCCGGTCAAAAGAACAAAACCTACTATATTAGACTATCTAACGGAGATAACTACATGTAAACTTCGAAACATAACATTCTTGACACATTCTTCAAATAAGTAAACCAAAAAAAAAAAAAAAAATCAAAGTTATAAGGGAAACTTACCACTGTTTTCTAAAAGTTTTGATGAATTCAACCTGCGAGAAGGCATGGAACTCAAGAGCCGCTGATAATCTGGAAGCAGAGACTGTGAGACAAGAAAATAGGCAGATGCAAATGAAAATGAATTTTCAAAGAGAGAAAAATTTAAATCACCAACAAGAATGTGCACACATGCAAATGCACATGAAGAAACACAAGCAGGCGTGTGCGCACACACACACACACGAAGAACCATCAATCATTTCAAATATAACTTAACAAATTTCTACTTTAGTGGGCCAACAGGGAAAATAGAGATAGAATTCCAAGATCAGCTAATACGTAGTCAAAAAACCGTCAACATTACAAAGAATAAAAGGAAAACCTTTGGAATTGAAGCAGTATTACGTAGCTCCTCTGTTTTTCCCAACTTCATACTAGAGAATAGTTCATAGATAAGACAGCCTACAAACCAAAAGAATCAGGTCAGATACATATGAAAAAGAAAGATCATGTGAAAAAGAAAAAAGAATAACTTAATCAAGCTAAAACATGAACTGCAGTGTACACCCAAAACAAAGCATTATTATATAAGCTCACTCTACAAGTAAAAGAATAAACAGAGACTCACCCAAGCCCCAAGAGTCAATGCACCATGGGGGAGATTGTCTGATAGCAGCCCAATCAGACTTTGCCAACTCCATAGATTTGTACTGTGTTCCAATAAGCCATGCGTATTGCTGAAGGGAATGTGAAATAAGAAATGAAAAGATGTGAGAAACCAGACCTAACTTTGACGATTTACAAGATCCTTCTTGACAAAAAATCCTACTGAAATGTAAAAAACAACAAAATTATCACAGCAAAAGTAAGGCCGGATTCCATCTGTCAGTACTCAGTACAATAAAAGACCAGTTATAGTTGATTTATCACGAAAAAAAGTAGTTTTTGAAACAAGAAGAATATTCTGAAATGATTAATTAAGTGAAACATTTCAACATAAAAATCAAGAACCTACACAGAGCAACAATTCAAAAATTTCTTAAAATTAATCAATACAAAAACTTCCCATGGTCTGATAAATCAACTGGTAGGAAGCAGTTTTCAGTTTGCTATCACACAATATAGGTCTCTTAGATATTATTTCTCATTTGCCAACTTATGAGAATAATGTAATTTCAGAAGTTCCAAATTTCTTTAAAAAAAAATAAACTTTTAAGTAAAATTGCAAGTAGTTCACGCCAAATGCAAAATTACCAGCATGGGTCCAGTGGCAGCTTCATTATTTCCATCAAACTCAGACAAGACATCAAAAGCATGCAGCTTCCAATCCAAAGTTTGGGTGACAACAACACTGGCCAGGCAAACATTACCATGAACCTGCACTGCCCAAGCGGTTGTCAAAAAGTGACGTTGCAGATTATATGGAGAGAGAAAGAGACAGAAGAGAGCATCTATGATTTGCTTACAAGTTTACAATCATTATTCAGAAAGCTCACAGCTTTAGCTATCTGATTCAGCCCCCACGCATAATACTCATCCCTGCCAGATATAACAAGTCACCACAAACCAAAAACAGATCATTAACAAATTATAGTTTTTGAAACCCATCAATATCCAATGTCTCATACAGATTATCACGTAGAGAAAACAACCAAAATTTCTGGTCTACTTTTTTTAAAAATATTATTATTTTGTTTATAAAATTATAAACCAAACCCCTCGCCAACCCGGTGTAGGCAGAACTAGAATTGAATTTACCAACTAAGCTAGCACCCACACATTGCTTGTCTAACAAAAAAATTCATAACTAAAAAATTGACAATCCACCATTCATAGCAATTAAAACTCAACAGCAAATAAAACAAAATGAATATCCTACGCCTTGTATGTATTACCGGACACAGAAAACAACCAAAATTGTCCTTCTACTTTCTTTTTTCTTTTATTACAACAAATATAAACCAGACCCCTCTCCAACCTGGTGTGAGCAGAACTTGAATTACCAACTGAACTAGCCAGTACCCACATATTACCACTACTAACCAAAAATCTGAAACAACAAAAATTGACGATCCACCATTTAAAGCAATCAATACTAAGCAGCAAACTAATCTAAACATAATTGCAATTCGCATAAGCACCTAAATCATAATACATAGTAAAAAATGCAGCAGAGTAAGAGATATGGCACCTTTGAGAACCTGATAGACCCAATTCCTTGATCTTTTCAGACAACGGCATGACAGGCTCAGTGACCATGTATATAGTGACCTTCGAAGTGGAACCATCCAAGCTCTCGACCTCAGTGCTGTGAAGAAACGACAAGATATTCGGATGCCGCACCTGAAACAGAGTTTCGATTTCGAAAAAAAACACAAACTTATCACATCGATTGCAGACAGAACAATTCGACGTCCAAATCGAAAACTTGTAGAGTGAAGAAAAAGTTAACGTCGTACAGTGCGGAGACGTTTGACGCCGTTACGAGCTGCAGCCAAGTGTCCGTCTTGAGCATTGGTTCCGGAGATGGAGAAAACGGAGACCGGAGATCCGTCGTCCTGAGGAAACGAAATGAAAGTTACGAAACACAAACGGTTCGATCGATCGATCAAAAATCGAACGAATTCAAAATTTCCAATCAAAAAATCACGATTTCTGAGCTGTTATTGAATACGTACCTTTGAAGTTCCATGGAAGTGGGACCAGGAGCCCCAAGCGGACGGGTACGGGTCGCCGATGTTGTACGGTAGATCCTTGACGCCGGTGCCAGATCCGGCGACCACTCCTTTCAAAAATTTTAACATTTTTTTTTTCGATTCTTCAATTTGATGATCTGAGAGTGGTGTGAGATCTGCTAGGGAGATCGGAGACTGAAAATTGAAATTTAGAAGAATATAAATGGAAATGGGTGGTTTGGATCCAGTGCTTCGCAGACAATTGTTCTTCGAATTTGCGCCGTGCAGATAATGGAAGAAGATGATCGGGTTGTAATTAGGCCCAAGTGAACACCTAATGTGGGCCGGACCTTACCGTAATTGGGCTGGATCGGACCTTGTGGTGGATTGTCCAGCCCAATATCATGTTGGGTGACCCATTAAAAAAGAGGTAGAATACAATTTTATTTACAAAGTCCTTTTTCAAGGAGTCGTCCTCTCTTCTTTTCTTTTTCGATCAACAATGATAAACATTTCAATTAATGATGTGGACATTTTTGTTATATATATAAAGAAAAAAAATTATAATGTTAAACGAACTCGTTAACCATGTAATGTTATAGAGTCAAATCTCACTTGAGATCGTGAATCAAATCATACCTTTTATATATAACAATTAGCAAGTGCATGATCCTGCACGTTTTTGTCCTGCAAGATCCCAACTTTATAACATTATCAAAGCCTAGATGAGTTGAGATCCCAACTTTGTAATTAACATTACAAAGTGAGTTCTGTAATGTTATATAGTCGAATCTCAAACGTTTTTTCGTACAGAATCTCAGATCAGATCAAACTTAGTACGTACTGATGGGACATTTGGACCCATGGAATGGAATCTTGACCGTTAATTTGGTGGTTCAAAGGTGACAATATAGAGTATCAAACGGTCATATGACCACCATGATTCGGGGCAAAGAGGTCTCTCAAGTCCCAACCCCAACTCTCAAGTAGTGATAACAAATATCAGAATATGAACATCAAAAGTTCAAAACCCCACCAAAAAGATACATATATTCTATAAAAGTAGATTCAATGGAGACAACCTAAAATTAAAGTAGAATTTTTCTAATTATTACATTGTCAATTTTTCATTAGTTCTAATTAATCTCTCTTTTAGAAAGTGTGATAAAGTATATATAAGTTGGTTATAATTTATTTTGACTTGGTCGAATTTTATTTAGGATTTTGACTGATTATTTGAAATTGATCATATTTTCATATATAAAAAGTGCTTAATGGAGACTTGCAAGTTGCAAGTCGTTTACATGGTCAGACAAAATCATGAAATAAAACGACATTCAACTAGCTAAAACGACATTCTACTAGCTAATTAGTTTAGTTATGACTTATGTGCTTTTTGAAAATGTCATATGAAAGTGCTTTTGAGTTTCGACTCCAAGAAGCACTTATCAAGTAGTTAGAGAAAAAAAAAGTAAAACACACTCCATATATTTTCTTTACGGTTGTTCATAGTAAGAATGCTTCTCACCTAACGGATTTCAACTAAAAACACTATACAATTAATATTATTTTTCAAAACAATTCATAACACACCAAAAGCGGCTTTCTAAAGCACTTGAACTATTTGTTTTGGAGAATCTCAGGTCAGGGTCTTTGGGATCAACCGAGATCAAGTACCCTACATATATTGGCCTAGATTTCTACTCCCACACAACACCGGGAAGAAATTGATCGATGGTTTTGTTGATATAAAACACACTTTTAGATTAGAGTAATTGCCACAAATCCCCCCAGACTATACCAGTTTTTACATGTTGCCCCCCTAAACTATTTATTAGGCACTAAACCCCCTGAACTACCTCAGGGGTAAAAAAACCCAAAGGATTGCCAATAAGTGATAGTTCAGGGGGTTTAGTGCCTAATAAAATAGTTTAGGGGGCAACATGCAAAAGCTGGTATAGTCTGGGGGGGAATTGTGCCAATTACTCTTTATATTATGTCATTTCATAAGACTTTTACTAATAGGACTTTACATAAACATTCTCAAATACAAGTGTTGGTATGAAAAAATTTCCAGACAATAAATTTATATATTTACGAACGAATTATGTGTTAATAATTTTCTTAAACACCGTTTATCTGTCTATACTAGAGAATTTTCACTCGAAAATAACCCTATTCGTTTAATTAAATTATAGAAACTAATCAATTAACACACACTAATTATATTTTCAGGAGTTACTATAGATGCACACATCAGAAAAATGTACAATTGCCAAGCAAGGAAACAAAGTTCTATGGCTAGATGCGACGTAACACGACGATCACACATGCGACGTGTCATCCACAGCGCCATCAGCTCCTCCATCAGCGGTGGTGACACTACCGCCAGAAGTCACTCATTGATTTCATGGAATGTATTCAAGAATTAGAGATAAGTTTTGAAATTTAATTAAATTAATTAATGTGAAGACTTTGGTAGCCATATAAACAATAATTTACTGATTTCTGCAAGAGAGACTGAAAATTGAAATTTAGAAGAATATAAATGGAAATGGGTTGTTTGGATCCAGTGCTTTGCAGACTACTGAGTTGTTTTCGTTCTTCGAATTTGCGCCGTCAGATTGATGAGGAAGATGATCGGGTTATATTCTAACATCGGGCAAAATGGGGTTGGATTTTCGGCCCAAGTGAACACCTAATATGGGCCGGGCCTTAAGGTAATGTGTTGGATAATCCAGCCCAATTTGATACATGGCGGGTGACCCGTTAAAAAAAAGGTAGAATACACTTTTTACTTTGACAAAGTCCTTTTTCAAGGAGTCGTTATTTTTTTTATATTATTTTTTCGATTAACAACGATAGAAATTTCAATTTATGATGTGAAATTTTTGTTATTATATATATATATATATATTTATTAGAACACAAGACTTGTGATTTATTGATTAAGTAAAAGAATACTTTGATTAAACTGCAGTACGTAGATGAATCTAATAGCTGATAGTTGAGGAATTAACGTAAATAAAATCAGTTCGTCATGAGGAGAAGACTTTATAATGTTACAGAACGAACTCGTTAATTATATGATGTGATAGAGTTGAATCTCACACGAAAAAACATGTGAAATTCTAAATCAAATCATACCTCATATATAACAATTATCAGGTGCATGACCCTGCATATTTTTGTTATGCGGGATCTCGACTTTGTAACATTAACGGAGCCTAAATGAGTCGAGATCCCGACTTTGTAACTAACATTACAAAGTGAGCTTCTTAACATTACAGAGTCAAATCCCACACGTTTTTTCGTATATAATCTCAAACCAAATCAAACCTCCTATACATAGTACATACACGGGACCCATGGTAATCTTGACCTTAATTTGGTGGTTCAAAGGTGATGATATGGAGTATATCAGACGGTCATATGACCACCATGATATGGGGCAACGAGGTTTCTCAAACCCAACTCTCAAGTAGCGATGAATATCAAAATATGAACATCAAAAGTTCAAAACCCCACCGAAAAAAAATATACTGTATTCTATAAAAGTAAATTCAATGGAGACAACCTAATGGTAGAAAATTTAAATAAGAAATTTTCTTGTCTCAAGAGTCAAAGTCATGTCTTTCAAACACTTAGAAAATTCTTCTCTCAAATCAAAAAGCCAAAGTTTGGAAGCCCAAGTCTTCCTCTAGACTCATCAAAATCACATGAGTAGACCATGACTTGGTCGTAATTTTAATTTCCTCAGCTCCTTCTCTTGTTCTTGTGACGTGTAAAAGGAACATAAACTACTTTGAATGTACATACGAAACCCCACAACGTTATGTAACTTCTGTCCTAATTCCTTAAACGAACCTAAGTAGACTGTAGACTAGAGAAGGGCGCTATATATAATATATATATATAGTTTTGAGCTCCAATTAAAATGGAAGCTTCACACACCAAATCTTTTGAGTCTTCTCTCTAAAATTACAAGACAGAAAAACAGTAGTACAAGAGCCATGGAGGAGATTATGTCTATGGTGGTCCATGGATGCAAGTTAGCTAAGGAACTTGAATCAAACCTAGCAGCAACGATGGAAGCTGGAAGCCAGCAGCCTAGCTTGATGATTTCAAGGTCATGTGATGATATAATAAAGATTTTCTCGATTGTCAAAGAGAGGGTCAACAATAATGGTATGGTGGACTATCAACATCATCAGAATCAGATGGTGTATTCTGAGGCGGCCGTGGCACCGGGGAATATTGATCCTAGTTTGCAGGAATGGTTGAGGTCTAGTGTGACACAAGCAATGGATCACTTGTTTTTTCATAAGATCCCGCCGTTTGAGATGGAAGGTTGTTCGACAACAACAACGCGGTTGAGGGGGGTCACCGGAGGAGGAGAAGGAGGAGATGGGCATGTTCAGGGGACATTGATGGAGGTTTCTGCTGAAACTTCTGCTGCGAGAGGTGGTGGTGGTGGTGGTTCTTCTTCACAGAGACATCGGAGAAGGTAACAAACAAACAAACAAAAAAAATAATAATAATAGCAAAAAGTTTAATTTACTTGGAAATGTCTTGGTAAATTAATTCACTTGAAATTATAATATTAAATGTACGTGGCACAACAAAAGCATAGAAAAGTACTTGCAATTTTCCAAGCTATTTCTAAGAAAAGTCGACCACTAAAATACAACCCCTAGAACAATTCTCCTGGTACGTTCGACGTGATTTCATTAAAAAAAAAAATGCTTTTTGAATATAAACATTGTATACACACTTGTAGTCACTTTCAGGTTCAGGATCTCGATTCCACAACGTTACACTTGATAATTTTCGTGTGTGTATGTATAATATTGTTTATTTTCAATCAAACACATAACAAAATAAGTATAAAAGCACATACTTTAGATTATTGATTGATTCTTTTTATGTATTTGTAGTGAAAGTGCACGAACCCTAAGAGTACCGGCGCCACGGTTCGGAAATACCGAAATTCCGCCGGATGATGGCTACACTTGGAGAAAATACGGCCAGAAAGAGATACTGAATTCCAAATTTCCCAGGTATAATATTTTAATTCAAAGGTTGGAACAGTGACATGTAATTTAAAACTTAATTAAATATACGATTCAGGATGATGTATCACTATCACAACCGTTGGATTAGAGTAGATAGATGGTTAGATATTGAAATTCAGATTTACGTCAAAAAATCTAAGAGGATAAATTGTTTTGACACATTCAAACATATTTGAACTCTTCTAATTATTATTACTGTACTGTCAATTTTTCATTCTATTTATAATCAATCTCTCTTTAATTTAGACAGTTTGAGAAAGTTATATATATGGCTAGAATCTATTTTGACTTGGTCGAATTATTTAGGATTTTGACAGGTTATTAATTGGTAATTAATGATATTTTCATATATATAATTGCTTAATTAAGACTAGCATGAAAAAAAAAACGACATTCAAGTACTCTAGCTAATTAATTTAGTTATGTGATTGTTGAAACTGTTTATATGAAAGTGCTTTTTTTTTTAATTTGACTCCAAGAAGCACTTATCAAGTAGTTATAGAAAAAAGTAAAACTGTATATTTTTTCTTACTTTTTTCTTTATGGTTGTTAATAGCAAGTGTGTTTCTCACCAATTTCAACAAAAAGTCTAAAAACACTATACAATTAATATTATTTTTTATTTTTTTTTCAAAACAATTAATAACACATCAAATTAGAATCTTGAGTCTAGGGTCTTATCAGGATCAATAAAGAATAAATACTATTTGCATTGGTCTAAATATCTATACTCATATCACCAGAAAGTAATTGATTGATGATTTTGTTGATATAACACAAACATTTTTAGATTATATATATTATTTGATAAGTTGTTTTCTCTAGAAGCACTTTTACTAATGGTACTTTATGTAAAAACATACCTTTTTAGATTATATCATTTGATAAGTTGTTTTCTCTAAAAGCACTTTTACTGTTTGTACTTTTATGTAAAAATATTCTCAAATACAGAATGTCCTTATGAAAAAAAAATTCCAAACAATAAATTTATATCTTTATGAATGAATTTATTGTCCTGAAATATTTTCTTATATGTCATTATTGTCATCCGTCCGTACTATAGAATTTTCGTTCAAATACAACCCGATTAGTTTAACATACTATAATATTTTCAGGAGTTACTATAGGTGTACACATCAGAAAATGTACAATTGCCTAGCAAAGAAGCAAGTTCAACGACTGGATGACGATCCCTATACATTTGAAGTCTCGTACCACGACGATCACACATGCCACATGTCGTCCACAGCGCCATCAGCTCCACCATCACAGGCGGTGGCGCTGCCATCAGAAGTCACACATGATCACTTGACACAAAATATCACCATGCAGCAGCCTTCCTCAACTACTCTAGGCAGATGGCTCTCCATGGAACTAGGTACAGGAGGAAGTGGTAGCGGCAGCAGCGGCGGAGGCGGAGGCGGAGGCAGTGGCGGTGCAGGACCGTCCTCGTCCTCTGTGGTTCGATACGACAGGGAAGGTGAACATCCATACCTGAATGTAGCAAATATGGCTGATGCAATGTTTAATTCTGGCAGCAGTAGCAGCAATAGCATGGAATTTTTATTTCCTCCCATGGAAGATAAATGGCAACATGAAGAGAAGAAAAAATGATTAACTTACTGTGATATATATAATTCAGGAGCTTCTCTGATGAGTACGGTCTGCAGGAAAAAATTCCTGGAAAGTTAATCTGAATTGTATCGTTATAAATTCGTTGTCCTGAATTTTTTTTCTCGTGCAGAATTTTCAA
Source organism: Acer saccharum (assembly GCA_030490815.1). Lineage (NCBI taxonomy): Eukaryota > Viridiplantae > Streptophyta > Magnoliopsida > Sapindales > Sapindaceae > Acer > Acer saccharum. The sequence continues at coordinate 2,556,983 of CM059878.1, forward strand.
ATTTCAAATATAATTAGTGCTACCTAGAAGAAGAGAAATTTCTCTTCATTAATTAATCTTCAGCTGATTAATATTAATTTGTATGCTTACATAGATCGTTCTTGCCACTTCTTGTGGCCTTTTTTGTATGATTCATGATATTAATGTAACACGAGAGAATTAATAAACATCGTGATATGATTGGTTTTATTTTTTATATTTTATATTTTTTAATGGACTAATTGCACAAACATCCCTTGATTTTAGGCATAATTGCATGTATATGGAATTTTTACCCATAATTGCACAAACATTCCCTGTAATTAGTTGACTTCGTTAAATCTAACCATTGACCACAATTTTAACCCAAAAATGACCAAAGTGCCCCTAGTTACCTATTTTATTATTAATTATATATATACTTTTTTTTTTGACAATTTATATATATACTTAAAATAATTATTATATACAATACTTAATTTATTTATTTAACAATTTTTATAATCCATTTTTTTAAATAAATAAATTAAGTATTATATATAATTATTATTTTTAAGTATATATGTAATTATTTTTTTAAATATATATATAATCATTTTTTTTAAGTATTTATATAATTATTTTTTTAAGTATATATATAAATTGTCAAAAAAAGTATATATATAATTAATTATAAAATAGGTAACTAGGGGTACTTTAGTCATTTTTGGTTAAAATTATGGTCAATGGTTAGATTTAACAAAGTTAACTAATTACAGGGGATGTTTGTGTAATTATGGATAAAAATTCCATATACATGCAATTATATCTAAACTCAGGGGACGTTTGTACAATTAGTCCTTTTTTAATCTAATGCCAATTGAATTAGTAGTCTATCAAAATCTAACGAGATCAACCGCTATAAACACGATTCAAAATGTGACTCTCGCCACATAAAAAGAAGTTTCCCTGCAGTTTGCCTATTATACCAAAATTCTAGGGTTGTAGACTTGTAGAATGGGGAAGTATCACATTTAAAAAAATAAAAATAAAAATTTAAAATTTTTTCTTTTTGAACTATTGAAAATCCAATTGATATATTACATATTCAATAACATTATATATTATATAAACAACAGTCTTTCTATTGTCAATATGTCCTGACAATAAATATATCAGAACGAAGAATATGGACCACAGATTATGGAGAAATTTTGACAAGTGTATACACTTTGAGTCAAAATCTATAAATCTAGTGGTACACATTCTTCGTCCTGATATATTTATTGTCAGGATAAACTGATAATAAAAAATCTGATATAAACAAAACTAGATTTTTATAGAAATATATATGACTAATTGGTTTCAATGAATATATTCAAGCATTAGAGATAAGTTTTGAAATTTAATTAAATTAATTAATGTGAAGACTTTGGTAGCCATATAAACAATAATTATGGTCGGTTTGAAAGTAATATAATTTTGAACAAAAATGTATTTTTAATAAAAAAACATTTATAAAGTTTAAATAAAATAAAAAAACATTTATGATGTATGTACCTTTTATAGAAATTAAAAATATTTAAAATGTTCTTCGAAATGTCATTGAAAAAGACAAATCTATTTATTGTCACCAAACACTACAAGATATTGTGATGGGAAATGTTTCTTATAAAACAAAAAATAAAATTTAAATACAATCTTATCATTTTCAATGAAATCCTATTCCAACCAACCATATCCAATCTAACAAATCATTCATCATCAAATTAGACAGGACATAAATTATTAATTATTGGAATTAAAGATAACTTTATCAAAGGTATATCATTCAGAACCTATCTAAATCAAGAATTATAATAGTATGTTTTCTAATCAAGAAATAAAATGAAAGGGAATTGAGATACCGTGGAAAGATTTGTTTGTGGTGTTTATGTAACTTAAAGTAGTACTTAACCCTCAAAAAGTTTTAGTAAACGCTAGAATTCACAAATTCAAAATACAATTTATTTTCCCTTTATTAAGATTTTCAATTAGTAAACACACAGTTATCGGTTTACTAATCGATAATCCTAACGATGAAAAAAATACATGCACCCCACTCACAAATTCGGAACTTAATTTCCTCTTTTCACCAAAAAATTAAGTTTTCTTTCGTGATTTCAATTTCAATAAAACTTGATTCTTTTTCATTTATGTTATCTATTAATATACATGGCTAGGAATCGAATAGCCGCCATCTTCAACAACAAAATTCAGGACAAAGATTTCATTTTCTGAGATTTTGTCATGTTTTGTTTTCCAACTTTACCTTTTAAATACGTTGCTCGCTATATCTCCCTTCCATTGAAGTCTGATCAATTTTTACAAATTCCCTTCTCAATACGCTGTCGTACTGTCGTAGACAGTAGGTCAACTTCTTGTACGTCTTCCTTTGGACAGTGAAAGGTTGATGGATTTTGGCAGCTACATTGGAGAAAATTACTCATTCTACTACTACTACTACTACTACTAGTCTTCAATTCTTCATGCTTTGAACATTCGTAGTTTTCGCTGAGCTACACTACGGTCTCGCGAGGGGACCGCTACTCACGACAGTTTTGTATAGTTGAACTATAAATTAACTTATGATGTTATATGTTTGATACATGTACGTGTAGTTAAAATCAATACGAATCCGAAGAAAAAGATGCGATTTGAATTCATGAGTTTATTGATGAACGTAGGTGTGAAAGGACTTACAAGTAAATCAAACTAACGAAGTTAAATACTTAAATATTGCATTTAAGTATTGTTTGTATTGATACAAATTAATGTCTATCTTTTAAGATGTGGAATTATTATTTCCCAACTATAGATTGAAATTAATATATATATATATATATATATATACCGTCTTTCTATTGTCAATTCGTCTTGATAATAAATATATCAGGACGAAGAATGTAGACCATAGATTATGGAGAAGTTTTGATAAGTACATACACTTTGAGCCAAAGTATATAAATATAGTAATCCACATTTTTCGTCCTGATATATTTATTGTCATGACAAGTTGACAATAGAAAATTTGTATATATATATATATATATATATATATATATATATATTTATTATGTTTCTACTTTTATATTTTAACCTTATTTAGTCTCAGAGACGTAGTAGCTCAGCAGGTAGATGGATGAGCTTAGAGCTTGGGCAAATGACTCCCAAGTTAGACGCTCGAATCCCACCAATGGCAAAAGGCTTCAAAAAAAATATATGGTATATATATATATATATATATATATATATAGTCATGTAGAATAATTTTCCAATACGTACTTTTTACGATACATAATTTAAGCACCTTTAATGAAATTGTATATGATATATTGAATCTTGATTTGATTTTTTGTATAGATGGTAAAAACATTGAAATACATTTAAGGACAAAAATAAAAAACATTCGAGTGCAAGAACTAATTTTTTTCGATTTTTTTGAAAATAAAACATTTTAAAATGGGGAAATATAAGAAAAAATAGTTCTCAAATCTAAAAAATTTCCAAATTCTTACCAAATGTGTATTATATTTTTCTTAGGATACATACAAAATATCTCATTGAAAAACATTTGATTACATACAATTTCATCAAAAGTACTTAAAGTGAGCATCGTAAAAGTTGGAAAATTACTCTCTCCCTCCGTATATATTAATCTTATTTTAGCCTCTTTTTTGAGACTATTGACAAGCCTTGTCTTTATAGTAGTTTGATTGAGCAAGTAATATAGATTGTGATTGGTGATTTTTTTTTTTTCTTTTAAAAAGAAAAATATAACAAAGATAATATCACAAACTTTTTTAAAGGTAAGTAATTAATTAAAGCTCATGTATCACGATTGAAAAGTCTTTTTTATAAATGATTCATGTATATCCACAAAATACCACTTTAACATGTCATAATCTAATTGAATGACATGCATACATTATACATTTTTATTCATGTGGATCCTATGTAATAAAGAAAAAGATACCTTAATTTATAATTTGTGATAGAAATATTTATTAAAATCTATTATGAATTAAATTAAGTGAATGCCACACACAAATTAGAAATTGAGTTCTTAATTAAGAAACCTAAGTCCCCCTCCCACTAAAGAAATTATGTTCTCTTTCCTTATTCTATTTAATTGATTTTTATTTCCGATTAATAATTTCTTCATAAATTATGTACATTTGAAAACTTTTGAAAAAATTATGGCTTACCGTATCAAAGATATATCAAGATTTATCGATCAAACACTACTAACACGATCTAAATAGTTATTCACACAACACATAAGATAAGAAGGTATCTTCGCACTTGCTTGTTGTTTTAAGTAAATTATTTATCGTTCAAACCACTTTTATTAAAATATAAAAAACAAAAAAACAAAAAAAACAAACAAAAACAAAAATACCCCTATTCATGTTCTAGTAAATCAAGTGTGAAGTGTTATAATCAATCGGCGAGAGAATTTGGAATCTCTTGGCTTTAAATTCAAGCCATGCATTGGAAATTCCATCTCTCCTTGTTTAATAAAAGTCTAACAAGTAACAAGTTGCATTAATGATTAATGCAAGCCACGCTAGTTTTATTCAACTTATTTGTATTTTAGTTTTAATATATTACATTGAAAAATCCACGATCACTAATGAGTGAGGAGCAAAAAAAATATTTTGAGTTCTAGTCTCTGCAAATTTTATAAACATGTGTGAAAAAATTTCTCCATAATGTAAGAATGTATATCGGCCAATTTTATAAGTATATGTAGTGTTTGATCTTCGTAGAACCTAACTTACTCTTTATGTGACAAATTTCAAAATAAAGGAATTCTTGTAAAATGGATAGGGATGGCAATGGGACAGGTTCAGGGCATGGTAGCTCTCCCCGCACCCCGCCCCATTTATTTTTTGAAACCTCATCCACATATAAAACCTCAC